>VXAV01001344.1:425604-449206 GCA_013399715.1 Alectura lathami
TTTTTTTTTTTGACTGAATGTGGGGAGAGAGAAACTGTGTTCCCAGTTTTCATTCTGCACACGTGCAGTAATGTAACAGCTGTATTTCCTTAGGAAGGCGTAATCTAGGGACAAATCTCAAATTGAGAGATTGGGTTTCAGATTAGGTCAAGAAGATGCGGATGGTAAAACATTTTTTCATGATTATTTGCATGTCTTGAATATTAAAATTACTTTGTACTTTTCTAAAAATGGGGTGTTGTCTGAATTCCTTTCACAGTGTATTTAGGACATCTTGCTAGCTCTTCTCTTTTATGTGTTTAATAGTCAGGGAGGCAGAATTCCTGCTTCTGTATTATCCTTTTTGGCAATCAGCGTTGCTCTCAGGAGGAGCATTTCTGTGCATGTGTGCATCTGTGTGTACTTGATAGTCCTTGCGAATCTTCAGCCAGTCCTAATATGAAAATCAATGGGCCCCAAGGCAGGGTTGTCTTTAACAATAGAACTGTTCCGTCTAAAACCTCTGCACAAAATGTCTTGACATGTGAGCAACCTTGTGGTGTATGGACGGCATTTACTTGTTATACAGCATTCGGAGCGGCAGTATAATTTTTTTATTTCTAGTTATTTTAACCTTTACGGTTTTAGTCTATTTTATACAGTTCTCTTTTTTTAAATTGAAATCCTCAGTTGTAAACTTAAAGCAAAATATTAACAAAGGGACCTTTCTCCTGGTTCATCAGTGCATTCTGGAGACATTGAGAGGACACCAGATGATCCAAGTTCTTCTCCTATCACAGACAGAAGGCTGGAATAGGGTGTGCTTCATAGGATTAGTAGGAGAAAACTCCAGGGTAATTTGGGGGCTTCTGGGTAGATTTTAATAGACAAATACAACTCTCCCATTTATGTAGAAGAAACACAATGTAAGATGCTTTATTCTGTACTGGTTTTTTTTTTTTTTTTTTTAATTATTGTTGTGCTGTTACTTACCCTGGATCTTGTTTATGCTAGGATTTTCAAAAGTTCAGTGATATCTCAGATAACAAAGTTAAATTGAAGTTTAATGGAAGCTGAGTGCCCGGGTCCCCTGGGCACCATTAGAACTGCCAGTTTGAGTTTCTAATGATTTGTAATGATTGAACCCGCTGGACTTGGAGAAAGAATGCACTCAAGGACTCCACTGAGCTTTGGAAAGGGCCTTGAATATACAATATCTGAAATTTTTATAGCAATATGTATTTCCTTGTTATAACCGAGACGGAAATTTGATCATTATATTGAGTACACATAGTGCAATACGAAAGCTATTACAGAATACTAACACTAAATGTAATTTAGCATAGTCCATAACACAGAAGTGTGTTGCATTTTATGCAAATAAGTTTTATTTCCCTTTTTGTTTAGGATTAACTGTCTCTCTATATAATTACTTCACTGCAGAGTAGCCACAGCTGTATTGCTTTGACCGATACTGCTTTTTATTGTTGGCAGATCTTTAAACCTAAATGCAGTGCTGAAAATTGCATTGTTGTTCTTTATCATCACTGTTTAATACCACTTTATTTTACAAGTAGATTCCTTACTGTAGTGAATTTTATACATAGATTTTTCCCATTCATCTTTGTTTGCTTCCTAGATGGACAAGGAATGTTTGTATTTTTGTTTTGGTTGTTCTTTGTCCACACTTAGTGACACAGGGAATGTGGGGAAAGATGCCTGCCTTCGGCCATCAGCACTTAGTGAAAGCATGTCACACTGCAAAACTTTGCTTCCAGATAATGGCTTCATAACATAGGATGTGTATAGGACTACGTGTCAGTGCCGCTTGAAGCAAGGGCTCTTCTCATCTGAAGCGCTGATGAGGGTTGGGGCTGGATGCTGTGGGATGAGGAATGTGCGGGGCTCCCCACATTGGGAGGGGTGCTGTGGTGCAGCCTTTCAGCTAGGAGCACAGCTAACTCCATGAGATGCCCGTGGGAGCAGCTCCCTGCATGAACCAGGAGGGACAGGGCTTTGCCTTTCACAACTTTTTTCTGCCTCTGAGGAATACGAAAGAAATGTATCTATATCTATAAAGTTGGTCTCATGAGCATCTATATGGAGGAGCTGAGGCAGTATTTTCTGTTTCAGTGATGCCAAGATAAATCTTAGGAGCCATCTGGGATTTTTTTTTTTATTAAACAGTACTTAAGCAGAAAAGGTTGATTGATGAAAATGAAGAAGGGTGTGAATCGAAAACTGTCCTCCCATTTTTTACATGAAGATTGAAATTCATTTTGTATAGTTCAATGGAGATTAATACGCAAGTTAAATAGGCCAAAAAAATTAGCTTTTCCAGAAATGAGCACACATTAGCACAGAGAAATGAAAAGAGTTGCCTGAAGCTCAACAGACTGATCCAGATCTTTGCTACATTTTGCCATTGAAGTACTGTATTAGCAGAGGTATTATAGGAATGTGACTGGGAAGGTTTGCTAGAAACAGAAAAAACAATGTGGATGCTTTATCTTCCTGTCGTCAGCTGTTGGACAGTAGTCTCTTATGGTGACATTGTGCATAACACTGGCGTAAAATTTCAAGTGTTCCTGCCTCCAGGCATCTGAGTCAGATGAATCTGAATAACTGAATGCTGACTCGTGTTGAAGAATTTCAAATAGGAAAATAGTCACAAGGCAAGTATATTTCATCTACCAGATATGAAATTACACTTGTTTCCTTTATTTGAAAGAGACTGGTCTCAAGTAGTCATCACTATTTCTTAATCTCCAATAAGAAATCCTCTATTTCAACACAGCAAGACTGAATTATATCAGGTCCCTGTTTTGTTTCTCTCTTGAGCATCCGAGGATCTAATGGTACGTTTTAAAATATCCAAACTTGAGAAAGCAAGGAGTCAAAAGCCTTGAGAACATATTGCAGTTACCATAAGAGAAATTAGGTGGAATGGGGAGTAGGTGCTTCAGCATTGCTTTTGCTGTTTCAGATTCTTCAGATTTGTTTTCTTTATGAAATTGATATTTGCTGTCTTCAGAGGTATGGATCTTTTCTTCTCTGTAATCAGCATTTATTCTGATCCTTCACCCTCTAATGCCTGCAAATCCTGACATGATCTGAAAGTGTCCAAAAATAAATCAGACTAGAAAGACAGAAAAGGTCACATGCAACATATGAGTTTGAATTGCGTGAGCTAACTTTACCTGAGGTGTAGTTGTGTGGCTAATGCTTTTATAACAGTTCCAACACTGAAGGGCTTCATTTAGTCAAATGACATTGAAGTGGATCTTCAAAAAGTAGAAATTAGACAAAAGTAGGAGAACAGATTTATGCATGCAACAAGAGCTTAGGGTTTATTAGAGCATTTTATTTGAGACATCCTCAATACAGCCTCAAAAACTGAAGATTTTTTTTTTATTCCTTATCACAAGAACACTTTTATTATGTAACTGGGTCTTGGTTATTTGAACGGTAGCTTAAGAAAGTTTTTACTAAAACTTGTCAAGTCTAATCTGTCATGTTCATACACAGAGACATGCAATGTCTTCCCTTTATTTCCGTCAAGTGCATTTTTACACTCTGGCTGAAACACGTGCTTAATCTGCTGGATACCCAGTGGAGCATGTAGCATATGGATGTGTCAGTGTGACTTTCAGTGTATTTATAACAGTACTTAATTCTGACTCCTCTATTCAAGTGAGAAAACAAAGTTTTCTGCACTTCACAATCTAATGTTTTCCTGTAAAGATCACAATATTTGAAGTTTTGAATTTGGGAATGAATCTAAAATTCTTCTATTTTCTTTCTGTAACCATCATCTGAAAGCAGTACGTAATTGTAATTAAGTATATGCAAATCACGATGGAAAGGCTTTAGTTATATTAACATGTCACAGTGCTACTGTTAGTTTTTTGCTTCCTGAAGTTCTGCTTGCATTGCTCATAGCAATCATACGCAGAAGATATCCAAACAAGGGTTAGCTGCTGAGCTAACAAGGCTACTGGAAGTGGTAGCAGTAGGGGGCACTGTTGGAAGGATGCAGGTACCTGTGGGTGTCTCGGGGGAAGGCTGTGCTGCTTTCAGCACTTGAAGCAGTTTGGGGATCTATGTATCTCCTTCCCGTTTTGTCACTGCATGTGGAGGAATGAAATCAAGTCAGCCTCTTCCATGCTCGTATCCCAGTCAACTGCTCCAGTGTGTTCAGCCAGTGGAATTTCACCTGACGTTTCTATTTCCTGTATGATTTTGGGGTTATTAGATGCCTGTGGCTGTATACGAGTGCACGCCTCTTACGTTTGATCCTCAGTTATGCAAGAGGCATCTTCCTGCATTTATTGAAGGGTAATGAAACTAGGATGCTGGTTTCAGCCTTCTGTGAACATTGATTCTTTTGCATACTGCTTTTAATGCAATTGGATTTATCAATGCCCATCTGATCTTTCTTGGACTGTTTTCATTTAGAAATATCTGCCCTCCAAGCACTGAGTTTTCAAGGATGGCCGTCAGGACGTGGCTGTCTTGCATATGCTGCCCACTTTTGCAGTACCTGCAGAACAAATGAGATCAAGGCTTTGACAGGGACAATATATAATGCAAGAAGTTAGGGCCCTTATGTCTTTTGTGACAAATACAGGCTCTTTAAGATTGATTCTGCATCTGGTTCTTGCTTCTGACTTGACAGCTGGTTTTGCTATGGAATGAGGTTTCTAATCCAGTAAGTTCATAATTTTGCAATTAAGAAGTTGACTAAATAATCAGATTTTTCTTTGTCAAAAAGAAATAACTCTTCAAACTCCACCATGTATTAGTTTGCTTAAACAGAGAACATTAGATGATTTAGGGGCCCACAGAAGAAATTATTAAATCTTGTGGTGGTGTTGATTTTTTAACCATGCTCATTTCAAGAGTTGGTGACACAAAGAATTTCAGTGAGGTTATTTAATCATTCTTTCATGGTGGACAGTGATGAGATCCACCTTTTTTTTTTTTTTTTTTTTTTTTTTGTCTCCGGAAGGGTTTAAAGATCACTGTCTTAGCTGCCCTGCCAGTACTAAGCTTGTTAGTTCTAGCTTGGCATTATAGTTCTCCTTTTACTAGACAAAACTAGTTAATAACATTTTTTTGTTGTTGTTTTCAGAGCTGACTTGTTTCCATCATCCAGTTCCATATGCAGGCTGAATCCAGTGCAAATGTCTAACAGAAGACAACATGCATATGACTGATTGACAAAAGTTTCAAGGTACCTACAGTGCTAGAGGCTTGTCTTGGCCATTGAGATAACTTCCAACTTCTTTCTGGTCCAAAGATTTAGATCTTTGAATCTAAAACCTCCATGGGAATGGCTTAAGGTTTGTTTCGTGTTGAGGATAAGCCTTGATACCAAAGGAGAGTCTGGAATGTAGTAGTTTGCGAAAATAGCTCAGTGATTGGAAATCAAATACCTAATTGCTAGCACTTGAGGTCAATGATACTAGAGTGCTCTACTACTGTAATGTGATTTTGGTCACACAGGAGAGTGGTTCTCTGCATGGGATCTCAAGACTGTTGGAGAGTCCTGTGAAAGGTAACTAAGAAAACCAAGCTTATTAGTAGCAAGCATAACTTTGTAGCCAGCAGTCCACTGCTGGCTGTGGCCTGCGTTCAGCCTGTATATCTGAAAATCAGGGATGTAAAATCAAAGACACAGTGCGGGCAGTGCATCTTTCTGTCAGTGTCAAAAGGGAAGAACTTGTTTGCAATAGAGGGCTTAGGAGGCACAGTGAAGGAATTACTGTCTTAAGGTTCAGGCATGACAGCCAATTCCTTTCAGTTCAGT
This sequence comes from Alectura lathami, assembly GCA_013399715.1. Classification (NCBI taxonomy): domain Eukaryota; kingdom Metazoa; phylum Chordata; class Aves; order Galliformes; family Megapodiidae; genus Alectura; species Alectura lathami. Next base: position 431,396 of record VXAV01001344.1, read on the forward strand.
TAGGAGGAAAGGCATCTTTTTTATTCATCTTTCCCATGGCAGAGGAAAAAGTCTTATTTTTAGCTTTACTATTTCTGGCTTAAGATTTTTGAGACAGCATAAGTGTATCTTTGTGTCATTTGAGTATCAGGTGGAGTACTGGAGCTTTGGCAGATCGACACTTTGAAAGGCTGGGGCAGTTGCCCAAGTACTGTTTGAGTCTTACATGGATAACTGATAAATAAAAGTTGATTTAAATTTCTCTGAAAAAGCAAAAATGTCTAGGACCAGTCATATCTGAAATAGGAGGCATGTAAAAATCAAGTTAGAGTGGAGTATCTTTTTATTCCTGTCTCCTCCCTATTAATTTCATTCCTTTCTTCAGCAAGGATTGTCAGTAACCTTGGCAACTCTGTATTTGTTTTCTCTTCTCCTTTGCTCCTCTGACGACTGAAAATGCCTTCGGTACCAATGTAAAACTGCCGTCCCAACCACAGCACGTTAAACGAGGGAGGATGGAGAGGAAAAGGCTTAGAATGCTTTTCTAATGTAGATTTTATATACCTATAAAAGAAAGCTTAGGCGTAGCTGAGACAGCTTAGATGCGATTGCAGTGTGTTAAACAGGGTAATTTTGTCACTGTGTCTTGCTGTATGGGGATGTTGTGATTCCATCTAAAATGCCATTAAAATACAATCCTGTGCTAAAATGCCTGGTCAGCTAAGACTGATCTTGGCTATCAGAGGTAGAAGTTCCAATTTCTTCCATCAGAAGCAACCTGGAAAGACAAAGAGCCAACGAATTGGGTGAAGCTGAGGCCTACAGGCCTCACTAAAGTGTGGTGGTTCTTCAGCTAAAGCCTGTTCTTTAACTGGGCTACAAAGTCCTCCCTTGTGTGACATGTAAAGATGGTTTATTTTTGAGCGTTCATGTGGACATAACGTGAGTTTGACAGAGCTCACAACACCTGTCTCGTGCAAGGACTGAATGGACAGAAGGAAATCGTTATTTGCACATTCATTTTCCAGGATCTAGGCATGGCGTAGAATGGCTGTGTGCAGTGTTGTGATTTTATCCAGTTAGTCCAGATGCATTATAAGCACCTGATACTTGATTTTAAACTAGGATTCTGTGCTTTGAACCCGAAAATCCTCCGCTCTGTTGTTCTGCAGTTATGATACATTATTTAACTTTAAAGATTGTATGTTTTTGAAGGACTCTGATAATCAAAGGCTAAATTTGTTGATTAGGAAAAAGTTGTTGAAATTTCTTTTATTGGGGAAGGAAGGGAAAATGATTTCTATGTATCTAATAATGGAAAACACTATGGTCATTTATTTTAGCTTCTGTAATTGAATTTCAAAGCCTTCAAGTTTGAGCGTGTGCACTGTGTATACATCCAATTCAGAAACTTTCTGTAATTCTCTCATCCACTCATGATCAATTTTAGTGATTGTATAGATTTGTCTTCTCAAAAGTTGATTCCCAGACTGTAGTTGAAGAGCAATCTCTAAACTAGTTACAGTATTGACAAAAACCTAGCACAGATCACGCTTCTAATTGATGCTGACAGTGCCCGCCGAACAGAACCATTCCTGAACGCAACGAGAACATCATTTCCTCCTTCCTGCACAGGCTGGGCAAGGTTCTTGAATTTATAATTCCTCATTTTCTTTTTAACCTCTTCCTAATCTGGGTGTATTTACTGAAACTCAGGAGACTTAAAACCAATCAACTGGGCTAAATGCAAAACATGAAAGGTTTGCCAATTTGAGATTTGAAATTCAATGCAATCTGCTTTACTTAATTTCATATTCACCTTCAACCTTCAGATGAAATGTTCAGCTGGCTTTTGCAAGTGAAGCAACATTGCACCAGTAACATGGTAGGGAAAGGAAAAGCATGCTTGGGTCCTGATCTTGTGTTGCTTTACAACTCTGTAGCAGACAGAAGAAAGAACTTTGGTGGCAGAAGCTGTATAGATGGGGGCATCTGCTGAGGAAGTTGGCTGCATTTCCGAGGACCTGAGCAGTCCCATAGTTGACACAGTGGCTGTTGGGGGATTCATGTGTTTGCATGGAAATTCAGGGACCTATTAGGAATGTTGTCCTGCAATTTGGCAGGATGTTTTTGCACAGATGATCCTTAAGTAGTTAGCAATGTTGAAACTGGCAATGTCTGACTAGTTTCCCTCTCTTAAAACAAACCAATTATCCATCCATGACAAGAATAGAAACAGAAGGTGGTAATTTCTTGCACTCTTTAATTGCCTCCCAAAGAGGATAAAAACAGTTACTTAAAAAGACTGTGTCTTCATCTGCAGTGTTGAAATAGTCTTTTGAGGATAACTTAAAAGGACAGATGAAGATTCTTGGTTTGTTAAGGAAAGCCAGATCTAAATTAGCTGCTGGCTTCAACAAACTTGCCTATCATTAGGTATTCTCTCTGTCATATGAAATAGTGTAAAAAGCATGGGAATTAACAAATAGGTTCCAAAAAAAAAAAAAAAAAAAAAAAAAAAAAAAAAAAAAAAGATAGGGTGCGTAGATTNAAATACAGTTAAGGTAGCTAGTATATCAGAAACCATTAAGGAGTTTTTGCAATAGAAGGGGTTGGTTCAATGGTTAGGCAGCAAGCCTGGGAAGGGGACTACTCTGTAGGTACGCTATAACCTTCCAGGGTGATCTCAAGGCCATGAATTTAGGATGTCCAGGAATTCAGACCTCAATTCTGTCGTTGTGAAGTGTGCCATTATCAGAGATTTAATCTGGGAATTGATTTCTTTAGGTTAGTTTTACAGTCAAGAGTATGTCCATACATCTTTCCTATGGGCAGCACATGGGAAGAGTAACTCAGCAATGTTCAGGATGGTTTTGGGTACTCCATCCCCTTCCCTGAAATTAGAGGGCTCGAGGGGTTGTGTTCCCATTTAGGACTGTTTGGACACAGTGTTATCCCACTGATCTTCCCTGTGGGAACCGAAGAAGTGGCTGCGGTCAGTGTTTCACACATGCTGATAGGTTCATTCTTCTGTATTACATAGGAATAAGAAATTGATACTACAGATAGTGCAGCATCTACTGGTCCTGTAATTAAAGCATATACACAAATTGCAGATTATGGCATTATTCTGCCGGTGAAGAACTCAAATCTGAATTTCTCACCTGTCCACCCAGCCATAGGCTAGCCGAAATGCTCTCCAGCTCCTGGTGTTCCTCCCTACAAGAGTTCAGCGTCTGAAAATATGGGATAAATGTGTGCTGTGGTTGTCTCGAACTATCTAGCAGCTGTGATGGTGTTATGGAAATATCTGCAGTCAATAAAGCTTCTGCAAGCACCCTGTAATTACAGACTGCAATTGTGCAGGTGGTATATCTTAAAAACATATCAGAAAAATGGTTTTTGTTATACTGGCTCCAAACAGTCACTTGTATTGATTCCCTACTCGTGGTCCTTGCGTGTGCCTAAAGTGCATCCCTTTCCCTTGAAAAATATAATGCTCTGAATATTTTCAAAAATCTATTTGATATTTTGATGAAATGTTTTTTAAGCTTAAAAATTATTTTTGGACAAAATGAAAATAAAATTTCAAGCCATCTTTAATGAGAGCCTCCTAAAAGCAGTCTCTAGGTGTTGTTTCCTAGCGGATGCTTAGTAACACTTCCTTTCTAATAATGTCTAGCAGACACTGGAAGAAATAGTGTAGGAAGCCCTCTGCTGCAGATGGAACACACACTAGCAAGAGAGTTCAGGGAAATAGCAAAAAGTAGACTAGTGAAAACGTATTTTGCTGGTATAATTGTATTTCTACAAGAAACTTTTTCCAGTATATGCCTAAAAAAAGACCTACCCCATCTAGCCCACATTGTTCAGGTAACGTCCTGCAGCTGCCAGTCATACTGATTGGATTTTTAAAATGAATAGGATGTCCACTTAAGAATTGTGTAGACCCCACAGCCTCACTCATGTAAGTCACCCAGTGTAGGTAATTTGTGTTCCTCATTAAGAGAAATCCCATGCTATTTCATTACTGTTAGATTTATCACATTTATCACCTGCTGTGGTTGGATTTATTCGATTTTCCATCTTTTTCTGAGTAACATGGTTGCAGTTAGAGAAAAAGGACTAACAGAGACCATAGAACAGGAACTGCTGACTGGCAAACTGGGCTGTTGGGTGAATTTATTGCAGCAAACGTTGTGTGTCCTAAGGAACTCATCAGTTATATTTTCTTGCTGTTAGGGAGCATTCAGCAGAACCTCTGTGCTTTCATCTTTTTATTTCCTGAGGTACCTGATTGACATGTGAATGGTGAGGCAGCCAAATTTGGAGACTCATACAGAAATGCAAAAATGTAATGAACATTTTCTGCTTTCAGCCTTCACACAAATATTTCAGTGTAATTTCTATGTCAGATTGTACTGATAAGTCGTGTTTAGTCAGTGTGCAAAATGCAGCATATGCCTTTTCGTGAATATTTGGGTTTTCTCTTTTCTTGATTTTATGTTTTTTGGTTAACCTATATGTTGTATAAAATACTACAGAATTTTTGAAGCATGGCAATCTTTACTCAACATTTGTCTAAACAAAGTGATTCCCATTTTATTATTCTTGCCGGTAACAACTAGCAGAATGCATGGTTTGGGAGCAAAATTATATTAAAAAGCTACTTATTGGTTACTTGTCAGGCAAGTCATCCTTCCATTGCTGGGTGCCCAGCTAATGGCACCTGAGGGAGCTGAGCTTTGGCACCTGCACAGAAATCACTGTCCCTTGAACTGTTACTGATTGGACTCTGAGAATCACTTGGACATGTTCCCTTGTATATGGATTCTTTATATTTGACCTCGTCACTGCTTTCTCTCTGCAGAAGCTGCTTTCTGGTTGAATTCAGATAGTTGTGAGGTTGGATTTTTTTTTTTCCCCAAAAAGGGGTTTCAGCAAAGATGTGATTCTTATAGGCTGCAGGTATAAAAGCACACATCTTGCAGATAGCTGTCCCAGATAGCTCTACAATTGTTCTCAGTTTTCTCTGTGGAAATCATTTTGTTTACTGAAATTAGGTGTTGTGAAAAAGATCTTCTGTATCTTCTATCTTCAATCTTGTGAGCCTAATGCATTATTTTGAAAACAATGATTCAGCTTCTAAAATGGATTTAAAGCAATCCATCCCAGGTCAGTGTGACCAAAGTCAGTTTGGCCTGCGAGTGACCGTTCCTAACTCTCCACCTCCACACCAGGGGAATGACACGCTCTGGGCCCTGCAGGGCGACTGCCTGTGTGAGAGGTTGAACTGTCCCAAACTGGGATATTATTTGCTGCATCTTCATCTAGTTCTCAGCACACAAGGATCCCCCCATTGTAGAAACTGATGTCAAGTGCTAAATAACCTTTTGTAAGGAAAATCCAAAAAGCCTATGTGTATAAATTTTCTTTGTGTCAGCCTTGAAATTCAACTTAATTTTGCTCATCCTACATAGTCTGTACTTGCATTTCTACTGATAAAAGAGGCTGTGTAAATGTCAGCTTTGGGAGTCTTAATTTACAAAGCTACAATAGTTTGATCCTTGAAAATGCTAACGTGGCATCTCATTTTTACTTCAAATATGCCTGATTTTGGGAAGACTACAGATTAAATCTCCAGTTCATCAAATCATGTAGGGCTTGTGCATTACTTTCTGAGCAGTTTTCACATACAGAAAGCTGAACACATGCCAGGCAGCTACAAACTCAAGGGAAGTATGGGAATCAAGGGACCCGGTTAGTTTCTGTCATGCAGCTGCATGGGCTTCGCATGGCTTTCACAGAAGCCATACAAGAGGGGCACGTGTTTAGTGACTGCAGAACTGCCTGCAGTGAGCTTTGTGTTTAGGCTCTTTTTCACCCTGGACAACTGGAAGGATAATTCAGGTGAAGGCTGGGGACCGAAGGAAACCTCTCTTAACCTGAGGGATGAAAACAAAGGAAAAGTTGCTGTTAAAGAAGAAAAGAATCACTGCTGCCTAGGGACTGGAGTGGTTTCTGGGATATTCTGCACAGCTGGGAGAAGTCTTTCAAGGATCTAAACTGTGGCAGTAAATACTTGCATGGGTATGTTGGTAAGATGCAAGTCCCTACGCTTTTTCTTTTTTCTTTTGCGAACCTACTCCTTCATTGACCAGTGGCTCAGTATGTGCTCTGAGATCACAGGTTCTTTTTCAGTGAGCGGAATGCATATTCTCCATCCCTGCAAACAGCTGGGATTTCCATTTCCTGAGCTTCTATCTGAGCAGCGAATTCCAATCAACATGAAGGTGCATGTGCTCAGTGGGCAGTGCTAGGCAGATGCTAGTAACTCATCCCTGGCGCTGAGAGCAAGACAGAAGAGGGAGCTCGCAGTGCGGGCGGAGCACAGGGAGCAGGGCTGTGTGCTGCATCCGGCAGGAGCAGAACCCTGCTTTGCTTTTAGATTACGAGGAAAAATCTGTTTCCAGTCTGTCCCTGTTATTGCTTAAAGCCCCTAATGACCTGGATTTGAACTGGAGTCCTAACGGGTAAAAGGCTCTGTGCATCTCGTTGCCAATCCCCAGGAGCAGGCGCTTGCTTCCAACACAGATCTGAAACAGATCCTGACCTGAAGTCATCAGCCTTAGGTTTTGGTTACTCTGATGGTAGACGGCAGTTTAAAGATTCTGCTTTCTTCCCCAGTCCTCCAGGACCCAGTGCACCCTATTCTTCCTTCAACCATATAAATCCAGCTAAATCTTCTGGAAGGAGATTATGAACTGGTAGATTTTAAACAGTGTAGAGCCCGAAGAGAAGAAAACAAGGTGCACATTCACATTCCGAGCCTTTCTTTCCCCTTGCACAATAGACAGAAACATCCTGAGCTTCATAGCTTCATCTGCCTTGTCAAAGGAAGATTCAAATTGCCTTGTCAAAGGAAGATTCACATTGCTGTCAGTCTCAAGCAGGATGCTTGCTTCTTCTTGATTCTCAATAGAGTTCAACATCTTTAGCTGCTGTTGTATCAGGTGCTTACAGCTATATTCTTGTGGCGTTTGCAGCTGTATTGTAACTTCAGTTTTGTTACAAAATCTGTATTGACTTCAGTGAGCTTTGTTTCAGGGAAAATGCTTAGATTCACACCTGCTCTGAATTTCTGGGGTAAAGGAGCTGTAGGATAAGCGAGCAACAGGCTCAGATCTCACTGTGGAATTCCTGCTGAGGTTTTTGGATTTTCTAGGAGGCACTTGCTGTTTGTTCAGCATTACTGGGCTTCGGTAGAAGTGTACATGGATAATGGGTGTATATGGCTGTGGTGGCCGATGAGGGCTACCATCTGGTCCTGGCTAGCTGGCAATTTTTGATGATTGCTTAAAAAAAAAAAAAAAAAGAAAAAAAAAGTCAACAAAACACTGACTATTAATTAGTGCAAATGCTCCTGTCTCCACTATCATCTTGTCTTCCAGTATCCCACCAAGTTCTTGTGCAGCTCTCCTATTGCGTATTCTCCAAATGGTTCTTGTCAACTCCCTGGGAGCTAGCATTCTTTACATTCTTTAAAACAATATTTAAACCAATATAACACCTTTTTTTTTTTTTTTCTTTTCCCCTAAAAGCTACTGCTGTAAAATCATAGCAAAAAATACAATCACATTAAGCAGCTTCTAGGGATTTCTTTTCCAGTGCTCAGAGTGGACATCCCACTGTGTGCAAAGGCTCCCTGTCATTGTCCTGTTGACTTTGTATTGTTTGCGAAGCTTAGTACAGTTGTGGCGAAGGAGGCTTTCAGAAGGGGCTCTCATCTCACATAGGCTCTTCATTTTATTTTATTTTTGGGCAACTCAGTTTGGAATAATTTACAACAGACTGACTTTAAATCTTGGACCTGTTCTTGCTTCTATAAATGGTGTTAACTCCTGTGTGTCTGAAACCAGGTAGGTTGTCTCCTAATCCCTCCAGAAAAGCTCTCCCTAGTTAACCTGGTATTCCAGCAGCGTGCTCTCTCCTTTCCATCGTGTGCTTTGCTGACCTGGGGCCAGCACGAGGAGGCAGCCAAGTACTAGCAGGAATATCTTCAGCAGCCTCAGATTCACAAACCGATGGTTTCTGCCAAGGTGATTTATCCCTTACCTTATCTGCCCCATCCCTCTGCTGAAGGCTGCTGTGCTAATCGGCAGCAGACTGGGCAGTGTTATCTGCTCCTCAGCACCCCAATTTATGCCTGCCAGTATTACGTTTAGCTACCACAGTGCTTGTGGACTGGATGGCAGCATACCATTCGTGCTGCCACCCCTTCTTCAACCCTAGAAGTCTTGAAAGGACACATGGAAGGTTTGACATGTTAGTTTAAGTGCTCTGGGAGGGGAATCATCATAGTACCTGACATGAATTCAGTATGGGGAAAATTCTTGGACACAATAGAAGCTTTTTCTGTAGTGCAGAAAAATAAAAAAAATCCTGTATTGGTACCAGAAAATTCACTACTACATTGCTTGTGGGCTTCTTCCTTCCTTTGCCCTCAAATCCTTGGTTAGGTGCTATGCTGGGCAAACTGCCTTGGGAGTCACAGAGGATGGGGGGAGCTCTGCTCATATTCTCATCTGTTTCAAATCAATATAATGACCTTCACTGAATCTATAATTGCATTGGTAGGAGTCAGGGATGCATCAAACCTCAGAGTATTTGATTTGTCCTCAAACTGAGGTGAGGACTCTGAATGCATTTTTTTTTTTTTTCCTTCATGACCCCTTGCAGCTCTAATTCAGTTTAAATCTACAGGGATCGCTTTACACTAATAAAGGAGGTAGGTTAATATCCCTTCTGTCCTTGGCTTTGCTACACACAGTATCAACAAGGGGCCTAATTAGTGTTTGGCTTTGCAGGTTATGGAGGTTGCTCCAAGAGAAACTGGACTGACACCACCAAACTCATTAGACTTAGGTCCTTGAACATTGTGTTTTTGTATTAAAGGGAAAAGAAACTTAGCAAGAAGGAAGTCCTGGGTGTGCGAAGTACAATTCTCATTAGACTAATTAGCACAAGTCATTATTTCCTAGAAACCTCAGATGGCCACATTTATTCTAAAGAGATGCCAGGGGTATGGCTGAACTAGCTACAACATCTGCCTGTGGGAGGGGAGGCAGGGAGAGTGGTGTTTGCCGCCCCTGTTTGCTTACATTTTCTGGCTTAAGTGATATGAGATCCTATTAAGCTCAGTATAGCTAATCCTCTTTCATGGTACTAATTTCTTCCTATTATCTTTATTTGGCTGCTAATTTCCCTTATGGTATTCCTCTACTATCCTACTGTTAGTGAGTAGCTTCAAGCATCTCCTGAGTATCCTGTAGGAAAACTCCTGCCTCCTCTGTGTCAGTGTCCTTGGAAGGAAAAGGAGTTGCTGATAGGGCTGAGAAAGCATCTCCTAATAAAATGTTTTGCTGCTAATGGCATCTCTTATGAGCTACTGTATCTTCTGTGTTTGTTTATGAAATTCATCTTGTACTTTTGTGCTGAAGCCCAGTTCTGTTGCTTCAGTGAATATTAACGAGCATCTTTGTTGGCAAACTTCTTACCTTGAATGGCTAAAGGAGAAAAGGAGATGCTGGAATGTATCCCTGGTCTTTGGATTGCAATTGAAGTGGCGTGAATGCTAGCTCACCCTGCAGCACCTCTGCTCTGTCAGCCCATCGGCACTTCAGGCTCGTCTCAGGCCCAGACTCCATGCGGACAGACCGTATGTGTGTCCAGGGCACTGTTGGAAAGTGTAGGTTTTTTTAAATTATTATTATTTTATTATATTTAAATTGTTATTATTTTAATAACAAAGGATCTTACTGTATTTGCACTGAAGATACAGCAGCCCCTTTCCAGCCACTCTGTTCCATTCTGTCAATGTAAAGGTGATTGATAGCAGGGGAACGTGGCCAAACACAGCTGCTAGGCAGTTCCTCTGTGCTGCTCCACAAAGCCTTGCAGATTGCATTTCTTTCTTCAAGTCTTTCAAGTATCCTTTAGGAAGGATACGAGATTAAATTCTGTGGTGTGAATGTAGGAGGAACTTTACTAAACTAAGTGTTTATTTGAAGCTTTCTTATTAAATTACCTGGCCTCACCGCTATATATGTCCTCATGTTCAGTGGGCCTGTATCTGAGAGCCTGGATGAGCCTGGGGTGTTGCAGTTCTCACCTCAGACCCTTACAGAGCTCTGAATTTAGACATGTCAAACAAGCAAAGAGATTTACTTTTTTTTCATTTAAAAACAGAGAAAGACTGTGTGACAAGTTTGATATCACACGGGGAGTCAGCAACTGAACTTAGACATTCTTATTTTGGATTTAACCTTCATGGTGTCCCTGCAGAAACTCCTGGCCAATGCGCAGTCAAGTGGCTGAAATTTCTTTCATGTTAACCTGTCTGCTTGAGTCTTTTGTTTCTGATTTCCAAACCAAGTAAAGAAAAACCTCTAGAACTCCTCTTTATTGAACGTCCTGTGCTTGTGAATAATTTATCTTTCCCAAAGGGTGAGACATTAAATGGCTCCCCTAGGTCCAAGGAATTTCAGCAAGGTGAACAGATGCCCCTGGAGATGAAATAGAATGCTTAAAAGGCTTACCAAAATAAAAGGGCACTGGGGAATTATTTACTGTATTATTTATGAAAAATAAATTGTATTCTTCCTAGCAAACAGTTGTTATGTTTCTTAGATGTATAGCTCTTAAAACTGAATCTTTTGTTCTTAAAATAAAGGCATGCTTAAATGTTTTATCTAAAATATTTATAACTTCTACATCTGTTCAGAAGGAGCTATTGTCTGACAGATCTAAACAGAATGCATAAAACAGTTGTCCCTTCCTTTGGCTGCTTATTATGGATTGTCTGCTTGAGTTCCTTTTTCTTGTAGAGTTACAGTTTTCAAGCCAGAAACTTTTGGCTATACAAAATCAGGAATAGCACGGCACGGAGAGAGCCAAAGGCTGCCCTCAAGCAGACAATTTTTTCAGGAAGATTATTGAAATATACCTTTTCCTCTAAGCTTTAGAGAGGAATGATGGAACAGCGGAATCTGTTTTTTCTTCTTTGGGATAAGAGTCTTTTTATTTATCTTGCTGCTAGCAATGGAAAGAAAGCGCTACCATTTTACCTAGCAGATTCAGCTGATGATCTTACCACAGGCACCAAGTGAAAGGTTGGTTTTCTCGATTCTCCCCCTCCCCTGTCAACTCAGTGCAAAAGATAGTTACAAAATTTCTAAAACACTGATCTGTTATTAAAGCCAAACTTTTTTTTTTTTGCCTTACATCTAAAAAAACGGTTTGCTTTTCTTAACTGATCATTTATTTCATCTCATTGCAATCATTCTATAGTGTTTCTCTTTATCAATATAATCAAGTAATACTTCAGTTGTCAAAGAATTTCTTTTTTTTTTCCTTATTCTGAATCTGCACAGTACCCAGCAGAGAGGTTAACAGTGCTCTGTGCAAGTAATGGATAATGCTATCAGCAGAGGGAGAAACTAATGACCTAGGCAATGCGAGGGATAATTCCTGTTTTTAAACCTAATTTGTCAAACAGGATTTTCCTGTGTGCTACCCTCTTAAAATCTTCTTTTGTTTTGGAGAGGAACAGATACTGTAAATGCAATATGATTGCATTTGGAAAAGATCTAAGTGCTGTGTTTTGACCTGGAGATAAAATGTGTCAAATGAGACCTTTCAGCATGGAGATGCTGTGTGGTTTTAATGAAATCTGACAGATACACATGAATAGTTAACCTGCCTTTCATTTCCAGTGCTTATTAAAATCATTAAAATACAGTGATAATTATGATACCTTCTGACTGATGTATTTATATCAAGCCCAGGGATGTCGTTATACCTAAAGAAGGATTTAGTTGCAGTGCTGTTGCAGCAGGTTAGTGGTGCTTATTCATAACATCTGAACATGAAAATAGTTTTGTGATCTTTGTTGTCTGTTTCTTGTGTGGGATCTGACCTATAGGACCCAAAGAGTTTAGATTTTTGTTTTCATTTTTAATTAGAAATTGAAAATGAGGCCACCTGATATTCAAAACTGCACTGCTTCTCTTGAGAATTGATCCTCTGTCACTTGAGCCAAACAGAAGAGCATGGTTCTCGCTGTGAATCTTCAGAGGTTTGAAGTGAAGATCATGGGCTGGAATACAACCTCAGTGAAGACCTAATCTTTTAAATCAATGCTTCTGCTTCCTTGCAGTGAGATTATGCTATTTGTTCTTTTTATTCAGCCAGTAGGTATCTCCTTGAATGTGTTCTCCACAGAGTTCTAACAAAAGAAGTGAGATTCCTGATAAGCAGGGCTCTAACTTCTGATTCAATTTGTATGTATTTTATTTGTGCAAAAATGCTGGTATCAGCTTTGGTAGTGAATTTTGTTGGTTGTGCTGCCTGTAGTTTGCACTAACTGAGACTGATTTAGGATGAAGGGACGTTTCTACAATGACAAAATGACTTTAGGCTTAGTTCTTAACAGCATTTTTCTGCTCAACTGGAATAGATCATAGAAATGAGCATAACTGAGCTAATTTCTGTAGGCTGAAAGTACATAGATTTCCACGGAAATCGCTAGATTCCACTTAGCTTCATAATCAGCCTCAGAAGAATGCTTTTGCTCCAGAGTTGCTGTTTTATCCTGTGCTTGCCAGCCAGGGAGTCTGGTGTCAAAGAATTTAACTTGCAGATTTGTGTCTCAGAGGCGTTCCTTCACATGAAGAGCCCTGTCCGGCCCCATATCAGGATTTTTAAGGCCTGGCAAAATAATCAGTATAATTCTTCTTCAGCACAAATTATGCTGTAAAAGCAAGAAAACAAGCATCATTGATTTGCTTTTGTAATATGATGACAAGTTTGTAATGATCACTATTTTCAGAGATTAAAGAAATGCACTTTTCACTTTTCTGACATAATGTCAATATCTTTCTCCTGCTGTTCTGAACACCTCGATAACTTTATCTCTTCAAATCTGTTCTTGAGAAAGGTAAGGAAAAGCTAGATCTGCCACATCTCTGGTCTAAATTTTTCTCTCTTTGATTGAAAAAAAAAAAATAGCAGTATGAAATAGTCTTACAATACCCAAACAGGTCAGGAGTGTTCTTCACTTCAGAGAGCTTGGCTGATCCTTTGTAGTTGGTGTGCTTGCTTTTCAGAGGTTGTGCAATGTGATTCATGTTTTAGGTTGTTAGTTGGGTCATCTTAGTATCATTCCCTACCAGAATTTTTGTAATATTCTTGGAAAGTAAGTAAAAATTGCATTTTACAGTAAGCACTGAGGCATGGAGAGGCTGATGTGACTTGGTCACAGCCATGTCCATGCCGTGGTCTTAGAGGTCTTTTCCAACCTTTATGATTCTGTGTACGTAAGCTACAAACAGCCTGAGAAAAAACAGCAGGTTTGTGAGAGACGTGGAATGGTTTCTGTACAGGTGGTGCTTAGCAGACAAGGGCTCTGTGCCTGGGGAGGAGATGACTTGCAGGGTATGGCAAAGACCAGTAACATCACTGTAATGTGGAGAAATTGAATAGAGAGAAAGTGTTTGGTCTTGCTTACGATATGAGTCCTCAGGTGAGAGTTGTTCAGAACAATTGAAAAGGCGTATTTTTCCTGCTTGTGTGATTTAACTGTGAATTTCTCTGCCACAGGGTGTTGGGAATACCAAACTTCAAAGTGTTTTGATGTTTAAGGTCATCATATACTTTTATTTTTGGAAGTAGGAAAAGCACAGGATTGAATTTTGAATGCTGGAAAACAGCCATACAGAAAAACGGCTTCCAGCAGGTACACAGGTCGGTAAGAACAGCCTAAGAGCCTGGCATAAAGGAACCAAACACAATGCCCTGCCGAAGCCAGCACTGAAACTTCTTTCATTTACAATGCACACACTAAAGTCGTTAGGTGTCTTGGAAGAAATTACAGCAAGAAACGTGAAGCTGTCAAAGAACATTTTATTTTTAACAGAATGAAGGCAGGTCCCACCAGGCACTTGTTTACCCTCAGGCTTAATGGACAGGAGTGTGAAAAAGTAGCTCTTTAAAAATAACCACTCACACACAGTAAGAGCAGCACAAAGCCAAAGCAGTGTTTCATACATCAGCTGTTCTACAAGAGTTTGTTTGCTGCAGGGATACTGAGATGAAAACGGTTAGGGACTAATGCAAACGGAACAAGAAAAGCACTGCAAGGAGAATAATCTTGTTACATTTAAGGTGTTCAAACTATTAAGAAATTTGTAGGAATGTGATATGATGCATAAATTAGAAAACTACCGTGAGCTTCATTCCTGACTCAGTCGCTGAATCACTAGGGGATCTTGCCGGTGCCCCCTACCTTCTGTTTTGATGTCTTCTTCTGCAAATTGAGGTCATTCCTTCCATTAGGGAAATAACACATGTTGCCTAACCCCCATTAGCAGCTGGTTAGAACTTCCATGGACAAGAACAGCCATGATTAAATTGTTAGCTCCTTGGAAATAACTCTGCCCCTTTTAGGCATACAAAGTAAGAAGTACCAGCAAATGTGTTTAGAAGGTGAGATGAATCTTGTTGTGTTTTTTGGGTATGATAACAGGTGCAATTCTGGTAGCTGTCCTCTGATGGAGCAATACCTGATTGCAGAAAACTCATCTTCTGAAGTTAAGCGACCTTCAGCCTCATCATACCCTGCTGAGGAAATGTCTTAATTAAGGCAGCTTCCCAAACTCAGGTCATTTGGCTCTGCAAGTTCCCACTTCCTCAGATCTCCTTTTCATGTTCATTTATGCTAGTGGCTCTGTGCAAACCAGTGCTTCCTTTCCTTGCTAAAAGAGCGGAGGTAGGATAGGTTAATACAACCACACTTGAAGTTTCTCATCTGTTGTTCTAAAACATTGTGAAACATTGCTTTGGTGAACTCAGCCCAGTTTTGTTTTCTGAACTGTTGACAGCCTGAAGCAATTTGATACTGTAAAAATTATTTGCAACATTTTTTTGGTAATAATAAAATAATGGTGTGTGCCAACGCGATTTGTAGTCAGCTAGTTGGAATTTTCAAATGTCTTAGGCATGTAAGTGCTAGTGATGCTTTGAGGATTAGATCATTAGCCTTTTTTAGTGGGTAAAGTAATGGTTCCCCTTACTTGTCCTGTTTCTCAGAGTGTGTGCTGCTCACTAATGCAGACTTGCCTGTTTGTTTCTTTGGGTCTGTTTCTGGTCTGACACTCACAATTGCCCTGTCAATGGGTTTACTCTGGATACACATTTGTGGAAGTGAACTCTGGACTGGATTCACTACAGAAATCACTGTTAAAAATACTGGAGCTGATCTATTAGTTCCTTTTATTCCAACTGCAGAGGACACAAACCCTTGTTGTCCTTTGCGTTCTCCTTCTCTATATTCTGCAATAAAGTTCTGTGAATTTGGGGAATTTAGTTGAAATTCAGGCATTTGTTTTGTGTTCATGTCACACGTTGTTTCTGCCACAGTTGCTCTCCTTCCCCCCTCAGTGAGTAGCAGACGAAATAAAAGGGGCTTGTGTGAGATTTGGCTCAGCAGGCCGAGCTCTGTCCCAGTGCCAAACATCTTAAAGCCGCAGAAACCCGCTGGTGAGCCAGGAGCTGTAGCTGCTCTGGCTTCGGCAACTTCTCCACCATTTTCTTTTTTTCTCACTTTTAACTCTTACTGATTCGATTACTGAGAGTGAAGCGGATCTGATCAGCATGGCTCTTTGCACGCCTAGAAGTGGATTAGACACCATTGCCCTGGTTGGCTGGGTGCTGCAGTGTGTAGGCAGGCAGGATGGTGGAAAAGCAGCTGCTGGCTGGGCCTCAGCTGCAAATTGAATGCTGTACTGGTTAAATCTACATGATGCAAGTATTTTGTGTGCTTGCACCTTCCACCACCCTCTGTCCCTGTGGTTCTTTCTAATAGACACTGAGAACACCTATGGTAAAGAGAGGTTTGCTTTGCAGAGCATGACGGAATGTAGTTAGAACATGATGCTGATGGTCAGCTGTTGCAAAATTATATGTGCTGGAGTTTAATGTCTAAGCTTAATTTCTCAGGAGCCATAGCAAGCTGCATGATCTGTTGGGACTCCAGCTTCAAACTGATTTTCTTCTGAAGATACCACACAGTATCTCTGCCCTCTTTCCATTGCTGGGTATCAGCTGGAAGCATCACCCAGCACTGGTGAGTTCTGTTCCTGCTGGTGCCAAACACTGCCCAGCACATCAGCACATAAATCAGCTCCTCCACATTCAGCTTCTGCAGCGTGCCCTTACTCGCCAGCCGTGTGAAGGAGGTCCTGAACAGATGTTCAAATCTCTTGCCACTGGAAGGAATTGCTCTTTGCTGTTCAGAAATCTAAACAGAAATAGGCTCAGAGTGAGGTTTTTCAAGATGCCAAAAATGCACTGCTGTCTCCTTATGGGAAACCAACCCAATTCAGCAAGCAGTCATGAAGAGTTATTTCTGTATAACATAATTCATCCTGCAATTCTTTTTAAAGGACTGACTCCTCTCTTTTGCTTTTCTTTAATAACTACATTTGGCTTTGCTAGGAGAGGGGCCTTGTGGCAATGGAAAAAGATACAAGAAAGTTGGCAGCAGTTTCTGGCTTTCTTACAGAGTTTGTTGCTTTGGGCAAGTCAATTGGTGCTTGTGCCTTTTTTGTATATACATATATATAAAGCACAAACACAGCCTTCCTAATGCCTGGTACTGGCTCTGGATTTTCATAACTACTGGGTGAACAACAAGGCAGGCACAGATTTTCGTGGTAGCTCCCAGAACCCTCCTCCACCAAAACAGAGGGGAAGAAAACTTCTGAACTCTGCTGGAACATGAACCTGTGATATTTAGAGCACTTTGCCTTATCTCAAGCTTAGTGTAAGTAATGACTGTGATGTTATCATCTGGGGTTGGAGATTAAATATTTTCATTATGTCTGGATTCTTTTCCACTCCTAAGAGCTTTTCTGTAGTACTGTTTACTAAGCATAATCACTTGGCTGTTGATGTTTATCAAAAAAAAAAAAATCTTTTCTAATGTTGTTAACTCACATTACTATTTTCCTCCTGTAATGACAAAAGGGAGAATTGTGTTTAATTGAAGTAATGCAAAGCAGGGGAAAAAATCCTGGTTTTGCTCAGTAAAGAAAAAGATGGAGAAGAGAGTAGATGGTTGGAGAGCAGGAGAATAAACAGGGGAAGAAAAAGGCCCATCTTCCATATGCTTTTGTATGCTGTGATGAAATGTTTGGTAATAGGCATGCTGACAGCAGTCATACTCCTTAGGAAGGCTTTAAGGGGAGCGACTCTTCAAATTGATCCTCCCTGTGTACGAGCTGCATTAGTATTCTATAGCCACCCTGCCGCGGTCATCGTCATCTTGGCATGCTAATCACCCTGTCCCTCTTCTTCTCTTCCTCCCCGCCCCCATCTCTTCCCTTCCCCTCTGCTTTCCAACTCGACCATCCACTTCTATCAGTGATATATGGTTTATATCTTCCTAGCCATTATGCTGATGACCCAGGGCAGTGCCTGCCACTTTTGATAAACTGTCAGATTATTTTTGGAACGTCCACATATGCTTTTCTGGAGGTACAATTTAGCGCTATGATAATCTACTAAATTGCTTTCTGTGCTATGCCAGCTCTCACTTCTGCTGCTCTTTTTAAGGTTTACATTGCCAGAAGAAAAGCATACATAGAGAATTGTAGGTAGCACTGCACCTCGAAGATGAGACCAGTGTATTCTCTAGCAGTATGTTACAAAATATGTGAGTGAATAACTTTTCTGATTTTCCTTTTTTTTTTTTTTTTTTTTTTTTTTTTTTTT
>VXAV01001344.1:450255-462459 GCA_013399715.1 Alectura lathami
TTAAAAAAAATTTTTCCAATATATTTTTTTTTTTTTTTTTTTTTCCTGCAGAGCATGCAAATGTCTTGAAAGATTTCTCTTTTTAAAATAGCACTGTTCCTAAACACTCATTTGGTTCATTTTGGGAAAAAAAATATGGCTGACCTAAATAGAAAAACTATCTTTGATCTTGCAGAGATTGAACTGTTAGCAAAAATTAATAACTGAAAAACGAACACATGTGGCATCACTCCAGAGAATAAAATATATCTTTGAATCAAAGAATTGCAATGCATAAGAGGCCAACTTCTCACAAAGCTTATGATTTTAAGCAAAATCCTTAGAATTGAAAAAAGGCATATATGCTAAGAATATACAATTAAAAAAGGAGCTGAATGACCAGGCCTCACTAATATTTTTGTTAATGCCAACCCTCTATTGTGTATTGTGCTATTCCTCATTTTATGTGGTAAGTAAATTTGAAGTGGGTCATCCCTTTTTTGCAGATACTTCCTGAGAATAGTTTCCCACTATTGAAAGGCCTGAAACTAAGAGGCATTCAGCTCTGATGCCAGCCTAGAATGAAAGGTGGTGCTGAGAAGTCATTAGCTGTCACTCAGGAAAACTCAGTGACAGGCAGAGCACCTAGCTTTTGACGTGGCACTGGGGTGGAGGGGACGAAAAAATAGAAGCATGCGTAGCAAGCCTGAAATGCCTGGACTGATTTTTCAGAATTGGGAAGTGCTTTGCAGTTATTACATTTGGTGTTTGCTCAGCACTTTTGAGAATCTTACTTATTACAATCCTAAATGCTAAGTTAGAAATTCATATACTCTATGTGTTAAAATATTTTTTTCCCTCAATCTTGCCCTCTATCTCTGCAGATCAGTTCTTCATCTGTAAATAAGGGCAATGTATTATTTTTCTTCTTCTCTCTGTCTTCTGCATTTAAATTTCAGATCCTTCAAAGGTCTGTCCTTTACTGCCATATGTCTAGTGCTTACCACTATGGGCTCGGATTACAAATAGGTCCTCTTTGAGCTTCTTTAATGTAATTAGCAATGGTCAATCTGATTTAAGTCATAAAATATTTGTAATACTCTGCCTATGGAAGGCTTAATTAATTAAAATTCATTTAGTGTGTCACAGAGCTTGTTCAGTGAGGAGCATACTTGGAAATACCAACTGTTATTTATTATTTCTTTGGCAAAAATGTTGATAATAACTTGAGATTGTGGTTCCGATCTACAGGATTTGTCTATGAACTCAAATTCCCAAAGAGATTACTTGACCTCAGTTTCTATATATTGATGGTGTGCCTGGCTGGCTCACCCAACTAAGGCACTGTGGTGTGAAATGGGAGATTAAATTAAAGAATCAAAATGATGACTTCTTTCCATTCACTGTACCTGGTTTATAACGAAACTGAAAGGGTGCTTTATATTAGAATGTGGCTTTTCCAAAAGCAGTACATACTCCTTCCTTTCATTGTTTTTGTTAGTACACACATGGCACATTAAAATAAACTTTTTTTTTTTTTTTTAAAGAAGTTTGTAACCATGGTTTTTCATCTAGAGCTCCAGAGGAGGTATATGGGGGCTTCTTTCCTGTTGTCCCCTGACAGTGCATAACAGTGTCAGTCGAGGTACCTGGAGGTAGCAAACTGCTGAGATTGATTGTGAAGCAGGGACATCAACAGCCAGGGTTTTAAAGGTGAAATCTCAGAACTTCTCTTGGGTTGTGTGACTGTATATTGGGTAAAAATTGAAATCTCTGAAAATTGTGATTTCTGTCTTTTGTGGTTTCAGTTCATATTGTGGTTGCATATACCGTAATAGAAATGTCATTTCAAGAAGTGGTGTTTTTTAAGCAGCCTTAAGATAGTGAATAGCAAAGGTATTACTTCCACTAACAGTCCAAAAATACCTTAACAAGGTCCACTTTTAAGAAAGAAGCATTTTTTATAGAACATTTCAGTTTCCTCCAGCTGTCATTGTAGTGCAACAATGTCTGCACCTACTTTGTCCCCATAGTAGCGTTGTCTCGTGTACTAACATACTGACTCCAGAATGCATGCTGGAAGGATGCAGAATTCCATTATCCTTGAGATAACTACAGGCATTAATTTATCTTTCCTGTTAGAGTAACTGTTGTGCATAGTTTTGTATCTGGAAGAAATGCACCATGAATTACTCTGCATCTCTTCTTGATGCTAATCCTATTACTAGCAACAGGATTAGTTCATAAACAAAAGGGCTGTACTAGTCTATTTTACGTGCACTACTATGAAAATTTAACACAGCTTACACTTCTCTACTTGTACACCTAGCACCACACCTAAAGCTGGCAACTGCTGAGATTCAGTATACTGAGATGTAGCTTTATATCATTTCTGAAAAAAAAACCCCACAATTTAAAATGTAGGGATCATCGTATCTTGTTTGGAGGGCTATACATTGCTAAATCAAGTGGCAGAATTTACTTCAAAATAACTTGTTGTTCATGACTAATTTAACCCCATAACTGAAATCAGGCCATGCTGCTGTCATTGGAAATTACCATCTCTTGCATAACTTTGAGTTCTTTAGAACCCCCCTTTTACATGTGCAGACAGCGCTTCGCAGTCAGCTTTGCCGACGCAGACCATAGCTGGCAGATTCAAACAAACAGTGCAAAGCCTGTGAAGCTCCTTGGGGGTTCTTCTGTACGACAGGGAGACATGAACACTGCCCGTGGGTGCTGTACAGCAGGCACTCTGCTCTCCCTGCCCGAGTGGGATGCTCACTATCTCTCGTGTTAGTGTTCTTCACTATGCACTGCCCATCATTCTGATACGAGGGTGCTGCTCTTCAGCATGCCACTGCCTCACCGCGTGGGCAGGTGTGTTGGAGAGGCACCTGATGTCCGTGTGCCTCGTGTTGTCCATCTGAAGACGATAATAAAGATGCTGAATTGTTCCTGGAGATTGAGAGATGCTTAAGATTAGTTTATTGCTGTGGAATTCCTGTGCATTGCTGCTAAATCTAATTTGCATAGGAATAACAACTCTAATCATATGAAAAATCTAAACCTCCTTTAATTTGTCATAGCTGGCTTTCTGTGTTCCTTAACTGTGAGTGGAGATAATAAGGAATAGTAGTAGGGATAATATGTGTGACCTCTAAGGAAGCTGAAGGGTAGCAAAGACACTTCGATGTTTATGGAATTATTTATGCAAAACTCTGTAGGCAGATTCTCCATGTAGAACTGCAGCATATGCCAGCAAAACTTCTTCTGTTGGCGTTGCTACACGAGTTCCCCCGATGATGTGAACAAAGTTGACAAAAGCAGTGTTTTGTCAGTGGTGATGCATCTCTTGGATTCAGTATGTCAGGACCAGACAGCGTGTATTTTTCCTCTCTCACCCCCTTCCTTGCCTTTCTCTCTCGTTTCACCTGATATGTTTCCCCAACTTTTTCTTCCCTGAAGAAAGATAACAATAAACAAACCAGAAGCAAACCATTCCCAGTGCTGCAGCACTGGCAGTGTGGTCTAGCTTGCTGCAGGTTCTTAATTTCAGCTATGAATAAAGGGCACAGCAATCTTTCATCACTTTTATGCTTCCACACATGATCCAGATTTTTTAAAAGTGGTGTTCTTTGCTTTCCAGACAGGGAAGGGAAAAATACCTTACCAAAAGAGAGCAAATGCTGTCACTTGACCTTTTCAGCCTTTGGATTCTCAGTGCATCTGACTCGACTAGACAGGTCTGGGGAAGAGAAAAATTAACAGCAGATGGATTTATGAAAAGAGCTCGGTGGCAGATGGTGCCTACAGATATTTACTGACATGTCCTCGGTCTTACGGAGTGTATTTTTTTCTCCTTTTAGCAGCACTGCTAGTACATGAGTATTTGTGTGTGTGTTATGACAATATGCTGGCAGATAGGGACTGCATTGTTGTCAAAAGAAGAAACTCGGGGACTTCTGGTATTTGTTCATCTTTTGCTTGTGGTTTAATTCAATGGCAAGCAGCATCAGTAGGAATCTGTTCAGTCTTCTTCATCTGTAAATTCTTGAACCACCTTTTTTTTTTTTTTTTCCTGGAATGAGTTCATCTTTAATGTGTGGGGCTTGTATCTTCTGATAATCACTGTCACTTACACACTCAGAGTAAATTCAAAGCTGTGACTGCCTTTCCACTAACACTTCAGTTTTTGTACTTCAATAATGTAGATAATGATGCTGGACTTGATCGTGAAATGAGCTGAGCTTCACAATTCAGAATATTTCTGTATATGAACTAGGTATAATTAATTTCCTTCTGTTATTACATGCCAAATTCTGTAACAGATGGACTAGTATCATTTGGCAGATAATTTATCTGACACTTCCCTCATCAATCATTAGGCGATTGGTGTATTTCTTCATTGTGCAGTCAGCTTTAAATCCTATTTTGTTAGATGTTTTGTAGCATACTGATGGGATTGGTCTAGATCCATAGAAATCAATGAGGAGATTGACTTGAATGGGCTGAAAATCAGACCTTATTTTATGCCAGTTGATCTCAAAAGATAGCATAATCAGTGAATGAGGAAAATCTCCATTCATTTTACATTTTAGCTTGCTCTGTAGTGTTTTTCTTGAGCTATTCCTCTGTATAAGGCAGAAGTACCAGTGAAACAAATGCTGTTTTATCTTCAGTTGCCGTGAGCTGTGCTGGGGGCACGTTGCTGCCTACAGTGACGTCTGTAGATGGTTTGTGAAGGAGTGCAGAGTCATGGTCTCACTACTGAAGCCCACTTCAGCATCCCATCCGCTTCCCTCTCCTTCAGTAGCCGAATGCTGACAACTTGTCATGTTGTGGAGCAGGGCCTGATACTTGATAGTTTTCTCAATGTCCAAGCTACTTTATGTTTATTAAAACTTCCTTTTCCCAAGACAGCAATTTTTTCCTATGTAATAATAGGGGAAAGCTTGAGAAAGCTGACCTAACTGAACCCTACAGGCTCATTAAACAGTGGCAACTGATAAATCTTTCCTTTGATAGTCTCTTGAATTTTTAAGTCTTGGGGTTGGTAATACCCATACTGCAGATGTATGGAAATGAATATTTCAAAAGTGGGCCCTACCTTTTAAGTGGGGTGATTTGGATAAATGATTTCACTTTTCTTCTGCCTTTTAATTAAAACTACCGTGGCATAGACTGCATACTTTAACAGATTTTATTTTTAATGAATTGCATTAGGTGCTATTAGCTTTCAGGGAATTAGTCCAGATTAACTCCCTCCTTTCTAGGATTTCCTCAACACTTTGCTATATCTTACACAATCATGTGTAATGAAAATAACCAGATTTCTTTTCCTTTTTCCCCTCTTTGTTACATCAGTATGCATCGCAAAACCAGCGGCTTGTACATCCTAAGCTAAGATAATGAGACCAATATTAATTCCACTACAGCTGCTACAGGCATGTAAATGAACCTTTCATCTGTCCAGCAAAGCAGCACTGAGACTTGCAAAGAGCACCCGGGCTAAGCAGCACGACCAGGCAGGGAGATAGCAGAGGTGAGGGTGAGAGAAGAGGGTATGCTAAAAATGGCTGAAATGTGAATGTCCTGAATTAATATTTCCTGCTAGAATCAATGCTGTTACTGTCCACAGCATTCCTTATTGCAAGGACATTTTGTTCCTGTTTGTCCCTGCTGATTGGGATGTAGTAATCGTTGTCCTGTTAGCACGGAGAAGGTCACTGTGTGAACCCCCTCATACAATTTTCTTAACATGTTAGCTTCTAACTGGTGGGGACATGTCTTCTAGGTGGCATCCACATGGTGGAAAGCAGGTTAGAGCAGGCTTGATTTATCTAAAAGCAGCATAGTGGGTAGTAGGGCAGTGCACGGGCTAATTAGCTCAGCCTCTCAGCAAAGCTAATTAATCTACACACAGTGTTGTGCTGACACGACTCTGTTGCTCTGAGTTCTGGCAGGAATTAGTTTGTGGCTGATGTGGCTCAAGTGTCTGTCTCTCTGCTCTGGTTTTCTGTGTGTGGGTCAGCCATGCAGTAACAAACCTTGCATGCTAGAATTTGGATAGAATGGGAGCAACATGTCCCTTGGCCATGTGTTGTTTCCTGTAATGTGTTTATATTTTACCAATGAACAGGGGCTTCTTAGAGCTCTAGAAAATAGTTTGGTTGTTATTTTTTTTTTCTTTTGAAGATCTGCTTTCCTCTATGTAATGGTGCAATAAGGAGTTGGCTGTGGTTATAACAGCAGACTGAATAATTGTGCACTGTTGTAGAAAGCTCGACCCATTCAACACATACCTTGTAGTTCTGCTTTTTGAACGTGCTTCCTCCCAGTCCTCTTCAGTAAAGCACTTAAGCACGTCTGAATGGCTTCAATGGGATTTAACCATATGTTAAAGGTAAGCATATTTTAAATGCTTTGCTGAATTGAAGTCTAAATGAAAGCAATATGCAGAACCTTTTGACAAACATCTGATTTCTCTGAACACAAGTGGCCCATTATTATAGGTTTGAAATCTAAAGGGAGGCAGACGATGTGTGGAGTAAATTACAGCGCGGTCTGATTGCTGTAACGTGCTCGCTTCACTGAGAGATGGCTCAAAGTTGCTGTGCAG
Source organism: Alectura lathami (assembly GCA_013399715.1). Taxonomy (NCBI): domain Eukaryota; kingdom Metazoa; phylum Chordata; class Aves; order Galliformes; family Megapodiidae; genus Alectura; species Alectura lathami. The sequence continues at coordinate 456,857 of VXAV01001344.1, forward strand.
GATGTCCCTTTTGACAAAGTCTTATGTCAGTGGCAGTAACAAGGAGATGAACTCAGGTGTGTTTTTACAGTATCTTTTCAAATAAAAGGCATATTTCAAATGCATATATCTCTTTTCAATATAGCTAAGCCAGAAATAAGCAGGGACTCAGTTTGGCAAGTGCTGCTAATCTTTGATGAAGTTGGAATCCAGATATCCATTTTCTTCAGATCTCTGTCTCTGGTATATATTAGGATGGTCTAGCTGTTAGATGAGCTCTATGTGCTATTAATCCTTTAGGAAACTACATTTTAATGGAAGTATAGCTGAAGGGATGCAAGTCATAACCTTGGAGTTTTGAGGGATTGATCTGAGATTGTGAGGTTGAAAGCTTGAAAGGGATTTTTCATCATTGCTGTGAGAAAATGAAAGAGCTGAAGCAAATTTTGCAAGAACATTTGTGATTTGGAGGTAACGTGGAGGACATTGCGGAGGATGTTCCAATTCTCCAATGTTCCAAACCAGGGATTTTCCTGTCTCGTCCAACAGTTACTCCTCAGCTGAGCTTCCATTTGCTCCTGAATCCTCATCCAAGATGTGCGCTGATGTTTTAACTGCTCAGTGGGATGCTTGGAGCAAGGAAATCCTGAAAATGACTGGTGCTTTGATGCCCACCCTTGTCATCACAGTTGCCTTGCAAAAATCAGGCAGAGGAGGGACTCTGACCAGTGTCCTGTGTTTGTGATCAGCTTTTTAAATTAGTCTGGAAAGGGGAGGAAAAGAGCTTTGCTCTTTCTTGCTCTTTTTCCTTCTAAACTTCCACTCTGTTTTATTCTCCTTCAAGATAATAACTAATTTTGACAACTGGTTTATTTTAGTTGCCATGTACTTGGATCACCTGTGTAAAAAGAGTGCAACACTCCTACCATCACTGAAAGGGGAGGAAAAAGTGAGTCCCTGGAGCAATTTCTGCTGAATATATGGTGTGATGTATAGGACAGGCCAAAGCAGACCCCTGGGAGCTATTGAAGTGCTTTGACTAGACGAGGAGTGTAAAGCCAAGGTGTTACATTTGATTTTAATAAAAACCTGTAAGATCCAACGCAGTCTTGAAGGGGACATTTCCAGTCTCTCAGGTAAATAAACTTGTTAACAGAAGATACTTCCATATGCTTTGCAGGTTTTTGGGCATCTGTAATCTAGGTTTAAATAATAGACCAAAGCAGCCTTTTCAGAAGTATTTCAAAGTCGGTAAATGCGTATTCTTATAAATGTGAGAAAACCTTATTTGCTTGCTGGATTCTGTTCACTGCAGAAGAGCTTGCATGGATTCCTGTGTGCTTCTGTACTGTTCTCCCCAAGGAACATGCTCTTACTGAACAAGCACTGGTGAGAAATGTTGTTAAACATTTCTCAGCATGCTAATGTCTGTGCTTTGCCTAAAATTCAAGGGATGTCATCTATAAACCAGCCTTAAGAGAGGCCAGCAAACATCATGAGTGACTTGTGCCACTTTCTTTTCAATAGGGAACATCTCTCGGGGGTTCTCTGGACACAAATTTGTGCCTTGTATTCTTAGATGGCAGCACAGCATAAGTCATTTGTAACTAGTTGGAGGAGAAGAGCTCTGCCACAGTGGCAAGAAAGGTGAGAACAGGTGGGTGAGGTGACTTGTCAAAATGCAGACAGAAATAGAAACCAAATTTCTAAGTTCATGCAACTCTTACCTGCTCAGTGATGTTTTTGCTGTCTATTTTCCCATTCTTTATTTGGTGGTGGTGGTGTTTTGTTGTTGATTTTTTATTTTTTCCAAATTAGTATAGGTCAGTATTTTTAGGCCATTCATAATCACACCAGAATGTTAACTCAAACCGTTATGGATCACATCATTTCTTGTAGCAGGTTCTTGGTTTTTTCCCCCCTTCAAGGTAGTTGTCGCTGGGGATTCTGATGAATTACGTGAGAATTTAAGCGCTCAAGGAGCATTTGGACGCCGCCCTCAGACAAAGGGTTTGGGTTTGGGTGGTGTTGTGTGGGCCAGGAGTTGGACTCCATGGTCCCTGTGGGTCCCTTCCAACTCGGGATGTTATGTGATTCAATACTGCAAGGAACAGATGAGACAGCCCAGCAGTGTCATGTTCAAAGGGTGAAGGAACTTGTCACTGCTGAACGTGGAACCTGCCAGTTGCACTTCGCTTCTGAGAAGAAAAAACATAGATGCAAAAGGGGATGATCAGATGCTGAAAGTACTCTGTGGAAATAATAACTCTACTCTCTCCTTTCAGGTTCAAGTAGAAACCCATCTTGTGCTATTTAGATAAATATTTAATTCCTACGGGAGTTACACAGGTGATATAGTTTAGTGTAACTGAACTGCTGTGGAGTTAGATCTGTATGACACTTGGACTTTTCATTATTTGAGATTTGCCTTGTTGTTTATTCTTTTCCTGCAGAAGGTTGTTATTTCCAGGAAACAGATATTCTGTAACATAGCCATCCTTAGAGAGTGGGTAATTCCATATTGTGAGGGAGTTCTGAAGATACATGATGGAAGATATTAATACATCAAGTTAGAATAAGAGCCACTGCATTAAAATTGGCTACTACCTGACAACACACATACTCTACAACAGTTTGACAGATTTTTCTACATGTTAAAATACTCTTAGGCTTTTTGTGCAGATTATCTAAAGGACCTTGATAAAGATAACCCCTCACAGTTTGCCTGAGTCTTATAAAGCAGAAACTAGGGTTAAAAAAAATGAATTAAGAATGAATAATTGGCCTCTTGAGTATGAAGATACTGTCTGTTTTTAAAGGACATTTGTGTGTGCCAAAATTGACCTTTTTCCTGAGCAAAAAATAATACATATCTCTCTGGCACTATAGAAGAAGTAATTGCCAAAGTTATTTGTGTCACAATAGCTTATTAATCTGGAAGGATGAAGACACTGCCCAGAGGTCATGTATGACCCAGTAATGAGACCATCAAGCATCATCATAAATAATTAAACCAAGACACATTGCTTGAGAACTATTTTTTTCCCACTCTTCCTCAGGCACCTTGAAGTTCCTTCATTTTATAAATAATTTGTATTGTGGGCAGATCACCTGCAGCATTGCAGTTTTAATCACTCTCAGAGTCACGGTAGAGCTGTAATGGGAAGGGGTCTCCAGATTGCATCCAGACCAACCCCTGCTCAAATGGGAGCTGAGCTTTGAGTATTTTGAGAAGCGGAGTCTGCACAGCCCCTCTGAGCAACCTCCTTGCAATGTTTGAGCACCATCACACTCAGAAGCTTTCCCTAAATTTAAAATGCTGTTTCCTGTATTTCAGTTTGGGCCCATTCCCACTTGTCTTGTCTCTGGGCAGCTCAAAGGGTCTGGCTGTGTTGTCTCCATTCCGTCCCCTCAGGCACATTGGTAAGACTCCTCTTAGCCATCTCTTCTTGGGGCTAGCTGCATCTCCTTGGCTGTCAGGTCCTTCTGATTTAATCTGGTTTTCTTTTCACATTTCCAGTATGGAACTAAAACTTGAACAGCGCACTCGATTATTTTTTTTTTTCCCTGTGAAGAGCAAACAGCTCTTAGACAACAATAAAAAAAAAAAAAAAACAAAAAAAAAACAGTGAAATATATATAGGACAGAGAAGGAATTGTGAGTCTACCCTAGAGTAATTCTTGCAATGTGCCTGTGGACCTTTGCAAGCAAGCAAACTCTGATTTGGTGGGCAGCTGTGCTGGGCTGTGCCCCTGCAGGGAGGCAGCAGCAGGCTCTGGCTCAGGAGACCAGCCTGGGTGTTGCTCTCGGCCTCCAGTTACACAGCAGCAGGTTTGTGTATATGTTTGCATTACAAACTTAAGGGCAAAGTAAGTGTTTTGCGTACATCCCCTTAGAATGAAAAATAGGTAACAAAATACCCAAGATGATCCAGTTTGGCTGCAGGGTATCCAGCTGGAACATGTGTAGCCCCACTTCATGTGCACTGTCAGTGGAGGACCAATCATTCTCTCATATTGTTTTTTGGGAGGGATTGGATCTTTTTAACTGTTGTCAAGACTTGACTTTATCTGCAGCAGATACAACTCCCTGCATTACCATTGTGGATGGAAGAGTGTGCACATTTCTGAAACACGTCGTAAGGGTTTCTTTTCAGTCTATCCCTTACCATTGTTGGGATTTAAAAAACCATGTTGAAAGAGTCCAGCAAATTTCTTTTCACCACCATTTAATGTGCTTGGTTCCTAAACAATTGCAATTGATTTTGTTTGGTCTTGCAAACACAAATTATCCCATAATCATCTTAGCCTTCCAGCCATGTTTACATTGACTTGTTTGTGTTTCAGAGAGAGAAAATGCAGACATCGTCATGAAAATAAGAAGGGTTAGATGCAAATAAAAGTGGTGTTGTTTTTTTTTTTTTTCCTAGTTGGCAGGATGTTCACACACTTCAATTAATTGTTGTTCTTACAGCATATTTAGTACAATTGAAGGAGTGAGGTAGATTTCAGAATTAAATAAGTGACCTTTATTTTTGCTTTTGCTTGTGGTTTCTGCTAAATGGCTATTTCAGGGTTCATCAGTGACAGTCTCTCAGACAGTGTGATTGCTTGCTTTTACTCAAAACGAGGATACACAGCAGAATGCTAAAGGGACAGCATTTTTCAACTACAATACGTTTCTCTACAAGCAAGGCTCTGTGGTTCAGTGCATTCTAAGTCCTGGAGGATGAAAACATACAGACAGTCACCCACCATTTTTGAATAACAGCATTTCCTTTGACAACCATCTAGATAAAGCGGATGTGCGTTACTGGTACTTTAAGACTCCTTTCTTTTGGCTAATATGTTTTACTTTTATCTCTATTTTTCTGTACTCGTTAGCTTTGTAAATGATTTGGATTTCTTCTAACAGAATAGCAAATGCAGTAAAACCCTATCACATAGCGAAAGAATGCCAGCATCCATTGGTGTTTTAAATGGGGCCTGTGTCCAAGCAGCTGTCCAAACCCCAAATTGCCTAACGTATGAAAAACTGTAGGATAGAATTTGTAGGTAGCCTTGCTGTGAGCTCCAGGTAAGCGCTTACAGCACATCCCCTATTATTTGTTTCATGCAGTTACAGAGCTCTAAGAAGGCTTTACCCAGAAGCATCTTAAAAAAAAAAAAAGGATAATAACTATAGGGCTCCCAAAAAAATAATCCTGTTTGTGACACAGCACTTGCTGCTGTGGTGGCAAGGCTTATGGTGGCACACCCCGAGAAGTGTGATCCCAGTGGAGAATGAGCCCATGTTCGTGCCAATGCTCTTAGCATTGGGAGAAATACTGGAAGCCAGTGGTGAAATAGGCAGAGTTATTTCTAAACAGTGAGTTTATCCACAGCTTTTTGGTTTTTGAAGGCACAGGTTGGGATTGTCATGAGCTGCTCTAGATTTACTAGAATGTGGCCTGAGCTGTCTCCAAGCACATTGCATGAGCATTCAGAAATTCAGATTACTGGTTCTGTAAATCAACCTGAAGTTGTACCTTTAAGTTTTGTTCAGAAAACATCCATGCACTGCTGTAGGATTGTAAATTGTGTTTAAGTTCAAAAACTGCTACATTGTCTCACTCTTTTTTTTT
>VXAV01001344.1:465983-504562 GCA_013399715.1 Alectura lathami
TCCAGAATGTTTAGGAGTCTTTGTGGGTCAGAAACTGCAGCAGCAGATGTTGGTTGGATTGGGCACGTGAGGTCACTCAAGTACAAAAGAGTTGATTACTTTGGGGAACTGAAATGCATGCACATCCCCTCTCTGTCTGTCTCTGTCCTCCTGCACCTGCTACTGTGCCCATCCCAAAGCTCTGTTTTCCAGGAAACTCCCCTCAAATAATTTAGGCAGGCAGGGTCCAGTTTCCATTGTGTTCGTGAATGGCACTGATTTGCAAATACATTTCAAAACTCAGTATAGATACCTTAGAAATCACTAAATTGTGCCACTATGATTATTGTTCTTGCTTGTAAACTACCTTGAAAGAAATTATGTTTTGAAAGACTTGCTAATTAACTTTATACAGATGTCTGCAGTTGTCCTCATTTCAGTGGCACTGTGCAAAGCATGATAAGCAAAATCTGATGTGCAATCTAGTTCATGAAATGCATACGCCCATAATGTATGTAAAGACTCCTGTTCATCTGTGCACCTACTGCCCATCAGGTAGGAACACATCTGTCTGATTCAAAATGTGCCAGAATAGCTTAGAATTTGTACACATTTTTAGCTTATAGAAATAGCAAGCTCATTTTAAAAGAAGTGACTTGAAAATATTTACATGAAATCCAGACAGACTAATTGAAGGTATCAATAACTTCCATCGGGGATAATGCTAAGTCATTTGGAAGAGTGTCTGGTGGGGTAATGGTGCAGTTGGAATCAAAGAGGGTAAAGCATGTGAAAACATATAGGAAGAGTACAAGATCCCAAATGTCTGTGCAAGATCTTATATGAGCAGGCTTTGTGCAGTTGTGTTCCATACTGAGACCATGAACAAAACTTCTCCCTCATCTTCTGAGCTGGGAAACATAAATATTTTAGTGTGTGAAATACTTTGTGTGTTTGGGAGCAGGTGGCGCACCCAAGACAAGATCCTTCTGCACTGAGTAATCTTGTTGGGCTCAAAATGTGCGGTGGTGTTCCCTTTGATCCCCCGGCAGTTCCAGCAGCCTCTGAATCTTCACACTGAATCAGCAAATAGCTGGGAAGAAATTTGCTTAAAGGTGCAATTCCCAACAGCGTGGACATGGCTTGTCCCAGTAACAATCTCTTAATGAAGTGCATAGTCAGTCCTGTGTTGAATAATTGTCCAGCTGGAATAGTCTCTTATTCTTGTTATTTTAATTAATCTCTCTCTGCCTCAATAGCACATGGGGATTGCGTCGACACAGCCTTTCACAGGAGGTCATTGGTTTGAGTCCAGACAGCTCCGGTTCCAGCTAGGGTTGGCTGGTGGCAGTTTGATGCTTAGGATGGAAATTAGTTGGACATCCTCCTCCTTCAGGGTCTACTGGACAACTGCACATGTTGCAAAAGCACCATCACGACTGGCACTGCTGTAAGCAGTCTCGTTGACCTCTTCACTAGCTCTTGGAGGTAGAATTTGGTCTTCCCAGCTCTCGTTTCCTGAAATAAAGGATGTTGGTAGGACAACACGGAAGTTTATTTTGCAGCCAGCTAGTTGTGATGCTGATAGGTGGAGAAAAAAAAATGTGGCTTTTTTTTTTTAAATACCTGGCTAATTTGGCACTTTTTATATATCAAAAGAGGGCAAAAAGTAAGCACATGGTATTCCTTAGTCTCTTCTTAGCGTTAGGAAAACTGCAAAGGTATTACCAAGAAGCCTCTTTCTTATCTTCAGCTTTTCCACTCCCTGCTCTGTTCTTGTCTTTGAGTTGTTTCTTGGAATTTGCACTTCTTCAGATTAATAGCATTGTAAGTTTTCTCCTTGCTACGCAAAAGCACTTTGCTGTGCTTAAGCACTTTCCATGTGCTGTGTGTAGAAGAAAAATGTAGAATGAAAATTACACCTTTACAGGGAAACGGATCATATTTCATATTAAAACTATAGTTGAGTGTAATTTATGCAGGGCTAACAAATGCTTAATAGCAATTGCATGCATGGTTTGTAGGCGTTAGAGATAGTTAAGGCACCATTATAAATCATATGTAGGACTGCAACTGCCAATTATGAGCATATTAACACATGTAGTAATATGGTATTAACCCTTCATGAACTTCCCCAAACGGTGTTCCATGAGGGCTGCTCATTTTTAGAGTAAGCTTAGTAATAAAGTGTGTAGTGAAACTAGGCAGAGGAACAAAGTTTATTCAGGTTGCAGTAAAGAGTTTTGGTGAGATGTTTATTCTACAGATGATAAATGATTTCATTCAATTACATTAAATATATATATATATATATATAGGGTCATCAGAATGAAAATCTGTAGACTGATTAAGACTGAAAGGAAGTAGACTAGACTCTGAGACGGATAATTTAATTGCAAAGAGTTTGGAGTGCACAGATGACTCAAAGGCTTTGCACTTGCAGTCAGAAGGTTTCTCTCCTACTCGCTCCCTTCCACCTTTTATTAATGTTGTTCTCTGGTGGGCTGTATTTATCGATCAGGCCCTTGTATTTGCAAAGTTCTTGTCATCCTCTCCAGCCCTCCTCCTCCTCCACCCCATTGGAACAAGGAAACAGAAAAAATCCCCCTGAAAAGTCCATAGGAGTGTGAAAATAGGCCCTCTGCGACATGAAATGGGCTCTGCGACAACGCTGTGGACATGTTTAGTAAATCTTGTCTTGATTTAAAAACTGTCACAGCTGCCATTCCTGAATACCAACACTCTCATTTTCCACGTTGAAACGTTTTTCCACTTCTGAAACATGAAAATGACCCAATATTAATGCAGCAATCTAATATTGCAAAGCTTAGATGTTTCCATCTTTAATAACATTAAAGATAAAGACAAGTGACTTCTTAGCCTCTTGATGGTTGCAAAGATTAACCAGATTGTAAGACTTTGAATTTATTAACAATTGCCAGATCTGAATTACTTTTATTCAATTAACTAACTCAAGGATCATTTTCAATGGAAATGATGACCTTAAACACAGTCACTGTGAAAAGGAGGAGTGAGATGTGGGCAAATGACATATTATTACATGCTTCAGCATCATCTTGAATTTAGTAAGTGAGATCTAAGTGGGAAAGAGACATGTTTTACTAACAGAAGTTGTGTTTTTCTTGATACCTCTCAGACAGAATGTTTGCTGCTTCTCTGACAAATAAATTAGACTGGGATGAGTTGGTGGCTTCTGAGTAGCTGGTCCAGCTGCAGTCCAAGTCCCCCCTCAGGGATCTATTTGCATTAAAAAAAAAAAAAAAAATCTCTGACTTTCTAACACTTCTGGGGGGGTTAGGCGGGTAGACACCTTTCAGGGTTTGGTCTGTTGCTGTCTTTGGCAGCACCGTCACTGCAGATAGGCAGAATGTTTCCTGAATGTCTGTTCAAGATTGGCAGGTGCCACATGGTGGGGGCTGGGAACGGCGAGGGAATATAAATGTCCAAGATTATCCATCTGATAGATAAAGCCTCAGGATTTAGCTAAACAGAAATTTACTTTGGTACTAACAGATGTCCAGATGTCCTTTGGGATGAATTCATTTATTTAAATCCTATCTGTTTTAATGAAACACTTCTAAAAAACTGGAATGAAACCTGACTTAAATGCCACCTCAAATGTCTGCCAAACCCCAGCTGCTTGACAAGGGTGGTCCAACAAACGTGCTTCAGAGTGTTACCCAGGGCCTGACCAGTGCCTTGGCGTTGTCATTAGCAGACAAGAGCTCAGCAACTGCATGTTCCTCCCTTGCACTGACACTGCTGTTTGCTGTAGCCACTGAATATCTTATCTGGCTAATCCTGAGAGCAGTTTAATTTTACTCAGTTGGCTGCAGTTATGAGAAACTGTAGGGAAAATCTTAATGTGCTTAACGGTGTGTTGCAATGTATTATGAAGAAATAGAGAAGTGTGATTAAAAGTTGATTTTCACAAGTAAAATTATTCCTGCCTTCTTATACTGAAATTGTAGTGCTACAACAACTGTAACAGTGGTACGTTTGCTGTCAGTCACAGGAATTGATGAGGAGTATTTTTAAAGAATTTTTTTTCCTAAACTTAAAATGTCAACTGTTTTCTACTGATTAACAGGAAATATTATATCTGAAAAATCAAAATCTGTCTACTTTAAAAAGCACTTTTCAGCGAAGTATTAAAATAAAAGAGAACTTCTTAGTTTTTGAAAAAAGTCATGCTTGGTATCTGGGGTTCTGGGTATTTTCCAGCCAATGCAGGAAGTGTGTTTTCAAAACTAGGATTTTTACTGGTGTGCTACCTGTGGTTTTGTTAGGTTGTTTTGTTTTTCTTCCCTTTGGAAATACTTAACCATCTTTCTTAGTTGAAGAAAAGGGGTCAGATATCCCTCTGATGTTTGGCTGGAAGGGGTGGAAGGAGAAAGACCACTCTGCCACCTGCTTATGGTTGTGTGTACACAACTGATGCACAGCTCGTGCAACTCAAATGAAATTTAACCAGAGGATGACCCAAGGGCAAAACCCCACACTGCTTAGCACCAAAATGCACTGCTACCATGGATGGTGGTCACGCTGTCCTAGGTTCGACCATTTCAGTCTCCCAGATGTTGGCAGCAGTAAGCAGTTCAGTGTCTTCTAGCTTTATCATCCTGTCTGCAAATTCCATTCTGATGTGTGGTCCTGTGCACTGTTTGTTGGAGGTACAAAGTGAGGAATTGGCACTTGGATAGAAAAACATGGGTTTCGTTTGAGGAGGAGTTATGTGCTGGTTAATCTTAGGGTATGAAATTTCTGTATTGTTGGGCTGCCTGTTTATTTTTGGATTGGGTTTCCTAAGGCTGTTGACTGCTTCAAAAGCAATTAAAGCTGAGATTAGATGTTTGTCATTCATCAGATAAATTTATAAATAAAAATAGTTATTAAATGTCTGAGAAAAAGAATTAAAACCTTAAATAGATGAAGTGGAAGTGCATGTTGCTGAAGATGATATGCCTGTGAGAATGCTGATTTGAAAAAAGACTTGAGAGCATCTAAAACATGGGCTAGTGTAGGATCCAGCTTGGCTTTTAAACACTTCAGCACTGTGGGTTGTTACAGCATATACACAGTTATTTCGCAGGACTTGGGCATTTCTTTTAGCCTTTGTGGTTTTCAGGTAAAGGCCACTCATCTTTATGAAATAGACGTCCTCACAGAAATTATGGCTCTGCTGTAGAAGTATTTTGGGGAGGATTCTTGTCTTCAATTTTATAAGAGGCCAGACTGGATGACTGTAATTGTTCTTTTTGTGCCTGAAATCTCTAAATCTGTCTGAGAAGTCTAAATGATTTTGTAAAGCCTTGAAAATACAACTTGAATACAACCTAATGGCTTATTAGATCAAGGGGAAATAAAAAGTAGTATTTGGTGCCTGAGTCATGAGCTCGGGAAGCTCGGATCTGGCAATACATGGACAGGCCAAAGCACCTCTTCGGTTCATTTATACTTTTTGTGTCTTTCTGCTATGCAGGAGCAATGTAAGGTCTCTTTAGGCATAAAATAAGAAATTGCCCAAAGAGCATTAGTTCACTTCCTTCTTGCAGTCATTCTACAACTCATGCTACTGAGAAAACTTATTTGGGGCTGTAAATTGCCATTAGCTGAACAACTGGTACTGCAGGGAGCAAAGCTGGGTACTGCTGTTCGTTATAGACATGGTGTGAGGGCTGTTGGTGGTGGTACACTTTGGAAATTTAGTGCACCATGTTAATATAATCTATTATTATTAATTATTAAGCACTTTTGCATGGAAACAGAATGATAAGCTGAAAGGCTCAAGGCCTTTCAAAAATCCCAAGCATACCTGACAAATGTGTGTATAAAATTACAGCGTTACTATTGATCAAATACTTAACTAGACAAATACAGGATCATTATCATGGAAGAGAAACTATAGATCCCATAGCACACAAACTTATTAGTATGGCTAATTTATCTAGGTAACTCGTGGTCAGGTGGCAGGAAACCTTGCCAGCTGGATGAGGATCAACCAAGCACTTAGAATATTTCAGGTTCCTTTGAACTGTGTGCATCTCATTCCACTCACCGCTCTAAAGAAATGGAATGAGACCACAAACAGGCATTTTCATCCTCCTTTCCTCTATGAATTTTATGAGATTTTTTTTACCTTTTAGAATTACTTATTTAGACAGATTGCAAGTTTCTCTTTTTTTTTCTTCTTTGGCAAATGTTTTTTTATCAGAAAATAAAGTAAAAAAAAAAAAAAAACACCACGCAAACAAAAACCACCAACTAAACCAAAAAAATCTCTGATGTTGAGTGAAAGCTTGCTTGGCTAGCTACAGTACCAAAGTTTTCTGTTTTAGAATGCATTATATTTTCAGTTAGAGCATCAGAAAATTTTTATGAAAGTAAAATTAGTTAAAACCTTTCATAGGAATGTGGGTTTTTTGAGTCTCAGTAAGTGCATAGCAGCAGGACAGCTTATGACAGTGCTGCTTCAGCTCATGTAGGATCAAAGGATCCAGGAATCCAGGAAAAGACATCCCCTGAAAATCTGTATGGTTTCTTTAGGCATCGCTCCTCACTTCAGTCTGACATCTGGCAGAGTTTCAAATGGACTTTTCCTGGAGAATTATCAACACAAGGTATAATAGCTGCACACTTTAGCTTTTACCTTTATTAGGGAATTGTATCATGAATAAATATGAATGTTAGCTAAAATGGTACTGACCATAATGCAGATGTAGTTAATACATGGAAGAAGTACTTTCAACATCATTTATGATAATTAAGCTCTGAGTTTTGCTTGAGGAAGGTGTGAGTATTGCTAGTCAACTCAGCGTAAAAATAGTGATTAATTATATTTTTCTTATGCAAATCTGTCTCTGATCTATACAGGTTGCAGTCTGGATACAGGTGTGGGAGAAGGGGAAGTTGGCCTCTATAATTTTTTTTTTTGTGGATTTGTAGTTTTATTTTTAAATGGAGCTGAACTGCTTTGCCCATGCTCTGCCCCAGCCTGTTTGCTCCAGTGGAGATCCTGCAGGGGACCAGGTGCTGGGGCTGGGCAGCAGTGCCTTCCTCTGGAATGAATTGCAGGGCAGCCAGTGGTGTCTGGTGTTAGCCAGGAGTAAGGAACTGAAAGAAAGGAGCTTAGAATCTGGGCTTGAGTTTTGTGCAGTTTTCATCAAGCTGTTGGAGGGGGTCCAGAGGAGGGCCACAAAGATGATCAGAGGCTGGAGCACCTCCCCTATGAAGGCAGGCTGAGAGAGCTGGGGTTGTTCAGCCTGGAGAAGAGAAGGCTCTGGGGGGACCTGATAGCGGCCTTCCAGGACCTGAAGGGGTGAAGGGGCCCTACAGGAGAGCTGAGGAAGGACTCTTTAGAAGGGCATGGAGCGACAGGACAGGGGGTAGTGGCCACAAACTGGAAGAGGGGAGATTTAGGCTGGATATTAGGAAGAAATTCTTTCCTGTGAGGGTGGTGAGACACTGGCACAGGCTGCCCAGAGAGGCTGTGGATGCCCCCTCCCTGGAAGAGTTGAAGGCCAGGCTGGATGGGGCTCTGAGCAACCTGGTCTGGTGGGAGGTGTCCCTGCCCATGGCAGGGGGTTGGATCTTTAAGGCCGCTTCCAACCCAAACCATTCCATGATTCTATGGTGTATTACTGTGGAATAACTAGTAGGAGTACACAGAAACCTGAAGTGACCTGGGCTGTAAAACACTGGGTAGAGTGCTGCTTAATCATAAGGGACAATATTTTTTAAAAATGAATAGCATAGGTTTATTAATGACAGACAATGAAAAAACCACTTTGACCATTTTAACATCTAAAGTCAGGACTTGGGCTGGGAATTGCATTCAAAATACCTGGTGTCTGTGTAGCATAGGGAGAGAGGAAGCAGCTGGACAGACAACACAACAAAAATGTTGGGGATCTGTACAGTGCTGTCCTCTGAGATGCTTGGGATAAGTCTGAAAGCCAAAAAAGTGCATTTATGTTTGCATGGGCATCCACTGAGGTGCGTATTTGCTGCTTGTGGTTAACAGGGCTCACCAGAACCAGCCGAAGGCACTCTGCGTGGTGCTGCGCTGGCTCCAGATCCCTTTGGCACCTTGCTGTTGAATGGAGGGAGAATTGATCCAAGCCCAGGTAAGCCTGCCAGACAAATAGCAGAAGGTGAAGCACTGTAGAAATGTCACATCCCAGATCTCACTGCAAGGTCTGTGGCTGGAGCCAGCTGAAATCTAGAGCAACGTGAGAAGTCGCTGCTCAGCAGTCGGGGGGAGCCTGGGGTGAAGAGGAGTTGAGACGAAAAGATGTGTCAGTAATTCTGTGTTGTCAGCTTTGCATTGTTTGTCAAAGTTGTTGCATTGTTCATCGTTTATCAGAAAAAAAAGCACTTAAAAAGAGAAATCCAAGCTGTTTTCAGTATGTTTGCGCTTGGATTCGGTGCACGTAATTAAATTCCTTGTATGTGGATGATTAGTTTGTTATTTCCTGCCCCGCTCCCTTTAACATGACTTTCACATTGAATCTGCAAACATCCCTTTTCCTGTGCTTACCCAGTGAATGCAGGAAAATAAAAACAGTTCAGAATTTGCTGAAGAAAAATATCCAGGTCAGGTGGATTAGAAAAGGATCAGGTTGCCAAATACCCAGGGACCAGGTGTTTTTTTTTCAGTGTTTTACACTGCTTGTGAGAAAACCCAAGCTATAAACATTTAATAATCTAGGGAAGACAGAGGGGTACGAGGAGGGATGATGGTGAGCAAGGCAATACTGTGTCTTTAATTTTCTTTTCTGAAGGAAGAAAGTCTGCATAGCAATGACAGGAGCACTTGTTCATGCCTTTAATGTGTGATCTGTTTTCTCCAGTGGAGGGCACTCAGTGTATCACAAACTAGAACATTAGCACCAACAAGCTCCGAAGCATCATCACTCTCTGGAAAGCCTTCTGAATTAGACAAGAGCTGCCTCTCAGCACAGCTACAAAACACTTTAAACCTGAGCAGCTAAATGGATAAACCTATCCTGCATAGCTTTTAAACTGGGGGCTTACACGGCACAGGAGGCCTGCCTGCTTCAGAAGCTGGGAAGCTGGAGGATGGATTGCTGTGCCTGGCAATGGCAAAAGGCAGCAGAATGAGAGATGCTAGGTACCGGCAAGGGTTTATTTCTTCCAGAGAAGTTGCTTTACCTTCCCGGTGTGCTGTAGCTTTTACTTGCAGATTGCCACTTAACGCTGATGGTTCTCTGATGACTTACACAATGGCTCTCAGAGCTTAGAGTCCCTCCCTACNACCCCCAGCCCCTTCCCTATCCTTTCCCTTCCTCATCCCCCAAATTCTTGCTTGTCCTCTCTAGGGAACTTTCTGTGGGTTTCTGGCATGCACGCTGGATGGCGGTGATGTGAGTGGCAACATGAAGATTCGGATGGTTTAAGGAAAAGAGACCAGTTTTCAAAAGAGAGGCAAAGGGGAAGCAAAAAGGGAAGAGAGGGAAGAAGACAGCTGGAGAAAGGAAAAGAAGGACGTTTGTTGATGACAAAAGGATGGGTAAGTGAACTTTTCTTGTTTGTTTGTTAGCACAGCTGCAGCTGTATGGTATATTTTGCAGTGGGATTATTAGCTGTTTGGGAGGGGAAAACAGTCTAAACAGCAGCAATGCATTCCTTTGCCAGGTGACTCACTATACTTGCTATTGTATTTTTAGATCATGTATTCACCCCCCCCAACACACACACCTTTCCTCCGGCAGTGCTTTTACATGTAATTAATCTGTAAACGCGTGCACGGAGTGAAGGACTGTAGAGAGTACGGTTGCTGCCTGTACAGCCCTCCCACACACCTGCACACAGCACAGAAGTACATACATGCATGAGGCACGCTCGCATCACGTTTCTTCTGGCTTTATATTCATATTCCATGAGCCAGTGGTGGCATTGTTCAGGCTGTCAGGAAGGACTGTTAACACTTTGCGGTATGTGGGAAGCAAAAGGGAGGGGGTGACTTTGTTGTATCCGTGGTTCTGAAAAGGCTCGTTTGGTCTTTGTAAAGATCCCCCCAGTACTGCTGCTAAATTTCCAGCAGTCATTTGCTAGTCTTATTTTTTCAGGTGTGACAGGTTTATTTCCCTCCCTCCTTCCCTCCAGCCCCCAAGTCTGTAACAGCAAGAACATGTTTCTAGCTGGCTGCTGCTGACACATAGGCAGTAGCAAAAAATGAGGATTTAAATTAAAAATCTAACCATTAAAGTGAAAGGCAGAGATGCAGAGTCAGGGGCATTTTAGATGGGAAATTATTTTGTAGATTACCCCTTGGATGAAATAACTGCAGCACAACGGTGGTCTTGTGTATGTGACAACTAATAAAGTAATTATTTTTCAAGGAGATAGCAGCCTTTAAAATATTTCCCGTTGGAAAAATGCACCTTAGTTCCTAGCAAGATTGCAACTCTGGACAGAGGCATCAGTCCTCAAATCACTGCAGGCTAAGGAAAGCATGCCTCTGTGTTGGATGTTCTGTCAGCCCCCGCAACCCCTTTCATAATTATTCTGAGAATGTGGAAAATAGCACTGTGGTCATGTAACAGTGTTGGTACTCTGTGAGAATTTTGACATCTCAAGCGCAAAATCTTAAAATCAATAGGGCTGTAGAAGAGAGAGGGTAGCTGGAATACAGAAATATCCCTTTAAACTTTCTGTGTTCTGCTGCTCTTAAAGCAGTGTTTATATGTAAGTATTTGTATGTATGTTTTCAGAGTATATGCAATAAATGTATGCACAAAATAGTAAGTGCTCAGGTATTCACAGCTACATGTAGATAACTGTAAATCAATATGCGTTAAGACCATGGCTCATTTTAAAGAAATGTCTTCTAACGTTACCTTGGTGTTCAGGTCCCATGCTTGCATTATGTATCATACTTCCCTATATTTTTGAATGTTGTTCCTGTGCATCTCTGTGTATTTTAGGTGCATGAAAATTATGAGCAAGTTCAACCTACTCTGAAAAAATATTGCTTAGTGCAAAAATTAAAGCATTTACTTCTAGATTGTACAATAAATACATACATTAAAGATGGATCAAACTTTATAATAAAGTAGATTTCTCAGTTTGTGCAATAACTTTTGGAGGAATTGAACTTGCAATTGCTTTTATCAAGGAACATATTTAGCACCACGTAAATACCAGAAGCTTTGGCTCATTTCCTTTCCAGCACTATGGAGCATTCAGCACAGTGACTTGACAAATATGTTTATTGTTACAACTCCAGCGTCTAGCGATAAGGATATACCAGCAACATTGAGAGGTGATGTACAGGAGAACAGCAAATAGAGTAACGGGCTCTGGGTCCTTCTAGGGGATCATAAATCACACACAAGTAATTGAATGACAGGAGTAGTGCTGGTGATGGTGCAGGTAGGGGAGATGGCAAGCCAGAAACTCAAAGGGCAGGCATTTCTACAACAAGAAGAGTAAGACAGGATGCAAACAGGTTGTCTTCAAAATCCACCGCTTCACTGACGCTTTATGAGAAACCCCATTGACGCTGGTAATCTGCTGGTGATTTATTTTAATAGCTTTACAATGCACATTTGTTTTCTTTTTAATATTGTAGGTTTCCATTTAATTAAGCAGCTGAGAGGCATGAGTGTGGTGTTAGTGCTGCTTCCTATGGTGCTGTTTGTTATGCTTGCGGGGGCTCAGCGAGCTTGCCCCAAGAACTGCAGATGCGATGGCAAGATTGTGTACTGCGAATCCCATGCGTTCAGAGACATCCCTCAGAACATTTCTGGAGGGTCTCAAGGCTTATCGTTGCGGTACAACAGCATTCAGAAGCTTAAATCAAATCAGTTTGCGGGCCTGAATCAGCTCATATGGCTTTATCTTGACCATAATTACATCAGCTCTGTGGACGAGGATGCATTTCAGGGGATCCGCAGGCTGAAGGAATTAATTCTAAGCTCCAACAAAATCACCCATCTGCACAACAAAACGTTTCACCCTGTCCCCAACCTCCGCAACCTGGACCTCTCCTACAACAAGCTGCAGGTGCTGCAGTCTGAGCAGTTCAAGGGCCTTCGTAAACTCTTGATCTTGCACTTGCGGTCCAACTCGCTGAAGACTGTGCCCATCCGAGTTTTCCAAGATTGCCGAAACCTCGATTTTCTGGATTTGGGCTACAACCGCCTGCGGAGCTTATCCCGTAATGCTTTCGCTGGCCTTTTGAAGCTGACGGAGCTCCACTTGGAGCACAACCAGTTTTCTAAGATCAATTTTGCCCACTTCCCACGCCTCTTCAACCTTCGCTCGATTTACTTGCAGTGGAATAGGATCCGGTCTATCAGCCAAGGGTTAACATGGACTTGGAGTTCCTTGCACAACTTGGATTTATCAGGAAATGACATTACAGGGATAGAGCCTGGGACGTTCCAGTGCCTCCCCAACCTGCAAAAGCTGAACCTGGATTCCAACAAACTCACCAACATCTCTCAGGAGACCATCAATACGTGGATCTCGCTCATCTCCATCACTCTCTCCGGAAATATGTGGGAATGTACTCGAAGCATTTGCCCTCTGTTTACTTGGCTTAAGAATTTCAAGGGAAATAAAGAAAGCACTATGATATGTGCAGGCCCTAAGCAAATCCAGGGTGAAAAAGTGAGCGATGCTGTGGAAACCTATAATATCTGTGCCGAAATCCAGGTGGTGGTTACTGAAAGATCCTACCAGGCGCCCAAAACCCCCCAGAGGCCTGTCTTTATCCCTAAGCCTACCGTTTCCAAACTTGAAAGCAACCAGCCAACGTCTGTTGTGCCAAGCCCTTCTGCAGACCTCCCAACGCCTGCAGTGGAACCAGAGTACGAGCACGTTTCCTTTCACAAAATCATTGCTGGGAGCGTGGCCCTCTTTCTTTCCGTGGCCATGATTTTGTTGGTTATCTACGTGTCGTGGAAGCGCTACCCGGCCAGCATGAAGCAGCTCCAGCAGCACTCGCTCATGAAGAGGCGCAGGAAAAAGGCCAGGGAGTCTGAAAGGCAAATGAACTCCCCTTTACAGGAGTATTACGTGGACTACAAGCCAACAAACTCTGAGACCATGGATGTATCCGTTAATGGATCTGGGCCCTGCACGTATACCATCTCTGGCTCCAGGGAATGTGAGGTATGAACCATGATCCTCCTAAAACCATTTCAGCTGCTGGGAAGGAGAGGTAAATGTTTGAAGCTCTTGAGGTGTCTCTAAATGCTAGAAAGATTAATGAGTTTTTTTACTTTGGGGTTTGCTCAGCATGCAAGGTTATCTCATTAAATTATAGCAATCAGGGAAGTGTCGGCGATTGTATGTGAGCAATTTGGTTTTAACAAAGAATTAGATGAAGTTGAAGTAAACACTGATGATAAAGGTGTGTTACTCTCCACTCATTTGCGCCCATTTCATTGTCAGTGGTAACAAGAGCTGTGTCTTTTGTGTATTGCTAGAAACAGAGGAGTTTAAGAACCTTTTCTGTTTTAAAAACAAGTATGGAAATCTCTCTACTCCAGACCCCATCTCAAATCTTGGGGGTTTTCTGTTGTGTTTAGGAATAATGCCAGAGCTTTTCTGCATTTTCTGTCTGGTTCAGGAGTAAACCTGGGGCCCACAGGACTGCAGCACAGCTTTGAGCTGAGGGCATTTACTTGTTTGCTGGATAAGCAGGAATGTCCGTGTTTCCCTTTTAGCTTCTTCTGGACTTCAGCCTTGCAAAAGCCCCATGTCAAACAGCACGTTTACAAATATCTGGGTTGGGAGGGAGGGATTCTCTCCTGGGTTTTGTATTTATGTGTAAACTTCCAGATGATTGGTGAAGGCTTAGCATGAGACACAACTCTATGGAGTCAATACTTCCAGGCACTTAAGGATGCAATATTATTTTGATTTAGTGAGTACATGGGAAATAAAAATGGGAAAAGCTCTTGGTGCCTCTTTTCTCTGTTAAGCTTCGGCAAGAATATACTGTATTATTTTTCATTGCTGCATTGTCATTGATGCTATTAATATGTATGTGAGAAGTGGTTTTACTTATGAATATAATTGCTTATTTATTCCTGATGAGGAGGATTTCCATGGTTACATTTCGGTACTTGGTGCTTAACTGTGCATGGGATGTGGTATTAGGGGGCATGTTGGGTTTCGCTTCCCTGGTTGTGGGCATCCTACCTGAATACGCTTTCAGTGTGCCTGTTGAAAGTCATTCGTATCCATTCCTACAAGCTGTGTAGACTGTGGTAGATTCTGAGCATCGTCTTTTGCAGCCAGGTAGTCTGAAGACGTCTTCAGCAGGCTGAGATTCTAGGATCCCGCTTTTTGAAAAGTGAATGTTTTGCAATTTCAGAAAATAGTGCTTCCATAAGATGTCTGGTACTTGGTACCTGAAATCCCGGGCTGATTTTGGACTGCAGAGCATAGGGGAATTAAAAAAAGTAAAGGAGTATGATTTGGGGTTGCTGTCTCTGGAGCAGTGTTGTCTTCAAAAAGAGAAAAGCATCTGTCATGCCCTTGTCCTTTATACCAGTATCATGTGAATGAAGGTGTTTTTTTGTTTGTTTGTTTGTTTTCTGTTAGCAGCACAAAAAGAAAGAAACATGCTAAAAAAGTTATTTTGAGTTTCCGCTGGCTGTCACAAGGACCATTAATTTTACCTGCAAGGCTGTCTTGTTGTCTTGCTCAAGTTCACCACTACTGAAGTTTCATTAGCTTCGGTACAGAGCTGTTTGGTGTACAAGATGATTTGGAGGACAGTTGAATCCCCATGCCATGTCCAAAAGTCCAGGTAATGAAACCAGTCAGTAACAGGATTTGGATGATAATTATGATGCACAAAAGATAAGGGATATCTGCTGCTGTTTGGGAGACTGAAATTCAGATAATTTGGATTATGAGGGATGAATAAAAAGGCGAAGAGACCTACCAGGTCTGGTAACAGAAGGTCGGCATGGCGTAATTTCCTCCTGCTGATGTTGAGTGTTACACACAGCTTCAGACACAAGGGGACCCCAGCTCACCTGGTTTCCAGGTGCTGTCGCACTGCCACTGCAGTTTATGCAGCTGCTGTGCAGGTGAAGTTACGCTGGTGCACAAGTTTGCAGAACTCAGGCTGTTTGTCCCATTGTGCTTGGGCTTCTTAGCTGTGGTGTGAATCAGGAAGCTTGTACTGGGTGCAGTGGTGCTGTGACTGGGAGAACATACGCTTGGTGTTCGCCTGGTATTTATTATGCATTGGCTTATTAGTGCAGGAGACTTGGGGAGACAGAATAGAGCAGATCACTGAAGATGCATGTAGCAACCATAAGCCCCCGCTGAAATACTATCTTCAGCTTGGATTTAACATTCTGCGTCTCCATAGCTACAAGGTTCCACTTGTGAAAGGACAGATATGCACTGTGCAGTACTTAGAAATGGTAAGAAAAAAATCCCTGTAGTATCTTCAGCAGTGGAAAGGCTTAATGGTTGTGGTTTTTTTTTGTTTGTTTGTTTGTTTTGAGGGGGGGAAGGAAAAAAATATCAGAAAATGGAACATCTTGTTAGCACTAGTCAGTGTACTCAGATGTGCATACTTGTGGGAAAACTGTTTCTTTGGACAAGTGAGACAGGACAAGTGATGGGCTCAGGCCCATCCTCCTGTAGGTCTGACTTGCAGGTTCATTGGGCTCAGACTGAGGTTTCTCCCCAAACAGGAATCTCTACGGGGGGGAGAGTACCTGGTTATCAAAATGAAAGCAGAGGGCTTTTCAGAATCCATGGCTTAAGGTTTTATTGATGTTACTTTATTAATATTTTTCAAATCATTGTCTGCTTTCACATGCCTACACCCACGCACCTGTGAGCGCTGTAAGTGTCCAAAAACGCTGTCTTTCAGGAAGGAAATTGTGTGAATTCCATTTTAACCTAGGGAGGATGCCTGACCATATTCTTTTGTTGGAAGTTGGTGATAATGAAGTGTTTCTGAGGGTGGCCTAGGGCTGTGTGGGCACAGCCATTGCTTTCACTGTGCTGAATTTGTTTTTAGAAGCGTCCAGCTCATCTCCTACATTACCCACTTGTTTTCCATGGCAGAACTGCCCTTGAAGCATCATGCCTAGGCATTTATGCGGGTTCTTTTTTCACAGCAGCTGCACATGTGAGTAGGTGGTGGTGGTGGTTGTTCTAAGTTCAGCGAGACTCCTTGGCTGTACCAAAGCAGCATGGGGGTACAGGAGCTGCCCTGTGTTGTGTCATTATCTGCAAGTAGGAGGGTGCCAGGGGCAGTTTGCAAGCCTGCTTTTTACGTCTGTGCTTTATGAATTATTTCTTGTGCTACAGAGGGAGAGCCAAAGTCAGGCTTGCAGTAAATGGGAGCAACTCTCTTGGCATCAGTGGGATTATAATCACTGACACCTGGCCCATGGTATTCTATTTAGTCTATTGGCAAAGCTTTCTAAAATAACTGGATGCTTATGACTTTGGCTCTCACCATCTAGTTAGCAGACTGCTGCTATCTCATTTTGGTATTTGCTTTGTGCATGTGCATTTTATTCCCCCTCTCTCTCGT
Source organism: Alectura lathami (assembly GCA_013399715.1). Classification (NCBI taxonomy): domain Eukaryota; kingdom Metazoa; phylum Chordata; class Aves; order Galliformes; family Megapodiidae; genus Alectura; species Alectura lathami. The sequence goes on from VXAV01001344.1 coordinate 482,533, forward strand.
ATTTATTTGTACATTTTCTGAAGATCTGGGAGCATAAAAAGCAATTTTATAAACCAAGCTTATAACATCATGTATTTCATACGTACCACACACCAAATACCGGCAGACAGCACACTGTGCACTTCTGCAGGGAGCAGGAACATTGTTGTTTCCTCCTTTCTGCTAGGTTATTCATCTCATGTTTCTCAGGCTGGCAGTTACTGATCAGCCAACCACCAACCCACCAAGCAAGTGAACATCTTCTTCATGTTAACTGAGCACAGTTGATGTGAAACCCTTTGAGAGACAATTGACACAGGCCCTGCGATGTTCCTCTTTACGCTTTCTCATCTCCATGTCTAACCATAGCCCAGCATTTGACAAGCAAGCCCACCTGTTTGCACACTCTGCTGTGATGCTCCTATGGTTTTCATTGGAGTGAAAAGCAGGGCAGTTGTCACTTGTGTTCATACTTGCTAAATCAGTCGCACAGAATTATGTTCACTTTGAATTCTGCTTGCTCCCCTCTTGCCAGTGGGAAGAAATAGATTGGTACAGGAATATAACATATGCAAACATATTGGGCTGCTGTTGACCTCCTCCTTTTGAGCCTAATTTAAAAGGAAATGTTGACATGCCACTGTTGCTTATTATATATTTATTAAACACCATACTGTGTTGTTTTGCACAAAATGTAGAAAGGAAAAAAAAATAGTCACCTTTTCCCCGATACTGTTTAGTGCAAGGTTCCAGTTATGCAGAGGCTTTCATGGCTCTGCAACTCATCTTTGGAAGGGATGCCCAGGGGCGCTAAGCATGAGCTCATGGGACACTGTGGCCTCATGAGAGAGAAATAACTCCGTGTTTTGGCAGAATGATGGGTTTTGTTTGTATGTCTTTGTTTAGGAGGGCTGTAGGATGGCCCTTGGTCATGCAGCTTTCTCATATCCTTCAGTGCTGTGGCTCCTCCTCAGCCCATCTTTCTGCACCTCTCTGTGCTTATAAATGCACCTTAAGTCCCTGCGTGAGATGTAAACTGAAGGGTGAGTTAACCTAAAGAAATTTTGCCATAAGCTCTGTGTTTGTGTTTGGAAATTAAGCAAAGACTGAGCTGACAGTGCTTTTCCTCCATGCAATGTACATGGAAGAAATACTTCAGAAGTGGCTCAGAGGTGAAATCCTTCAGTCACATGGCCAGCAAAGGGTTTGAGGAGAAGGTCCATTTTGGAAATATCTTCAGGATTAGGAACAAAGGTTCAAGTTTGTGTTACCATCTGCCTTTGTTAACATCCACAGCCTTCTGTCTGCTGCTGTTCTACTTGTTGTTGCAAGCCTAGCGTCAGTATGCAGAAGGCTGTGCTACAGGAGCACCGTTAATGTAGTCATAAATGCATAGGGGCAAATTTTCTAGGGCTCAGCACTTGCAAAGCGTGAGATTTCCCAAAGATGTTCCCAACATGCCTGGCTGTGTTTCCGGGAGAGCTCAGCCAGCTGTGCATCAGCAGCAATTGAGACTCTGGCTGTGAATTTGAAAAGGAACTGCAGAAGGATGCTGAGCACTTCTGAAAGTCTTACTCAGTCCTTATTCAGGTGCCTGCCTGGAAGCTGAGCTGGGCTGAGCTTTGCTCTCTCAATACATGTGCTGCTGAGGACCCAGGAGTGATTCACTCTGAGATAACGCAAGAAATTTGGGGTGCAGGAAGGAGCTGAACCCTTATCTCCCAAGTTTTCAGCTAGGCTTGGAACTTTCCTAACTACTTTCAACCATTACATTTGCTTTACTGTGTCTCACCCAGAGACTGACAGCTAACTGACAGAGCTCTGGAGTCGCACTGAGGATGCATGCTCTTCAGACAAAATAACCAATGGAATGGCATCCTCCCTGCCCTCCATCACCTCTTCTGCTTCTCTTTATTATCCCACATGCTAGGAACTTCACAGTTTGCGTTATGCACAGTGAGGACTGATGGAATGGAGGGGATGCTGCACTGTAAAAGCATTGTACGAGAGGAGGAAATAATTGCATTCCTTTTAAAGTCGTTGCTCAGGCTCTGTGAAGGATTCCTGTGCCGCTGGAATTGTGACAGATGCGGTTTACCCTCTCCATCTCTCCTCTTTTCTCTCACCCCTTCAGCTTCTGCTCAAGCTCTGTGATGTGCTGCCAGTATTTTAAGGAGGGGAAAAAAAATCAATTTTACTCCATTATGTAGCTTATGCCAGGAGGGAGAGTGCTAGCAGAGACAGGGAGAAATCTGTCAAACCCATTCATTTGTTTCTTCTTTTAAACACACACACACATGCACCGGGGAAAAAAAAAAAAAAAAAAAAAACTCACTTGAAAGGAGACAAACAATCTTGTTGGTAAGTATCCTGCTGCTGGTAATGTTCCTCAAAGTCCCTTCTAGAATAGTAGAGTTGACCTGATTCTTGATATTAAGCCTGTTACCTTACCTATGCTATGCAGCACGGAGCCAGCCGAGCAGGGCTGGGTGCTGGGGCTGGGTGCTGCATGGCACCAGGGCTGTGCTCTTTACTTTGCTTCTTGCTCCTGGACACGTCCCCCTTTTGGAGCCAGCCTGCTGCCAGAAGAGCTCATGTCTCAGCTCTGCAGCTGTGCTGTTGCCACTGGGATGGATCTGCAGGTTATTTTCAGCTGCTGGGTGTACAGAAGTGGGCAGCCCACTGCCACGCTATCCATGTTGCATACATTGTGACTTGAAAAATTCCAGTGTGATTTGTGTTTCTATCACTACTAACATCCTGATATTTGGTCATTTCAAGGCAGGCACAACGCAGATGGGCTGCAGCAGTAAACATTTTTGACACTAGTCAGCTTTTAGCACATCTGCCTGTTGTGCAGCCACATAAGCTTGGATTGCATGTGGATCTCTGTCTTACAAGAAATGATGAGTGGGTGAGCTCTTAGGGGATCTCCTGGGGGTTGTTGCCTCTGCACCTAGCTGCAAATTTCCTACTTTGTTAGAAGCCAGAGGATGCTGTATAAGGGGTAGTGCAGGAGGGTGTGACTGTGGGAATATTGACTGCTTGGGCTGATGAATTTCTTTTGTCTTTGCCTTTTTAAGCCATGTATTAGTGCAGAGGAAATAGGAGGCACTTGCTGGTAGACGTAGCAGTCATACAGCTGTCAGGCATTTGGATGGAAGTCCTTCCACTTGCAGATTTAGGGAAGGCAACAAAGGCCAGAAGATGGTGATAGCTGCGATCTCTCACCATCCATGGTATATTGCTACAGCAAAATCTCCATCTCTGTTTCTGGCATTTTAATTAAGGTTTATTGTTCTGGGGAGCTACATTATATACATTGAAATGTTGGCTAGGACACCAGAAGTTCATGGATGCTAGCAAGCCAGAAAGGCTTTCCTCAAAAGCTCTGTGCTGTCTCTGTAAGTGGGCAACATCCTATGGAAGATGACAGGGCATTGTGAGGATGTGTGAACTCATCGTTTTTTGTTTCTCATCCCCGTGGTAAAAAAGGGGTTTTTGCATAGTATTTTTACTCTGTAGATCTCAAAACTCGTCAGAAAAGTAACATTGTTCTACTGTATAGTTTGTGTCACCCAGATCACAATATTATCTCCTTGCTGCTAAAGTTCCATTCTTGTTGTCTTCTTTCTGTCACTGTATTGCTTGGTTTCCTCTGAAATACAGAAAAATAGAAGCAAAAATAGTGTTTCTGTTCTTAGCCTATGGGGAAAAGTAATAAGATCAGTTTGTTGATGAGCAGAGGTGGAATGTTGCTGTTGTATTCTTGTATGGGATGTGTTTTGCTTTATGTAAAGACCTAAACGGGGAAAACTGACTTTAATAAATGAGTCTTGATTTTGACACTGAAATTTCTAAGTCCTTTTGTCATGTAACAGCATTCGCTGTTTTGTGTCTGCAGCTGCACTGCCAAAGCGTTATATCAGGAGGAAAATGACAAGTTTTTTAAAACTCACTGTCTATTAAAATTATTGTGAAAATGTGGCATGTCCTTCATTGCAACAGGCAGAGCTTAGAAATTATGTCGTGTACAAAGATCTGATACGTTCAGCATTGCATGCGTGTGCAGTGCTTCTTATTGCATAAAGGTATACATATACATTCCAGGAAGAGAAATCTTGATCTCCAGTTTTTGAGACAATGGAAGAACCACTTTTGAAGCAGAAGGTTCATTATTTTTGTTCTTGGTAAACAAGTACACTGGCATATTTCTTGTATGGAAGAAGTTGGCTTTTCCTGTAAGTTGCTTGTATTTTAATCCAGTTAAGAAGCAAGTAACAACAGAAAGTGGAAGAGGATAAGCTCAGTGCAATGTCAGTATGATTGCCATGACTGTTTGTGTTTGAGCAGCAGCTGACAGCTCCCAGGTTCGGTCATTATATGGAAATGTTGAAGGAATTGGTCCATGCTGGGGAGAACAGGACGTGTCCGGATAAGTAAGGGGTGGCAAGAGGAAGCAGAGACATGAGGAGCAATTTGCTGTCAGGTGACCTGACCAGTGAAGTCTGAAGGAACTGCTGGCAATATCCTGCTTACGGGAGGGCTCCAACTCTTAAGAGCTGTGCCGCGTTCTTGATCGCACTGCGCACAGGATGAAGCTGGCTGCTGGGCGTCAGGCCAGGGGAGGACCTGTCTGTCACTGGGAGCAAGCTTCCCGTGGGAAGGTCAGGCTCACTCTCCATGCCTTGCAGTTTCATACGTCCTAGCTCCGCTTTTTTTCAAACTTTTCTAATGCATGCTGTGCCTTTGATGGATAGACTCGGGTTGTGTGTTTTTGCTCGTTTTCAAACTCCGTTCTCATCGGAAACCAGCTTCTCCTTCTGCGTGATGGCCTCTGAAACCCCAGATGATTCCTCATTGCTCTCATCTTTCACTAACACATCCATTTGGATTATCTTTGTGCCGTGATGGATGCTTTAAAAGGAACCAACAAGGCCATCAAATTCTTGCCCTGGTTCAACTAGCATTTGTTAATGTTCTAAATCATCTTGGGCCTGAAATGTGCTACTTCTTAAATTTAGAATGATGTGATTGCCTGAAGCCTCTCCATGTGTTAATTAAATCATCGTAATTGTGGTTTCCTGAGACTGACAGGTTATAAATAGTTATGCTCCCCCCTCCTGTGGTAATTTGGGATGAATGACAGGCGAAACCACTATTGTTCCGACTGTACCTCTGACACTGTCCTTCCCATTCAGACTCCATTTCTCTGCTATTATTTGATTGTCCTGAAATAATCGACAGTGTCATTCTTAAAGGGTAGTTAATTACCATGTACATTTCACATTATGTGAAGATGAGAGGAACGGTTTTTCTGGGCCATCATTATCCGTTTAATTCAACAGAACGAGTATTAAGGAGGACTGAAGGTCAGGACAGATGTTCAGTGTCTTTGTGTTGACATAAACATACGTATGTAAAGAACAAGTGCTAAGACATTTTAATCGTAATTTTATTCCCACGTACAATGGCTCATGAAGTTTTTGTGGAAGTAGAGGCTTCTGTGTTCTTAACATGGTTTTCTCTGTTGCTCCCAGTAGAGGCCTTTACCTGAGGAGCTGCGTAATGCTGTGCTGTAACTGGCAGCAGACCGAACAACGTAGTAAGATCACAGATTGTTTGGAAACAAATTCAGCTTACAGTCCTTTTCATTGTTGCTGCTAAACAGGAAGAAAAGCTACACGTGCTGTAGTTGACCAAGAGTTAGTGCAAAGCTATCTGCTCAGCTTTTGATCTTCCGTAGTGTGAGAGCAGCGCTCTCCCAAGTGTGTGTGAGAATGACGTAGGAATGATGTTAGTGGGAGCATCCTGAAGTCTGCACAATGCCTTATCCCATTACGCAGTTATGCATTGCTCCTGTTTAATGTAGCTCTGCACACTGAAATTTACTCTGTTGATAGCTCTAATTCATGGAAGAACCTCAGGCTAGATCATTGTCTACTACTCTGGATCCTTCTTGCTCTTCCAATCTTCCCAGTGGGAAATAAACCTTCCCACTTCATTACTGTTGACTGTAGACATGTGTTGTGCTGACTGGCATGGTTCAGAGCTAAATAAGATTCAGGAGTGTATAGGGGAGAGCTTCTATGCAGGAAGCTCAGCCTTACCTTCCAAGGCTGGAGGGTGTTCTCTCTGCTCGTGGGTTTGGCAAGCGAAGACCCACCAGGCAGGTAGGACTGGAGGCCGTGAGAGCTGGGGAGCATTCCAAACTCTGCTGTTAATATATCGGGTGAGCATTGCAAGCTGTCAGGCTGTCAAAAGAAAAAAAGGAATGCAAGGTCACATTGACTTTCGTTAGAATTTGAGCAACTAAACCAGTGCTTTTAAACCTTTGAAAATTTCTCCAGTCCTCTTGTAGGCTTTCCCTCCCATCTGCTTACACGACGGAGGTCGGCTGGAGATGATTACCTTTCACTCTCCCCATGCACAGTGCTGACATAGCAGGGCTGGAGCTTTAGCTGCTGCTTTAGCATGAAAGAAAAAAAGGCATTGTCGGGAGCCTTGAGGGACTCCCACGGAGTCTGTTTTGTTCCTGCTATAAGAGCCTGTCTGAAGTGGCCTGCTTTGTGTTGGTGTGGCATTAGCACATGCCTATTTAGTTCTGTTAAAATGTCAATACTACATTCAGGTGCAATGGAGATTTACTCATGGCTGCTCAGGTGCTCCCTTGTCCCGGTAGTTTTCTGCAGAGCAGTGAAATTGCGTGATTTTCATGTAAATTTCTGATCCATTTCTTTTCCCTTTCTAAATAACATGTTAGGCTTCTGGCTTAAAAAGCCACATCAATGTCACATGCAAAGTGGAATGGGGAATGGAGGCGGTTTGTGTGTTTATGCATATGGAACATGAATTGCACAAACCAGAAAAGGAAGCAAGCTACTGGCAATATGAAATTATTTGAAATTTTTATTTGAAAACAAAATCGAAGGGTATTCTCTTTGCCTACCTTTATTTGTTGAATACATTGAGAGTCCCAGTGTGCACAAAGCTTCGTCAGTCGGAGGAATTGGTTAACCTTTTTCCATTTATGATTAGCTCCCAAACATTTATTATATTAGCTTTTAAAAACAAGGTTCAGAATTCTTTGTTTTTACGCAACAGACAGGGACTGAAATTAAGATTGGCTCAGTGAGTTTTCCAATTAGATTATAAGTAATGGTATTCCTTGCATGTTGTCTGATGAAGATTGAAGGGGTGATGTTTTACACATATACATTTAAATGTTTAGGGTTAAAGAGGCTGCTGGCCACCTCCTTTGCCTTCGTGTGTATCAAGGGCTAAAATAACCATCAGGAAGTTACAGTGGGTATAAATCCAGTAGCTTGTTTTGGCTAAAGAGTGCCTCCACAAAAGTCCCTTGAAGACAAGGAAGGCTCCACTTTTCTGGTACTTTGTTCCAAAGGTTAATAACCTTCACAGTGAAAAATAGCTGTTCAGCTGTTAAAATTGGTCTTTCTCCACAGAGATTAAACTCATCTGAGAGAAAGAAGTATCTGATATTTAAAATGTCACTCAGGATAGCTGAATACGATACCCGGCTCACTGAAGAGAGGTTACAAACAAAGCAAAAAATCGCATGAAAATTCCTTCTTCTGTTCCCTTCACCCTGTTGTTGACCAGGTCCCAGCTGCTCACCTCTAGCTCCTCAAACTGCATGACGCAGGGCCTTACAGCTCCTCTGTGCAAGGTCCCTCTTTATTTCAGTGACACAGTGATACCAACCTCAAGGTAATGGCATTAAAAGTCTTTGTAGTTTACTGTACCATGAAATAGCACTTCAGGAACATTACTAGAGCAGTGTAGTAAGTTAGCATTCACCTGGAAGTCACCATTTGTAAACAGGTTAAATATTACACTTTATTTTTTCCTTTTTTTCTTTTTATTTCTCCCAAAGATTGTGAATTGCTAGGCTTGACTACATGGCGTGTTGCTCAGGTTTTGGTAAACTGCTACAACAGGGATGTGATTGCTGGTGACTTCAGGTAGCTACAGGTAGCTGTGTACCCAGAAGAGGTCAAGCTCTTCCAGGATATGTGTCATTCTAGAATAACTACCGTAAATAAAGGATTTTGGTAATTGGGCTGAGGAAGATACGAGGGCATTTGTCAACGATCCCAAGTCTGTCTTGTTCTGCGGAAGTAACAAATGTTCTGCGTATAGGTAATTAATTAAAAATCATTAATGAGTCCAGGAGTCCAGGAATTTTTTATCATGAGTTTAATTGCAGGAGCCTTTGTTCTCCCACCAGTAATTTGGCATGAAGATAGATTCCCAGCTGATGTCAGAAGAACGCGGTGATTTACAGCACGCTGCTGGAGCTTGCTCAGCTCTCTGAGCCTTCTGCAGCCGAGGGCAACGGAATGCCGCGTGGGAGCCAGCCCTGGGTGAAACCTTCCTGTAGTGCTGCTGGTGAGCCCAGATCCTCCTCCTTGTCCCCGTTCATCACACTGTGCTCTCCTTAGAGCTTGTTTGCTTTCTGCCTAGCTCCCAGCATTGCCTGGACTATATCTTAAATATTGTGAGATACTTCTGTGGCATCTATCTATCTTGATTTAGAAAGTTGGACTTGGCACCCAGGTTCCTTGGATATATTTTGGATATATTTTAAGCTTTTTTTTTTTTTTTTTTTTTTTTTTTTTTTTNTTTTTTACTGCTTTGTAGCTGTTCCTCTACTTCTGCAGACCTACAGATGAAGAATTTGCATGATGCAGCATCTATTTACATCCATCTCCTTGGGACTGTGTGCGTCTGAGTTGGTATATTACCCTTCATGTCTTAGTTTTGAGGCACTTCTTTTTCTCTTGAGCACAGCTCCCACGGTGTTTCTAACACAACCATAATGTCTTACTTTAAAATATGGAAGTTTGGGGAGAAACTGGCAGTTGCTATCTTTTGGGTGTTTGTTTTTTATAATCTCATTAAAACTTGAACATGCAAAACTTCAAGGTATGTGTTTCAGAAAAAACAACAACTATCCAGCCATATCCCTAACGCTGGAACTTTCAGTGTTTTTTTTTATTATTATTTATATATGAAATTTGATCAGATGTCTCCTGTGGATGCTTTCATTTCTGAATAGAAAATACTTTTTTCACTTCAGAAATGTCAGTGACATTAGAATTCTCTTCATGGTCAAGGTCTGCTTTGTGAGGTACCTTACAGAACATCACTATGAAATAAATCCTTACCTGAGAAGAATCACAGTGTTATCCTTTAGTTTGAGATATAACAGCATGCTAGATCATCACTGGGCAGAAATCCCAGAACCTGAAAGGGGAAACTATTATTCCCTTTGAAAATGTGTCAGGTGAACAAATGGGAATGGTTTCCCCTCATCCACAGTAAGTAACTCCCTTGCTCCAACAGGGGGATCTGCAGGAGTGTTTCAATCCTGCCCATAAAAAAGAAAAAAAAAAAAAAAAAAAAAAGCTTGTGAATCATGTAACAATTTCATATCCACTGTCTCATATCCTCTGTCTGAAGTCACAGAAATGTTAGAAAAGCCCATGTTGGAAGGGACCTCAGAGATCATCTGGTCCAACCTTTCTTGGTAAATATGAGTCAGAACTGGTCGCATACGACTGAATTTCGCTCGAGGGAAACAGGCTCATCTCTCATTCGATTGGTAATATACGTATGTATGTGTGTATGTACAAAATAATAGCAATGCCTTCACTTATAATCCAGAATTGCACTATTCCATTTCATGGCTTTCCTTTTGCTGTGACTAAGCTTCTTATCCTAGGTACGTTAGTTTCTTGTTCCTGATTTTCAGCTCAGTTTTCTCCTTCTCTTCAGATCCTCCCTACCCCCTTTCAACACTGTATTTTTTTTTTTAATAAACTTGGTTTTATTGATAAACATTCACAGTTTTCTTCTCCCCCTCTCCAGAGCAGGCACTGTGTCAGTCCCTCCCTCTGAGTGAGTTTTTTTCCTGTGCCCTCTGCAGTCCCCTTCTGCTGGCAGCAGAGCCCCAGCAGCAGCTGTGCCAGCAGGCCAGCATTTAGGCAGGGAAGGGAAGGAGAAGGAAGATGGATGGTGAAAGCAGGCTCGCTCGGTCCAGTAGCTGAGCGTGGTGTGGGAAGCACCTTCCTGCAGCACAGCAGTGCCTCTGGGGTGTGATTAGCAAAGGGACAGACCCAGGCTTTGAAAGCATCGCTGATACACCTCAGCGCTGTGGTTAAAGGAGAGTGTTAACAGTGGGAAGTGTTTTGTGCTGTAGATACTGGGGAGTGCCTGCGTGTGTCTGAACAACAAGTGCGAGCTGATGTGTGCCTTAAACACGTGGCTGTTCTGAATTAATTCAGGATCAGGAGCGTAATAAAGGCAATTCTTTAAGGCAAACAGTTCATCAGGTTGACAGATCTGGCGCTGAGGTTTATCATTTTGCACATGAAGCATTCCTTAGGAATGAAGATATTCCAGTGACTTCACAAATATTTTTCTGGCCTTCAGGTGTTGATCCAGCAATCAAATGCTCTGGTGCTGGGCACAGCGGATCTTCCTTCAGAGATGGATGAAAAAGGCGAAAAAACAAAGTGATGTTCACTGAAATTTTTACAGGTCTGTGGGCAGCAGTGAAAAGAGTGCCGACATGTTACAGGCAGAGCTATATTACCTCATAATTCAGGAAATAAGGTTGTCTGGGGAGTCTGGCAGTGCTGGGATACAGCATGGATCGTAAGAGAGCATCATAAGGAAGTAAGGAGGTGAAACGTGTGCTCAGTGAAGATGGCCATGCTGACCACAGGGCCGGCCTCAGGGTGTGTGTGCTTCGTTCTACTGGCAGATTTTCAGCAGCAGCATTCTGTAGAAGCTTCTTGATGGATCTTGACTGTAGCAGTAAAATAATATACATGTCTTAATAGCATTTCATATACATTTCTTAACACCTTGTTGTGAAAGCAGTTCACGCCTTGGGTGCAGTATTTTGTCATCTTTTAAAATGACTTCTGTCTAATGGTCTGTTTGGACTTTTTTTTTCCTTTGAGCTTCTAGGCAGACATTTTACACACCTGGCTGCTTTGCAGGAAGGTCATGCATTTCATCCTGCAGATATGCAAAATGTTGTTTTGCATACAGGTATTTGTGGGGGTGGGAAACACGCAGATGCATCAAATACCTGGGTCAGCTTTGCACATTCAGAGCACATTATCACTTTTCCAAATGATTTTCGTCATGTAATCAGCTTTTATTTCAGAAGTTAATGCGTTTGTGCAATGTTGTGCTCGGAGATGATTTTATTTTTGAGAATATCTCCTTGTGGTGTGCACAAATGTTTTATTGAGGAACAGAAAGAATAAGTGAACTGGTTGTGCAGTGTGATACATTTAAGAAGTGTAACCAGTGCCTGGTTCTCCAGGCTCTAAAGCATTTCTTAGTAGCATAATAGCAGTAATGTTTAAGTTTTATTGTGTGCTTATTATCAAGGATGTGAAGTTAAATTAGCACATGAATATGTTCTTTCAGTGACACGCTTTAAATTACGCTCCTAAATTCCTCTTCAGTTACATCAAGGATTCTCTGCCAACAAAGGCTCCAAGCCCTGCATACAGCGTGATGCAGCACGCAACATGGAGGGTTTGGTTCTCAGCAATCTGCCAACATCCTTGAAAGGCCGCTGATAACAAAGGAGAATTTGATCCTGACTTCTCTGAAGTAATTAATTATGGGTTCTCTTCCTCCTTCATCGAGTTCTGCAGGAGTGGGGCTATTTTTACTTCTATCCAATTAAATGCTCAAGCCTTTGCTTTGCCATATGCTACGGTCTGATAAGCTTTGTCAGGACTACAACTCAGTTGAGAGGCGTACCGGCTTTAATTCTGTAGTGCACATGTGAGGTGTCACTTAGGTAAGGTCTTGTTGCCTTGCCTTACTGTCACCTGAAGGCAGTTTCATAGCAGTTTGGGCCAGAATTACAAAGTTTTCACTCCCTAAGTGTAAATGTTTGAGACTTGCAAACAAAACATTGATATGCAAGAGAGTAATAAAGGGAATATGTTTCAATGGCAAATACCTTTTTCCTTTAGTTTTTTGTTTTCTTGTTTTCGTGTGTGTGTGTTTTTTTTTTTTTTTTAAATTGTTCTTGCAATTTGCTTCTTATTTCTCTGAACCTCCACTGTGTGGGCAGGGAAGGCACAGTATGGGTTAGCTGTATTTCAAGCTAAATAGAGTAATTAATTAGTCATAGTGTGTATTAAAGATACATTTTGTAAGAGGTTTAAAAAGTGCTAGTTAATCATTGATGAATTTTAAAACAGGATAAGCACATAAATAAGAGGTCACATGTGATTTCTGATCAGTTCTTAAAGCATGTATTAATTTATTATTAACTCTCGATAAACTATTTACAAATGCATGCCAGATCTGAAGCACAGTGAAATGAGCTGTAGTCAGAAAGCAAACGAGAAACCGAGAAAACTGCTGTCTGCTCCATGTGAGCAGCGGTTCACTGGTTAACTGGACTGAAACACAGAGTGAACAGAGCATCACTGATCATTGTTCATATTTGTTGTTGAGAGGTGAAGCAGTGCCTCTGGGACCCAAAACTTAGCTGGTTCCTGGGCATTTTGAAAAGGCAGCGCCATGCGGGAGGTCTCCGTGTGGATATTCTGCACCATTCAGGACTTGTTGCACACAGGAGTGGTGTGGGTTTACTTAATTTATTGCAGTCAAGAGACTCACTGCATTACCCCTTAGCATGGAAAAGATTGAACATTTATTTTCAAGTGTTGGCTTGATGATTGGTTGAGTTTGTGTTTAAGTGTTTGATTTAATTAGTATCAGATGAGCTTAGGGTCAGATTTTCAAGAACACTTGCTGCTTCGATTTCTCGCTGGAGAGCTCATGCTCTGAATACCTGTGGCAGTGGCTGTGGGGACTTCATTCTGTACACTTAGGACAGCTCTTCCAGAACTGGAACCCACAAATCCAGCGCACCTGCAAGACTCCCTTTCCTCCCCCAAACAGGAAACTCTGTGGTGTTTTCTGCAATGACAGAAATGACTCAAGTGAGGTGGTTATTGCCAAAACTGCCCCACTTGTGAGTAGCTGTGTTTAGAGGAGAGCACAGTACCTGCTGCTGTGTGTGTCGGTTGTGTGTGGATGTGGTACTTAGATAGCATGCACAATTTGTTCCTTGAACTCCAGAGTCTTTACAGACCTTTCAAAAAAGGGAAAGAAAACACAGCTTTTCTCTCTGTTTGTGTTTACTGAATCGATATTTATACATTGTGATCTCATTGAAAGCTGGTGTTTATGGCTACTTTTCCCTGTGCATCAGGCTGTGGCTTTGTTTCAGAATGCTGCAATATTCATTTCCTTTCAGGTAGGCACTTAAATACTTTTCTCCTCTCCCTGTGTTGATTGCTAATTATGTGGATGCAAGGTTTGCTTTGTTTCCTTTGGAGAGCATTTGCTTGGGACTATTTCATCATCATCTTTGAATCAGACAACAGCATGAATATCAAACAGAGCGCTGTTAGAAGCTTTGCTTGCCACCTGTCTCCTTTCCAATGAGTCAGTTCTGATTTTTTTTTAATTTCCACTTCTTTATCCATTTGATATTTTATCATCTGAAGCATTTCTTTCCTCCCTTCCCCTCTTTTTTATTTGGCGTGTCTTTTTACCTACCAGTGAGCCTCGGCTGGTTTCTTCAAGGAAGGTCCTTGAACTTGCCAGTTTTCTTTACAGTAAGGATCCTTAGAAAAGACTGCTGCTGCTGTATTGCTGTCCATTTTTATCTTTTTTAAAGGCAGTTTGAAGTGGTATTTCTCTCCTCATGTTTTACAAGGCTACATTAAATTTTCTAGCAAAAAAAACCCACTTTATTCATGAAAAGTTTGATCATGATCTTCCTCCCATTTTTGCTTTTCATAGCAATAATTTATATTTATTGTAGTGGAGCATCGCTCCACTCGGAGGCTCTGCTGAGTGTGACCCCCTTGTTTCAGATGCTGTATATACTTTTAGACTGCCTGTGCCACAGTGAATTGGCTGTCTAAGCAGCCTGTAAAAGTACTGATAAATTGTAATCAAGTTGTCCCTCCATTTTATTCAGTGCAGTCTATACAGACAAGTGGAGACGAAGCGGTGCTCATGTTGCGTGCCGCAAGCCACCGTGACACAGGGCAGGTCTAGAACCATGAAAAATATTACTGTGTTAGTGTGACCTTGCATCTGAGCTCAGGAACAGCGTGCTCTGGACTTAGATGCTTTCCGACATCACCAGGATGCAGTGGAAGGATCTGTTCATTCCCACCGCTGTTTTCTCTCTCCCTCCTTTTGCTTAGAGATCCCTGCACGAGTTACGTGCCACCACGGTGCGTAGCTGGGACACAGCAGCACAGTGCTTTTTCTCCCCTTGTTCCCAGCTAGAGACCTGCAGTGCAATGAGATGCAGCATTTGTCTCAGCCGTAGCCAAAGACTGGTCCCTGCCTGCAGGCTATCACTCTGCATTCGCATCATGGTCTAGTGCCTAGGCTGCAAGATTTCTGTTTCTTCCTGCAACATTCTCCTCTCTCATGCTGTTAACCAGACCCTTGCCTTATACGTTGGTTTTCCTGATCTCCTTACACATGCACAGGATCCTACGGAAGCCAAAATGTGGTCTGATGTTTTTAACCATGTACATAATCGACAGGATCAGAATTTACTGGGTTTAAACTAAACTTGCTTATGTGGCCATGCAGATGCCTGTTATCTCTTGTCTGATCTCTATTTTAGAACCCATAACATACCAAATGTTATATAACCTTGTTCAGTGGACTTCTATGTGTTCTGGACAGTTCTATTGAATACAGCCTCTTCCAGGACTCTTGCAGAGCCACACTGAGAAGTGCTGCTGCCTTCCCTCAGACGCATTTGAGAAATGAAGACCCACCAGTGCTCCGTTCGGCACAACATTTGCGTTCATTACCTGAGCAGTACAGTTTCCACTTTTGCCATGAGGGTTGCACATAGGGGACAGCTGAGATGATGCCCAGGAGCATTTGGAGCTTGCTACGCAGTAGGCACCCAAGGGTGGGTGTGAAATGCCGTTGTGTCTGTCCAGCCTTCTTTGGATATTGCTTTAACCACGGGGATGAGTGAGGGCTTCAGCCCGCCCCTGATTGCCTTTAATTAGCACACAGGAATGTGCCTGGGGCTTGGCTGACCGCTGCCTTTGGTGTGAAGCCAGGTATCCCCTCACACTGCCTGCCCAGCCGCTCCTTCAGGTGCTCCTGTGCAGCGGGGAGAATCCTCTTAATGAGCATCCTACGGTGGCCGGTGAAACGTGCCAATTAGGAGATTATCTGCATGCTCCCAAGATCTGAGGAATGAGCTATTCACTCTTCCCCTTCATTTGAACTGCCTAAAAGCAGGCTTATTAGAAAATTGATATTTTATGTACCTGTGCAAGAGCAGAAACAGGACACAAGACTTAATTACGGAAACGAAGCCTAGAAATGAAAATTGGGGTGTGCAATTCTCCACTTCAAAATTACAGACAGACCTTAAAAACCTTTTCATAATGCTATGGGGGAATACTATGTGTGCTGACTCATTCTGTGTGGTGAGCGTTGTATGCCCAACTCGTTGAACAGTCATCACAGAACAGAACAGTAGCTTGTCAGGAACAAAGTATGAGGTCGGAAGGAATGTTACCAGTTTTAATTGAGACTGACCTCCTGCAGTACCCTGAGTCATCACTTGAACCATGGTGAAACCTGTAGGATTGAGAGAACTCAGAGCCTGGTGGGAAACCCTCAGCCCTTTTCATGTTCGAGGTGTGTGTCAGGGAAATCCGCTCCCTACCTGCGACTGGCTTGCAGCTACAGCTGAGTGCATCCACCCAGTTTGACACACAGGATCTGGTACAGGTTGATCAAACCATTTATCCCAGGACTGTTTAGCCCAGCTGGAGCACCTTCATACTGCTCTGGCTGCTTTGGGTAGTGTGGCAGTGCAGCACTGCGCTGGGGGAACGTGCTGAGAAGTGCAGCTGGGAGGAATAGGTGCTGAACGCATCTCTGTGAATGTAATCCTGAAAGACAGGAAACTCTGCCACTAGGCAGTCAGTATCAGATCATACCTCTGATTTGTCAACTTACATCCAGCTACATTAAGTACAGATG
The DNA here is from genome assembly GCA_013399715.1 of Alectura lathami. Classification (NCBI taxonomy): domain Eukaryota; kingdom Metazoa; phylum Chordata; class Aves; order Galliformes; family Megapodiidae; genus Alectura; species Alectura lathami. The sequence goes on from VXAV01001344.1 coordinate 498,631, forward strand.
AAAAGATTCAGTGCTCTGTAGTGTTCTGGTCTATGTAGAGAGCACTTGCTAATTCTCAAAAGCACAAGCAGAAACATTTTTCTGTGATTATATTGCACCCAGAACACTGGGTTCCTGATCTGCAGGATCACAACAACAGAAAAAGATAACACTTGTAGGAACAGTGCAGTGCAGAAGAAACGCTTGAGCAGCTTTGACAGACATGCCAGGAATTAGAGACTCAATTACTCCCTCCACCTCAGCTCTGAGCGCTCTGTGCAGGGGATGGCACAGCTGTGGTACCTGTCTGGTGGCTGCAGAGAGGACCCTGTCTCTGGAGCTGGCAATCTGGAGCGCTGAATTCCCCCGCACAAAGGATCCATCTGCTGCACTAATGCACATCCCAACCGGGGATGCAGTTTATTTCAGTCTCTACTAAATCACGTGCAAATGAATAAACAAAATAATACAGCCTGTCCCAAGCTGTTGATATTTGTTTCAACGTATACAAACAGATGATAGCTGTTTTTTTTTTTCTTAAATACTCTTTTATACCATCAAAAAAGTTGAGAAAATAATGTTCCAAAGTCTGTCTGTACTCCTTTTGCTGAGGTCTCACCCCTTCCTTCAAACCTAAAAGAAAATTGAATGTTCTGGATTATTTCCCATAGCAGGAGCAGTCAGATTTTCCATTTGTACATAAAGAGGAAAGGCACCAAGAGCACGGCCTTGGGAACCTGGTGCTCTGGGTCCAGTTCTCCCATCTCTGGATGGATCGCTTCCTTCCCTGCAGTTCAGTATTCTGTCAGTCTGGATACTAAACATCTTTGGGATGGGGCTGTGCACAGCTTCTGTTCCCAGCTCTGGGTCTCCACTGGGGGCTCTCAAGGCGCCTGTTGTAAAAATCGTAATAAATTTGCCCTTTTCACATTTGTCTTTAGCTTTGGTTGCCATTTGGAAAAGCAGGCAGCACATAACCATATGAAAATGTCATTTGCAAGCATTTATCTCTCTGGTGCTCTCTGTGGTTTCATGTGATGCTATTTAGAAACATAGCTAAGGAACAGGAGTCATTCAGCTCTCGTATGCTGGGACTGCCTGAACAGCACTGGAAAAAGGCACAAGGGAAAGCAAGGGAAAGCAAGCAAGCTGCTTCACAAGCTCTTGAACAAGGGGGCAATCAAATTGTTGGAAGGAAAATTAAGGAGAAAAGGAGACATGTGAAAAGATTTCCTTGCAGATATTCTCCTCTTTTTTCTGTCCTCCTGTGACTTTTATATGCCTCGGGGAGTATTGAGACCTTACAGCCACACATTGCAGTAAGCCATCGGTGCCCCAGCTCTGGCCAGTGCCAGCTCCTTATTCTCCACTTATCCAAATTGTTTTCCTTAGCAGGTATTATGGCTCTGCTGGTCTCTTTGTGTTCACAGTGTGTAGCAGTGCTGCCTGAGAAGTCTCTAATTCACCACTACCTTGTTGTGCTATTGGTTTTATTTTTGCTGGGGGTAGGTAGTACAAGAGGAATTAAGTAAAGAGTAATTTTATTTATTTTTTGTCTCTATATAAAATTCATTCTGTTTATTAGTATTATTTTTGTAAAATACTAAACTCAATTGCAGATAGAATAAGCCATCTGGTTCCTGTCACAGCTACTGTATATTACGTACATATGGGGAAATTGCTTATTGATTTAGCCAAGTGTGAACAAGTGCTACTAGGAAACCACAGAAGTATTCATACTACTAATAGATACCATCAGAAGTGACATGCTGCACTTGATTCTTGGCTAGAGGGCATCAACTTTTAACCAAGGATTTAAAAAAAAATAAAAATCAGTTATCTCTATGTGGAAGACTACACTATTAAAGCTTTAATGAAAGATTTTTTGAAGAAAGAAAGGCAATATAGTTAGAGACAATCGTGTGTGTGCTTTATTAACCTCACGGTATCTTATGTGCTAGAGTTAGGGCTGGCTCCTGCAAAGTCTTTAAGCCATTTACTACATCAGTTCTGTCATCAAGAGAATATTGGTGCTGACTGCGTGCTGCTGTGACAGCACGTGTGTGTTTAGCCAACTATTTGCATGACCTGGGCCTGCCTTTGAACCAGTTTGACAGATGAAGGCACTGCCAGAAAGTGGTTCAGTGCTGCCTCTGCCTCAAGCATCTCAATTTTCAAATGAACTGATCTCGTAGGGCTGAAAGTCAAAAAATTACTCACAAGGGGAGGAAAACTGGAACGGAGAACAAATGCTAGGAGACTGTGATTTGTTGTGAAACCATTTCAGTCAGAGGATGAAAGAAAAGTACAGAGTTTGCAAAAATAGACATTGGGGAAAAGTCCTTTGTTGTTTGCTGCATGGAATTCTTTTGAAACTCACAGTTGTGACCATAACATCGTAAAGGAATCATTTCTTTGGACTTCCATGGTTGGAGCGTGTTTCCACTTCTAGATGTGACTATGCTCATCTCACAGATGCTTCTCCTAGCATTTGTATTTTAGGAATAGCTGTGGTGCTGTTGAATCAATAGAAGCGGCATCAATGGCTGTAACAAACTGATGAAAATCAAGGGGAAAAATGAATGCATTTGCACAAACAAATGCAGGCGCAATTTTTGAAAGTCTTAATTTGGCCTTGAAAATGTGCCAGCTCATCCTTTCCTGAAGCAAGAGCTCCCAAGGCATTATTCACCCTTTGCAGAGTTTGAACGGAGCAGCTCCGCACTGAGAGTGCTAGTGCAGCCGTTAGCTGCCACTTGGACCAAACTTGCATGTGCTTGCATAATGGTATCTAAACTTGGACGCACAAAGGGAGACAAAAAATAGCAAAGTTTGCCACGCAGTCATGTTAGTTTCACACACACAATTAAAAAAAAAAATGCACAGGGAGGAGATAGTGGAGTCAGACTCTCAGAAGAATCCAGATACAGGACATTAATAGCAATGACTCATCTAAACATAAAATATTTGATTTTCAATTTCACACTGCACTTGATTTAGGAGACATTCATTTTAGCATCTGTCAAAAGTAATGTATGTACACAAATAGACTGTCAGGAACTGAATGTGATTGCAAGTTGTGCAATGAATCTCCTCTCTGACTTCATAAACAGAGGCCAAAATCCTTTATGAAGCGGTGCTAGATACATTTAACAAGCTGAATGTGACAGTTGCCTTCATTATCCATTTCCTTCAGCCATGAGCAGTTGTTCCCACGTGGCAAAGGCACCTGCGGGATCCTGACTCCTCAGTCCCAGAGATCTTTAATGTGGGATGCTCCTGGAGAAGTTCCAGAGGCAGAACCGAGGTGCTTGGCCTTTGCAGATGCAAACTGACGTGCCTCTTCGGTGGATCTTGCATAAAATGGATGTGCGCTATATTCTCTTTCATGGATCATTTACCTAGGGCCCAGAACTATTAAAAAATGCAAATGTTGAAAGTTTTGAAAGAAAGCTAGATGGTCTCGATGAAACTTCTCATGAAAAACAAACCTTCTTTCTCTGAGCTTAAAAATGCAAGCACGTTTCCTTGCATTAGTGTCCTTTGCTCTGAGTTTGACAGCTATAAATACCAATATACTCCCTTCCAAGTGACAGTGGCCTGCTCTGACATTGAAAATTTCCGCTAGCTTTACTCTGGAACTGGGGGAAGAATAAAAGCAGTGTGCTGTCTGGCAGGATTGCTGGGAGCGTGTTAGCCTGTGATGTTTATGGATAACTTACATTTGTCTTGTGTGTTGTGGAGATTTTATTGAATTAAAAGCCATTCTTAGTGGTAGTGCTGCATTTCCTCAGAGTGCTTTCTTTCTGAGGAGCAGATGATAAAGCTTTTCACATCAAACAGGGTGGTTTCTCCTCCTTTCTTTACTAATTGAGCAGTAAGCCGATCAGGCTTGAGCAAGGGCAGATGTATCTGGTGCGTTGGCTTTTGACTTTTCTAATCAAAGTAACACCGATGTAAGGCACCTACATGGCTTCATCATTCGTTATCAGAGATACCAGGCATCTGCAGCACCACGCTGAGGCCCACGGAAGCTTCTGGTATTCTGTCAAATCAAGGTCCTGTCTGATTTCACCTGATAAGCTTTAGCTGGTGTGATCTGGTGTGCGTCAGATAAAGTAATGCCTCTATCTCAAGGAAGGGTCCTTTGAGATGGCAGTAAATCATCTCACTTTCAATCTGCTCAGCAACAAGGGCGCTGTTAATACTTCCTCCTGGTTCATAATCTGTGCTGTGAATTCTACTTCCTGACACAGGATCTGCAGACACCACGTTCAACTGATCACAGCCCTCCGAAAGAGTGTAGGTGATGCTGCTCCGAGTTACGGTAAAAATAATTTTAGACTGAGTGCTCCAGTTGGTTAATAATAATGCTTAAGCACATTACATCTTCAACAAGCTGTACAAACATTAACTAATTAATACCCCCAACTAATACATAACACTCCATCATGGTATGTAATTATGTATTACTATTAGAGCTAGAAGAATTATTCGTTGTGAATAAATTATCCAGCAAAGTTTGCTTTTTTCTCTCACTGTTGTGAATTTGTTTGCAAAATACTCCATAGGTGTTGGGGATGTATTTGATCACGCGTTTGCCATAATGATGGCAAAGAGATGACTGAGATGAAGCCTTGTCCATAATGACTGATTTGGAGAACAGTTATTGGGAGCTTCTCTTCTGTCTCCTTGCTCAAAAATTAGAACACAGTGAGACTGAAATACAGGAATTTTCACAGAAAGAAAGAAACCTTTGGAAGTTTTTGTCACAAGATGTCCATAGATTGAAATTTTCTTGGCTTTAAAGAGGACTGAATTTTTACGGAGGTAACAAGAATAACTAGTGGTGTTACAGGTAATGCTTAAAAAATATGCACAGGTATAAAATCACATCCTTCACCTTTAAGCCAGTCTTGGGGCACGAGGGGAATGATGACCTTCTTGTTTGGGAAGTTGCGTTTCATCGTCCTGCTGTAGAGCTCCCCGTGACCTCAGCTGGCTCTTAAATGCCACAGCAGGTTTTTTGTGGCAAGTAAGCTTGTACGTTTTTTGGAAATTTCCATTACATATGCATTTCTTGTACGACTGCCTGTCATCTCCACCATATACGCACTTATTTTTAGCAATTGCTGCGATTTTGGTCTCTCTTCAAAGCCATACACAAAATTTACTACTATAATTTGTATGTTGAATGCAGATGGAGCAGAACACGGAGGGTAATAGATCTGCACGGAAGTCTCTCATTTCCTGTTCTTGTCATTCCATTTGCTCTTTAAAGAAAAGGAAGCGACAATCGAAATGTGGTCCAAATGCAGCATGTCGCTCTGTGAAAGCTCCAGAGGCAATTGTGGTGGGCAGAGCATCGTTAGGGTAACCGCGGTAATTAGGTGTTGTCTGCATTCTTAGCAGTGAGTATTGGAAAATGTCACGGGTCACATGCAGTGAATTTACAAATATCTGCCTGGAACATACTTTCCAGAATTGTTCCTTGTAGTTTGACACTGACTGATTTTAATGGTGCCCCATTAAAGAAAAGTATAAAAAGATTTTATTGAGAAAATAAAAGCAAGGGCATGCATGCCTCGGAAATAAATGTGTGTGATCTGATTGCAGAATTCATGTTCACTCCATACAGGCATAGTTAGCAGTCTGATCTTCAAAGAATTTCAAAGAAGAAGGCATTAATTAATCCACAGAATAGTTGTAAGAGGCACGACCTTGTCAAGAAATGCACTACTCTGTTGAGTGGCTGTGGGGCAGTTGTCTCTGTGCAGATGGCTTCCTTTCCCAGGTTAAAGGAAGGACTCCTGGAATCACCTTATTAATTAATACCTCTAAAGTAGATTAAAATTGAGATGCTTGCAATATGTGAATTTAAGAAAGATCCTTTGAGTCTAATTCTCTCTTCATTATTTGACTCTTATGGTTTAAAAAAAAAAAAAAAAAAAAA
>VXAV01001344.1:504622-545588 GCA_013399715.1 Alectura lathami
AGGCAACAACAGAATACATACTAATTGTCCCCATTTTCTTTCCCTGCCTTGTTTTGGTTATTTAGCATGGAAGTTACTTTGAAACCAAAATGCTCTTGCTCTGTGAGTGGCGCCACAGGAGTCCCAGTCTTGTTGGGTGATTTAAATCACCAGAAATAGTTAATCTTTGGAGTAATCTTTGCCCATTGTGCTTTTTTCTTTTGTTCGGGTGTTTCTGATCAACCCATAGGAAAAGTGAGTGATGAATCTGGAGAATTACTTGGATACCTGTGTTTGGTTGGTTTCAATGTGAAGATTATTGCCAACAAACTAGAGTGATGTGCCCAAAATTACAGCATTTCGGGGATACAGCACAGCGCTGAACAGCAACCTTTTAAGTTGCGGCTTGTTGCCAGACGGGTGGGCCATCCTCCTTTTCAAGGCACCCTTGCAATAAAGAATTTCAAAAAAACTTAATACAGTAGAAGATGAAGGGATGGGCGGCTGAAGGGAGGAAGATCTGTAATTTTCTGTTCCTTTTAACAGATACATCTCTTTATTATTATTATTATTATTTTTGCAACAAAACACTTTGGCACAAAGAAAGATTGTATTTGTTTTCCTGAGAGCACAGTGCTGTTGATGTTATTGTTGCATTTCATGTATGGGTCAAGCTGCTTTCACACCTGGTGCAAAATTCAGCACAGCTGAGAGCATACCATCACCAGATTATTTTCTTGCATGAGTCAGCAGAGCTTCATTACGTATGCTAAAGAAATGTACAACAAAATCCAGCCACCTAAGGGAAGGCAAAGCGTTCTTCTGTGCTCTGAAGGCATATTTAATCAGGTTCCTGTTCTGGCATTTAAACTTTCACTTGAAGAGGTTTGATTTCTTTAACTATCCTAAAGATTTCAGTTGATCAAAAGTTCACACAAGTGGTTTGTGCTGGCCAAGTGGAAATGCAGCTGAACAGCAGCACTGAAAGGTCGTATTAATTAAGGGACAGAACTCAGCGAAGGTGTTTTAAACAGTTTCAAGATAATAGAGTTAACGGCATTACAAATAAAGGCACAGCTCTGATTCTTGATAGCAAGTTATCATCTGCGGAAGGTTCAGTGTTAGCATGGAGTTGTAAAAATAATGTGAGTTTTTTGGTTTGTTTTGCTTTGTTATTACATATTGTGACTGGGATTTCTGAGGGACAGCTTTACAAATATTAATAAAGTTCATGTTGAGCACTTTAAAACAAATAAAAAAAAAAATGGAAAAAGCACCCAGTTTGGTATGCTAGGTGCTAAGACCTCGGAATTCGACCTTCAAGACTGCAAGTTTTAGTTGACTTTCATAGCCCAATTTTGTAATAGTTCAAAATTATTGAGTCACTGCTTTTCTTTTAGTGTAATATTTTATTTTTACATTGAAAAATAATTCTAACTAGGGAGAAATCTATACTGGCTCTTGTCTCACTTTCTGCAATTAGTCAATAACTTGTTGCTCCTAAATAGTCTTGTGGGTTCTCTCACACGGTGCAGCTGATGCAGTGAGAGGGATGCTTCAGTTCCCCAGGCCCAGCTCACGCAGCAGCTGCCATCGCCAGGTCACTGCGGGCAGACGCTGGATGTTGGGAGCTCACCAAAGGGTACCAGAGGTGGCCAAGAGGTCCACGAGCATTGTCCTGCATGGCTTTTTTTCTGTGATGACCAAGTGCAGCAGAAGTAGCTTGTACACTCAGAGAAAGTTTATTGGCTCTGCTAAAAATGAAAAGGCAAACACAAGCATCAGAGTTGTCTTTTCATTTCTTTATTAGGCTCATATATATGGAAATGAGATGACACCTTTGGGCTTAAGGAGTCTTAATTGGAGGAGAATGTGTATTTTCAGGAGACAACGGCAAGAGCTTCAGAGGAGTTTATGTGACTTTGGAGTCCAAGTCCTTTTATTATAGACATCAATAATTTTGTAGTGCTTTTTAATTTTGTCTGTCAGCAGTTTGATGGCAGATGGGGATGTCAAGAGTTAATAATTAAGCAGGATTCCCATATTCCTATTAACTGTAGCAGGCAGTGGCTTTCCTGTCCCCTGTTTAAGGGAGACCTGCCTGCTGCCTGAGGAGTGTGTGACGCACCCGAGGCCGCTGGGACTTGCAGGGTCAGCAGGGTGAGCAGTCGTGGCCACGCTAACATCCGCCTGCGGAACAGGGCCATGAGCAAACCTGCAGGGTTTCCAGAACTGCTTTGCCCTCAGCCATGATTACAGTAGATTTTAATTGTAACGGATGCTTCAGGGAGTATGGTGTGAAGTTTTACTGATGTAGGCTGAATACATTGATGGGGAGAGCCAGGGGGCAAAGCAGGGGGTTCACCCTATTTGAAACTGTAGTGGGTTAACACTATTGTATCTGGTGAGCTGGATTTCTCTTGAATTTCAGAACCTGAAACCTGTATTTTATGTTGCCTTTCCCTTCTGTAAACATCATTAGAGGACACTGAGATATGTTCAGAATAAGTACTGCTTTCCACCACTAAAAACCAACAATAATTTCCATAGGTTTGACACAGCTGAATTTACCTCAGACACAACTATTCATGCTGAGAACTTGACCTGGGAGCTTTATGATGCTCTGGCTGGTGCTGTGTGCTCATTCTGTGTTACCTCTGTCTCTATGCCTCTGTTCCCCAGTGTTTCACCTGGTGAAGAGAATATACAGTCCTGACACTTCTGTGACATGTGATGATGATGCCATACAGCACTGATATTCTGTGATTTGAAGTTTTTGCCTTTTTTGCAGCTAAACTTCAGGTGTTGATTTTGACCTCTAAAGTCTTGACAGACTTGAAGTTTGCCTGAGACATCACCTCTCTCCCACAGCTGCAATCAATAGAGGAACTCGAGCTTGAACCCTCTTGATGTAGATAGAAGGAAGCTGCTGCCAAGAGCATATTTTTTTCAGAGACACAATTATTGTTAGCATCCATTCTGTCTTGATCTAAGGCAGGCAAAGTTCAGTAAGTATTGGAGTACTTTGTAAGATCTGTTTATTTTGCTTGTGGAAACAGAGAGGCAGGAGCAAGGCTAAATGTTGCTTAAACTATTTTTGATGGTCTTAATTCTGAATAGATTCATAGAATAATTTAGGTTAGAAAAGACCTTCAGGGTCATCAGTTCAAACCACCAACCTGACCTACTCAGTCCCATCGTTAAATCACATCCGTTAGTGCCACGTCCACACGTTTCTTAAATACCTGCAGGGCCATTATTTCCTGGATGTGCTGGGGCAGGTATTTTCCTTGGAGATGCTCTAGCTGACCCTTCTGGAGCAGGAGGATTGGTCTGGGTGATCCCAAACCAACGCCTCCAACCCAAATGATTTTGTGACTCTTTGATTTCACCTCTGTTCTAGATCTGGTGAATTATTTTGGGAGTCTGTTGGAACAACAGTTACTGGTTCTGTTGTCCTAGCGCTTTTGAGTATGTGTACGCACATATGCATTTGTTTGGCTACTGATTCATTCATGTATTTTTGCTTTGTTTACTGACATGGGGCAACTGATTTCACTACACTGATGACTGCAGCGATATGAGCCTCATTAGAGAGAAGTTAGATCCATGGACAGGTGAAGCTGACGAGGTTGTGCTATTGAGTGCCTCGACACTAGATGCTGTTGCTGAGATTCTGCTCTTCACTGCACCCATTTCTTTTCTGCGTCAGTTGCTTACCTCCCTCCTCCTGCCTTTGTCCTACACATAAGTCATAACACTGAAGAGAAGTTTATTTTCTTTTGAAAGCGTGATCCGCCTCTGTTTCCTGGGTATGTAAAAGCCAAAGATTAAATGAAATTGTGTCCTAGAAGTATTGTTGTTGTTGGTTTTAACTGAGCTGCTCTGCCACTTGAAGTGAGTGCAGAACAAGAATAGTCCAGCAGGGAATTCTGTGAAAGGAATTTATGTGGAAAGGAATCGATTGCCTGCCTGTCTCTGCTTCACAGAGAGCGCTTACTCATTTTGGAACCGGAGCCTGTTGGATGTTTTATCTGTATTTGCCTCCTTTAATGAAGAAATGCAAAACTTCTTTTATTTCCCTTGTAGCTGCACTTCAGCTGACACTTTGGTGGTGTAGCAGCTCATCGGTGCTGAATATAAATCATCGTTTGCATGTAGTGTCCCAGGTGTATGCAGGAGAAAACTCTTAGGCTGTTAAAATGCTGAGTTCCATTTCAGAAGCTGGAGGGGCAGGGTAACGTGTTCACCGACAGGAATGCACCATGGCTATAATCCTTTACTGCTGACTGTGGCTATTAGGCACCTAGGTGTAGCACACCTCATAATCTGTTAACTTCATTGCATATTCTCTTTTGTTCTGTCACTCCATTATCAGGAAAATCTCACTAAAGGGATGAATATTTAGAAAAGCAGCATACAAAACAACACAGAACAATCTGTCTTCAGTGGAATAATATGAATGGCAACAACAAAAATTAGATTTATTTTACAGAAACCTAGGCTGGTTATCATTTATTGGTGTATGTGAAATTATTGCTTGTATTATATTAGCATTTCAGGGTTCTACTTCAGTTTGAATCACAGAACATAAAAATAACCTGTGCAGCAGTGCTGCTTACTAGCAGTAAAACCTGGGGGGAATAGATCATGTAGAGGGAGCCCCAGCACGAGCTCTAAAAGCTGTTTCAGCAAGGATTAGGGGAACTGGTAATTGGTCCTTAAAAGAGTGTAAAGCTCTGCTTCTGGGCAGCAATTGTAGCCTGGTAGTCAATGAGATGTAAGTGTTCCTCCTTCACAGTCGATCCATTATTTATGTACCCGTTTCCTTTTAATTATAATTAAGACTAGCTCTTGACTCAAATTTCTCTTTAATCCTCATCGGAAACTGAACACGGTTCAAAACTTGAAGTGATTTATTTATGCTTAACAAGGATGTGGGGTTACACACAAAAAAAATTCAGCAATACGGGCCTAATTCCTTCTGTTGTCTTTTTTTCCTGTTCCTTTACAATTTGTCATCCCGCTTACAGCTCTTTGTGGTGCAGGAATTGACTCCAGAGCTGCAGGGGCTGTCACTGCTGTGTCCGTAATGGGCACCTTTTACTCAAAGCCACTTAACAAGGAGAGGACACGCTCTGCTTTCCCTTGCTTGGTGTGAAGTTCTTTGTACAGGACAAAAAAGAAAGTGTGAAATTTGTGTTCCGTCAGAAAGATAATGATTAACATCGTGTTTTCACAGCTTTAAAACAGAGCTTGAAGTCTAGGGGCAATGAATAACATGAATAAAATAAATAAATAAGATACTATCTCACTGGATGTTGTTCCATGGCAGAAGTCACTACAAGCAGTGCATTATCTTGCAGTGAAGTGCAGAGGCCAAAATCCCTGGGTATTTGGTGACAGAGAATGTAGGATTTAGGGAGAGTTTAACAGACACCTTAATTCTTTTAGATGCTAATTAAAAAATAAGTCTTGAGCACATATTTGGTGGCCTAAATTCAGGCTCTGGCTTGAGTTGCTTTCCCAAGGATGGGAGGATAGCTGTTAGAAGGATATGAATTGTAAATTCCTCTAAAGAACAGTCACAATTCCTTTCCTCTTTAAGAAACAGGAACAGAAGGGGACTCTCTATAAATCTGATATATATTGCAAGATGCAATCCAGAAAATGCAGATGTACTGGTGCGTGCCTCAGGATGGCATTGGATACACTGTTATGGTTACCAATGTTTTATTTTATTTTTTTTTCTTCTTACCATTCCAGTACAGCAGTGACAGGAGGAATGACAACTCTCAGACAGGTTTTGGGAAGAATCTGTTAAATACCATCCTTCTGTTAGATAGGATGGGATTGCCATATATTCTGACTCAGGCAGGCTTTGGAAATGGGAAGAGAATGTTGGAGAGGATTTAGCACAGTTAATTAGAGATATCAGAGTTATCACAAATCACTGGAAATACTGAATATTTCTGAGCAATCTCCTCGGTCTCCTTTAAGTTCAATATAACTTGTTTTCTTTTTGCAATAGACAGCCTCTTTGTGTCAGTGAATGCTCTGAAGGAGGCATTGCTGTTATGAGAGTGATCTGTATAATGATATTAACGCTGCTGGAATGGCAAAGAAATTTTTTTTTCCATGGGGTCTTTAGGTACTTCTGAAATATTAAGTGTATTAGATGATATTTTAGAAATACCTTTTCCTCTTCATCCCCAGCGAAACTCATCTGAGTAGCAGAAGGGCAGTTTTCTATTCCAACACCTAGCTGACTTCTGTCTCATAGGAAGAAAGATCTGATATTCAGACTTGTTCACAAGAAAGATCTGCAAAATTGGTATCCCATGGTGCTGGAGTAGTGGAGGATCAAAGAAATTACCAACATGTATGTAAGTAGAAGGAAGTCTTGACTGCACAGTATAGATTCAGATTTTAAGCCATCCTTAATTAATGATGGAGATAAAACGTGGGATGGGAGATCCAGTTAAGCAGGAAATAATAATTAAGCCAAAGCCACAGAGAAGAAGGTGTTCCCACAGCTTGAGTTCTGGTTTACAGAGGCTCTTCTAGAGTAGCTGAAAAACAAGCTGGTAAAGAACATTTGGAATTTCAATGAACATTCAAATGAAGTGTGGAGGCTGAGAGCCATCCAGCTCTGAGACAGCGCTGAGACACCTCTGGGGTCAGCAGTGAAGCGCAAGCGAACTTAGAGAAGCTGAAGGTGGTAGTGGTAAAAGTCCTAAAAGTGTTTAAGCCCTGTAGAGGCTGGCTGAGATCCTTGTGTGTCAGGTTCCCTGATGGTGTGTGTGCTGCTCGTGGTGTTGGGAATTAGCTGTTGGGTGTTCTGAAGGTGAAGGACTTCCTCTGGCCCCCCAAGGCAGAAGTTCACGTTTTCAAAACTGAAGAGGGGAACTAGGCAGGCAACAAAGCAATGGCTAACATGTCGCTGTTGGTCATAAAACAGTCACCTGGGGAGAATTTGAGGGTCTGGAGCAGAAAGAATTCCTGACCTCTGACGCAGTAAGTGGCACTGTTGGACACCTGTCCTCTTCTGATCAGTGCTGCAGTTAGATTTTATTTCTGACCCCAGAAAGGAAGTGTGTACTGGGGTATATAGACTACTGCTATTTTTCCTCAAGAAAAAAATAACCTAGACTTTTCCAGGTAGTAGTCCTTATCCCTGACCACATTGGTGCTCATGGTTATGAGCTGCTGTCATTCTCTGTGTTGTCTTCTTTGAGCTCGTAAGAATCTCTCCAGCAGAAATCCTGAGCTCAAAATATGTAGTTTCTGCAAGTAGTTGGGCTGTTGCAGTACAAGCAAGAAAACGGATCTGCTGAACAATGAATTCTCACCATTCATAACAGAGAGCATTTTCCACTCATCCATCTTCTCTTGTCACTGCTTTCAATACTAAGGTGTATTTTATTTTTGTAAAAGGTACCATATTTGTGATTTGTATGCATGCATTAAACAATGGTGCCTTTTAAAAGGAAGGTGATAAATTTCTTACCTTCACAATTACCGGAGTGCCTCGCACCCTGCATGACAGCCTTGTTGGGCAGTGACCACTAAATGCAGCAGTTAATAAAGGCCTGATACGGAATGACATCAGACTTGCTAATTCGGAAGTCTCTCAGGGCTTTGAACATTTACTTAGGTGCTGTCTGTTTATCATTAATTTTGCAATAACGACTTGAAAGCCAATAAGAGTTAGAGGACAATGTGAGAGAAGCGTTCTTTACAAATCAGAAAGCTGAGAATGTTTGGTTTCACTGTGTGTAGAATAGGGACCTATGGCATAGGAAATGAAGAAATCCCTCTCCTGGGAAGGGAATGAAAGCTGCAGGCATTAAATAAGTGTGATGCGATCTGGCGATCCGAACCAAAATCACCTTCACTGACAAGTTCCCAAAGGAGTCAGTCATGTATTCCCCGTAGGGCAAACATGCCTCCTCTAAATCCTTTGCGGAGCTGTGCTGGTATCTGTGGGAGGCACGTGTCAGTGATGCAGCCATGCATTGGGCAGGAACCTCAGAGGGGAAGGCACTCAAAAGCAGGCTTTGAGTGGTTCTTGCTAGGAGGAGTTAGGAGGATCTTTGGTTCTCCCTCATCTCCAGTCTCATGTTGGTGCTTCAGAATCTGGCTTTGATTCGCTTTTTCGCTTCTGTTTGGAGTAGGAGCTCTAAGGAATGAAGCTGGAGAGTAGACTGGAGAAGGACAGTTGGCTTGAGGATCCTGAGGCTTCTAATATTTGTAATTTTATATATTAAAAAAAAAATCCAGAGCAGGAGAATTCCTGGAGAGAAATAATTAAGCTTCTGATATAAGCCCTTAGATGCCTAATGCATTGGTATTACAAGATGCTTTGTCAGGGAACTAGCTTCTGCCTGTTTGCACCATGCTTGCGTTGTGCTAATCCCATCCTTCGGGGGTTTTGTTGGTTGCCTGCAGAGACCAGGAGGAAAATCCCTTCCCCCTTTCCTTGATGTGTGGCAGCTTCTGCAGGGAGCTGCATTTCCCTCCTCTGAAGTGCTTACGATCAGCCGGGGCTACAAATTGAATTAGGATAAAGTTTCTCAGGTGCCTGTTTGCCTCGCATTGTACCAGGGCTCAGCATTAAGCCAGCTGTTGTACATAAAGCCAAGGAGGAATATCTTGTGAGGCCCACTCGCCAGCCATATTCTGCCCTTCTTTGTAGGACAGGGCAAGGCTGGATTGAGTTTCCCTATTAGCAAATCCTCATTCTCACAAGGATCTAAGGACCAAGACCTCGATATTTTTTGCACTTCTGCAATTCTTTCTCTTACTACGAGTCTTAAGTTTTGCCACCAGGCTTCCAGAACTAGAAGCTTTTCACTTACCTGCAAGCGCAGACATCACTTCAGTATTTTTAGAATCAGAGCCCCAAATTCAGGTTGTGGTCCCACGTGCTTTGTTGGACCCAGGCTGTGCCTGCACACCAGCACTGGGCACAGTGGCACATGGCCTCAGCCTTCTGGACTCCTTGAAGATGCATGCCCTTAGTGTGGCAGTCACCATATTCCTTCACATAGAGTGTTAATAGCTGAAAAATAAAAGCAGATAGTGCAGAGGGTAAAGCTGCCATTTTCTGTAGCCCTGTTACTGCAACATATGCAATGCCTTATGAAAGACAAACAATCACAACTGTTCTCTCCAATTTGTTCTGTTTCATAACGGCGTTCATGTTCCCCATTTCAACACAAACTCTTTGCTGGCAGCACAGAAAAGCGAGGGGAGGAGGGAAGAGGAGAGAGGAAGCAAAGTGGCTTTGTAGAGTTGGAATTAGCATAATCAGGCAAAGCATAATAAAATGCTTTGCAGTGACAGCTCTTTTGCATAATGCTGTCTCACTGAGGTGTTACTGAGGATGCATTGTGGGGGAAGGAAAGGAGGGGACCCACTGAAATGGGGGAGATTGCTGCTGTAGGTGAGCTTAGTGTAAGCTTGAGTAAGCCTGCTGGCACTCTGTTCTCAGCACTGTTTTCAAGAACATAAGGTGGCAGGAGACATCATCAGTGGGACGAAATTTGATGAGAAATACCCTGATATGGGAAGGAAGGGTGGTTCGGGGTTTGTTTTTAGGGGTTTGTGTGTATAGGTGAGAAGGAAAGAAAAAGCTGTTTGGAAGGATAGTAGCTTTCCAAATAATAAAGCAGTTAAGACTTGTGCATCATTTGTTAATGGAAAGCCTTAGCACCAATCAGCAGTATGGGCATGGCTTTCAGGGGTGGTTTTTAACAGTTCAGCATAGAGCAATGGAGGCCTCGTGCTGATACATCCCATAAACACGTGCCTGGCTCAGGTTCTAATGTGTTCTAACCTAAGCATCTGCTTAAGTTCTTGGTTGGAAGACATGAAACGTGCAATGCTGGCTTAAACTAGATCATCTTTCTGCAACATGCCACTCTCAGATGTGCTGCGGCAGCTGCTGGAATAACTGCAAAATGGGCTAGGCAACTACTGTTCCTTTAATTTTTCTTTCTTTTTTTCTTTTTTTTTTATTTTTTTTCTTTCTTTTTTTTCTTTAAGAAGGAGGGTGCCTTTCTGAGCTGGCTCAGTTTCCAAATCTGGCTAATGACTTGCCCATAAGCAGGGCTGGCATACTTTGTGGCTGGCACGTGGCAGGTGCTGTGGCTGGAGGTACCTGTGTAATATCTGAAGGCATTGCTACCAGTCCCTAAGGAAATCCCCTTCATGTAGCCCTGCTTCTGGTTGGCTTTCGCCATCCCAACAGTGCTTTGGGTAGCTGCTTCTGGTACTTCAGCTCTCACACGACGCATGTTTACCCCTGATTGCATATAAGAGCTCAAAAGAAATAGGCAGCGTTCCTGTGCATGATTTTTGGAAGCACCCTCCAAATTTAAAAGTTTTTTTGAAACTGAAAAAGAGGGTTGAGAAAACAAATCAAGTGATTTGTGTGTGAGAGGAAAAAAATTGTCATAAGCAGAGCTTTGGTACAAAGTACTGTATTTAACATATACAGCATTAACCAAGCAATCAAAACAAACGCCCCACAAAAATCCTGGTTTTCATCTGCGCTTACAAATAAAATGTTTTTTTTTCACTTGAAACGATGTTTATTATTCTACATGAATGTTTTCATTTTAAAAATCAGCCTAGCATTTGCTCTTTTAGGATTTTTACTTCATTAAATTTCACAGTTGCTATTCCAATATTGGAATAATTGAGAATAATTATGAAAAATCAAATCCCATAATGGAGAAAGCACTGCTCAAGATAATTCTACTAGAGTTGAGAAATTTAGGCTCAGTTCTGTATCCAGGCCTGTTTGGTTGGGTTTTCTTCCTAAGTAACCGCGTGTTCACAGTATCCACTGCTTTGTGTGATTTGTTTGCTTGTTAATAGTGTTTGGAGCTATTAAAGGAACTATTTAAAAAATGGGCCATTATCTTAGTACCTTGTTCTAATGACTGCTTCTAAAGATGTTAAGGAGAAAAACATCCCAATGCAGCTAAACAACCCTTGGGGAATAACAGCATCACTTAGCATAGAATTAACAGGTAAATTTTGCACTTAGCAAACTTGCGAGGCTGACAGGTGTCCAACTTCCACAGGAATGCAATGGTTTTTTGTTCTCTTTTACCACTGCATGTGGGGGAGTGCTGCTTTCTGATCATCCTATGTGAACAACAACAACAAAAAAAAAAGCACTAAGCCTACATTGTTTGAATGTTTATGAGTAATCTGAGGTGAGGTCAGATGTTTTGATTAAAGATCCATAAGTGAGTGACGATGTGAGCTGAGAGCACAGATATTTCATTTCTACCAGGTGGCCCACAGCCAGAACATGTTCATCTCTTTATTCAACTACTGTACATGATTAACAGTGCTATGGTTTGTGACGCTTGGATCAAATCTATTCCATGCACATTACCATAATTAGGTCAGATACAATGCATGGGCAGGACACAGCTGTTTTACAAATTAATCATGGCTGAAAAGAGGCTTTCTTGTGAAAAACAATGTATACTGTGTTTTTTCATAGTGGAGATTAATATATACCATCTCAGGTTCCCAAACGTTCTTTTCAGGGCAGTGTCCCAGCGAGGCTGCCCTGCCATCACACTCAGCCCATGCCTGCTTCCAGCTCTGTCCCAACAAGTCCGGCCTGGTGAGGGCAGGGCTTGGATGCACCGTGGGGACACGTCGTGCAGTCACAGTTTGTCAGCTGACAGTGACTTGGGCACGAACACGTCAGCCACATCCAAACGTCATGTGCCAAGAGCAGCCTAGCTGAAACTAAGGGCAGTGGGCTCAGCTAAGGCAAACTTGTGTGTAAGGGAAATATTTTTCAGAGGTGACAGGTTATGCTCCAAGAAAAAACGGCAGATTTTTTCAGATGTTAAGCATTACATCAGTGGAAGTCAGGCTCCTAACCCACCCACCTACCTGGACTGGTTTTACCCAAAGTAGATTTAATTTGTATATGTTGTGCTCCTTTTCCAAACTGTATTTATTCACTGTGCAAATCTAGTAATTCATTTTAATTTTACTAGCAACAATGACACTTGGATCTTGTAAGAGAATCGTGTTCGGGGGGATTTCATGTCACACTGTCAACAAGTCTGTTTAACTCTGCACATTCATTCCAGATTAGAGATGTTGCTTAATAAAACCACAGTACTTAAGTGTTACATAAGTTATCCATTAATTCACTATAGGGAGTATTTTGGCTTGCATCTTTTACACACACTGATGTAATCTCTAAAGTACATCGTGTTTTAGATGAATGTTTTACGCTACGACCCACACAGCACTGTGAAATGAAATGAATGGGAAATGCAGAAGCAGACCTGAAGCCGTCTCTAATCTGTAGACCCTGAACATGGGATGGAAGTATCACAGTCAGTCAGAGCATGAGCATGGTGTGCAGGCTCTTTGTCAGTCATGGAAAAGGGTGAAGGTAAACATGACAAATCCCCAGTCCCATGATTCATGGGTTTAAATCTGTTCCTTGAGATCCCAAAGATAGTTTACATCTGCAGAACTCAGAAGCATGCAGTCCTGCATCTGAGCTTGCCACCATTAGCTTTCCTGTTCTGAGCATTCAGGGGATTCTCCATTCGTGGTTGTAGAGTTTTCTCCATGTCTGCACAAGTTAGACACTTGTCTGTTTTTCAGATGAAAGTGGGTACCTTTATGATGATGTATGCTGCCAGGACTTGGTGATCACAAGACCAACACCAACTCAGGAAAAAGACTGAAGGTTGCAACACTGACTGCATACATACACATTATGAGAAAGATTACAAGATGTTAAGGGAGGGGATGAGAGTTTGTTACTTTGCAAGCAGCATTAACCTTTTGTATTGGCCTCACTTGCAAAGAGGAGATGAAATGTGGGCGCAGATTCATTGCAGTTTCAGTGACAAATGACCTTCCAACAAGTGAATGCTGAGTTGCTGAAGGTAATTCAGTGATGCTGGTCACCATGCTCATTTGTAAGAGGGACACAGGGCCAGGCTCTGTCCTGGCTGTGTGTTTGCCAGCCCTGGTAGAGGAGCCCCCTAGCTGGAGTTGCAAGTTGGTCCATATTTAACTTGTTTCTTCCATAGTGTAAATTTGCTGCCAAATGTTCCCACACTTTGAACATGCAGTTTCCAGGCTGGGCAGAGAAAAAAGTGTGCAATTTTCTTTGAAAGTAGTACTGCTACCATTAAATTGGTTGAGCATAAATGAGATGAGTTTTAGTACATAGCAGGTGTAAACTTGATTTATGTTATTCTCATAATGAATTTAAAAGCTCTGTTACAAACACTCTGGTTCCACAGATGTTAGAGTTGAAAGCTGAAATTTATCAGCCTCAAAGTAATTAAAACCAAATTAATACAATTTACTTTTTATATGGAAAAAGAAAAGCGAATTAAAATAAAAGATAGGGTTGATGTCAGTTGAACAGGACCGCTTATGTAGTGTCAGGCCATTTCCAGAAGCGAAATGATCCCAAGCTGGCTCATGCTTGCAAGTCAGGCACTGGCACTGCGTTAAGGCCTCATCTGCTGATTTCAGTGGTCCAACAGATCATTTTAACGAGGGTCTCTTCATTGCCTTCGCTGTGAATGGGATCAGATTGGTAAATTCCAAGCTCTGTGCACTGCCAGAATTACAGAAGGGTGAACACTGGCATCACACTGGTCAGTACTCGAGGGAAAAAGCTGGGCAGATTTACCTAGAGTTAAGTTGACTCTGGGCTCAAGTGCAGAAGAAAAAAAAATAATCTCTCCTGTTTAAAATGTAATTTAGTGCAAGTGTGAAAATGCAGTTTCTGGAGGCAGGCATTTTAAAAAGCTTGGAGGTAGATATGGTGTGATTTGCATTTCTGGAACTACAGCAAGACATCCGTATCCCAGCTGGAATATTGCTGTTTGGCCCTTCCTTGAATCTGGTGTGATCTAACTGTAGCTGATGTACCTCAGTGACACAGCGAAAAGGGTCGTTGCATGGGCAGTGTTTGGGTTAGTATTTTTCAGTGTCAGCTTTTACATTTCTCTAAGGGCAAATAAGTTGCTTTCATTTAAAAGGAAAATAATTTTTGGAAACAATGTTTTTATCCACTTTCAGATATTGTAGATGAGCCTGTGATTTCCCATTTGATCACAATGGCAGTCATTTCTGAAAAATAACTAGAAAATTGTTGAGCTGGACCAGTTCCCTGATCCAGTTCAGCACGCAGCTGCAGCACCATCTGTGCCAGCAGGGACAGGGGCAGCACAGAGGTGGGACAAGCGTCCGGCACGCCTGCGAGGAGGAGCTGCCTGCGCCAGCAGGGGTTTGTGAAGTCCTTCATCAGATCTGCTCTGTTGTCCAGCCTTTGAAAAATCAGTAGTGCCACACTGCATTATTTCTGGCTTCCTTTGCTTCAGTTTTCCTTTCCAAGTGCCGCATGGCTAGGTATGAAATACCTCGTTCCAGACACAGGAATGCATTTGTGACTTTGAAGACAGCTCTTGCTAGTCTTGTTCCTTCAAGTTCATGCAAGGCGTTGAGAGCTGAAACTCAGAAGTTTGGAATTTAGCAGCTGTTCAAGTCAAGGCTGAAAAACTTCAGAACAAGTTTTCCGGTAGGATTTCTGCTCTCCCTTGCTTTTGAGCGCAAGCAGAAATATCTTAAGAGCCCTTCATGAGATATTTTCATCTTTTTAGTTCCAAATTCCAGCTGGAGCGATGTAGCCTTTGGTGAAACAATATTTTTTTTTATTTTTATTTTTTAAAAGAAGCTCCATATAGACATTTCAGAGTTTGGAGGAGGGTAGAGGGAACCAAAACCAACTTTACTCTAAAGTTTGTCTCTTACAGTGAAAGGGTATTGCGGGTGTTTTTTGTTACAGGAGCTTTGCTACAGAGTTCACTGGCAGTAGTGTCTGTAGGGTCTTTCTCAGGCGAAATACCCCGTGAGGTTAAGGGCAGTAGGGCAGCATGCACTGGACCAGTTATTTGCAGTTACCACATGCAATACTGCAGTCATGGCACTGTCACATGGGCTTCCTTTCTAAAGTGTGTGTGTGCACATAGGTTCTGCATACAGCAATACCTTCTGCTGGCAGAAATCAAAGCTGTTGAGGTGCATCTGCAGGGACTTGGGTGCAAGACAGTTGTTGCATTTGGTGGTGGTTAAGCGAGCTGCGTATGACCGAACTTGAGATCTGAAGGGTGTCTGCTGTTTTTGGTGGGGCACAGTGAAGCTCAGCTCTCCAGGAACTGCTTGAATAGCACTGATTTTTCAGAGACCACTGAAGGAGTGAAGGATGTCATTTCCCTAAGCGAGAGTAGAATGGGAACATGTAAATCTTTCATCTTCTCAAAACTCCTTTATCAGAAACATTATTTTCTTTCATTGCATTACTTCAACTGTCTGTGTCCTTTCGCTCAGCTTCTTGGATGCATCGTGACCAAGGCTCAGTCTGGTTCAAGAGAGGGTTAGACTCTCCTGAGGTCGCATAATCTGATTGGAGAACTTCATTCTTTCTGCTCCATTGATCCTGTTTATTTTGGGCTCTATCTGTGCTGAATGGGTCGAATCTGTTGGTCACTTCAGGGAAGGCTGCAAATGATCTGTTCTCATCTGCGTGGAGCTGCTGGGTTACACACTGTACACATAAATCAGAGGGCGTGGAACAGAAAATGGCTGTAGGTAAAGATCAGCCATCGTGTCTGAAAAAACGGAAGCTATTTGGTGTGACTTGAGTTCAGAGGTGCATTTAAATCACCTAATTTGATCATTTACAGTTCAGCACACAAATTCATCCCTATTGGAGGCTAAACAAAATACAAGGGCTTGCTATATCTTCAGCTGTCACTTAGGCTTCCAGCTCATGAAAAGATCCTGCTGTTGGCCTGCATAATATTGAACAAATACTGTGTGTTAATTATGGTAAATCATTTCTAAAATAACATAGAAAGGGTATAAAATGCAGACAGCCTACAGAAGGGTTTTGCATGATTCCAGATCCTTCTGATGAAAACGCACATCAGCTCATGATATGACATATCATTGTGATGCCCTGAATTAAGGGTAAGTCTCTGCTCATCAAGGAGGGTAGTTAAAGTGTTCTGTGGTACTTGAATTTCAGTTAAAAGCCCAAAGAATAATGGAACATTTTGAGAAGCTGACAAGAAGCATTTAAAACAAAAGCTTTTCAGTGTATTTTTTTCATGTTATGTAACATAAAGTCATTCTTTGGAACTCATGACTGTGAAATGGCTTTGAAATCCAGAAAGCAACAAGATGTAAAAATAATGCATTTTCAAAAGACATGTATGTGATCAGTGAGAGTGTTCAGAACTGAAATTACTGTTTGAAGAAGTCAAGAGTATTGGAAGGAATGCCACAGCTAATGTTTAAGGTTGTAAAATAAATAGTAATAAGGGCTGAAGTCTGGAAGGTCACTTACATTTTTAATAGGTGTTCGATAAATAATAGTAGCCAGTAAATGGTGACTGTCCGAGTTTCCAACCTAGCTCACAGCAGACAACACGTTTTATGCTGGATACTAAACCAAAACCAACAACAGCAACAACCAAAAACCATTTTGGCTGGAACCGTGTAGAATCTTCCTCTCGTCTGCCAGTAAATCAAACAGCTTTTGACAATAATTGTGCAGTATTGTGTGTGGAGTAAAATAAGTACATTTTTGCAGTTCTAGTTGTTTATGACAATCCTGTCATAAAGAAAAGGCTTAACTTGGATACCACAGTAGATAAAAATGCTAGTGAAGAGAGGACATTGTCTTCACTTTGGTTGCAGAACAAGGCTGAGCAGTAACGTGACTGTGTATGTATTAGAATAGTGCCCAGCTGAGAACAGTGCATAGGATTTGGGGGTAAAGGACAGATCCTCTGGCAGAGAGCTTAAAAGCAATAGGGGCAAGACAGAAAAGTCCATTATTATCCCCATTTCACAGATTGAGAAGTGGGACACAGAAATGAGGAGGGACATACCATCCTTTTCCTCTCCTGCGCATAATGGCATTGTCACACAGGCACAGGGTATGCTGTGGAAGAGAGCTTACAGGCACGTTGTCAACATCAGTCCCAAAAAGCCCCCTTTGCTAGAAATTCTAGTCTCTGGCACGGTACAAAAAATAATTCAGCTGACTAAACTGTTCCACGTATTATGGCATCTGAAATAATTTGCTTTCTGACTACTAATCAGTCTGCTTTGATTGTTAGATTAGTCCATCTTGAAACCAGAAATAGCCCCAGAATGCTGTGTCCTAGGATTGTGTTCTGAGTGCTAAATGGTGCCAAGACGTCTGGCCTTTGAAAGTGGAGTCTTGTTCTTTGTTCCACTCACAAATCCACCGAGCTCCAGCCTTGCCCATGATCACATAGTTTTGTTTGGTGGGTCCACAAAACCTTATTTACAAGGACCAGGGGAGGAAAAAAAAAAAGACTTGTTGACTCCTTTTCTGTGACCCCCACTCTTTTCTGCGCCATTAAATCATACACAGTTTCCAAGCATTGTTAAGAGAATCCAGGAGTTCTGGTTTTATAGTTGTGTGGGCTCCTGTTTCTACACACTTGCTGTAGTTTGGAAATAAGTATCATGTTTGCCAGTTTAAACCTCTACTCCTTACTTTCTAAGCTTGATTTGTAATCAAGACCATTGCAAACTATAATCTAGGCGGTGCAATGCTTCTCCATATAAAAGGCTTGCCTTAAAATAATGAGGTCGTTTAAAATAAGAATAAAGCTATCTCTGTCCTTCAAGGTACTAGCACTCTTTAATAGGTGCTTCACGCTTGCTGGCAGACAGATAACGTGTCAGACATCTCAGGTGGCTGCTCTGCTGCAGCCCTGCTCACTGCCTCCTTGTCCCCTGCACACTGTTAAACCAGGTGAAGAGCCTCAGCCTGAAGCTGATGATGGTGGAAATAACGAGGAGCTGGTCTTGTTGCTCTTGTCAGTGCTTCCTCCACCAAACCATCCAGCGCTGGATGGAGTCTGAAGGCAAGTGCTGTACAAGATAGGCTTAAAGACCCTGGTGTTGCTGTTACCCTTCCTGTTTATTCTCATTTTTCAAGCATAACATGAGATCCTCAGCAAAATTTTAATGAAAATGCCATCAGAGAAAGTCACAGGGTTTGGATTTTGAATAACTAATCAAGAAGGCCGAAGCCATTTTCACAGAGGCCATTATTCCAGCTGGTTTTGCCATCAAACTTTTTAAGCCTCCTGTCCATTCAGATTAAATAAATGACAGCAGATTTACAGTCACAATAAATACCTAAGCACTGACTGACTTTGTGTTGTTTGAATGTTTCAGGCATTTGACTGTTTGCTTGGCCAGGAGGCTCTGCTGATGGTCTTGGGAACAGCCAGCCCTGCCCTTCGGACCAAGCAGCTTTCTGCCCTGAGTGCCCAGCTTGTATCTGGCATCAGCCTTGCTCTTGAGGGTGCTAATTAGTACTACAGTGGCTACTTAACAAGCAAGAATGGGGAGGACAGCCCCTCTCCCATTTCCTTCCCAAACTGACTCCACATCAGGTGCTTGGGAGGCAGCAGTTTTCTGTTGTTCGGTTTCTTTCCAGCTCACAAAAGGTGACCCATGGAGGAATGGCTCTTTTCATTCCTAGAGCCAGCCACTTTCCCATTGTGTTGTCCCTCCCCTCGTGTTCCTGCTTCCCCTGCAACACACTAACAAGCGCCTCGGCTTCCCTCTGTTCTGTATTTCACTTCCATTGCTCGCTTTTGCAGAAATAGCTGATGTCGACTTGAAGTGCTGTGCAGCATGCCACTCCTCAGTCAGACTGCACACTTCTGTGTCAGTTGGGTCTGTTATTTAGTTTCTGCAGGTAAGTGGCACATGGCAACCTCACAGCAGATTTTTTGTGCTTTTGGGGTTT
The DNA here is from genome assembly GCA_013399715.1 of Alectura lathami. NCBI lineage: Eukaryota > Metazoa > Chordata > Aves > Galliformes > Megapodiidae > Alectura > Alectura lathami. The sequence goes on from VXAV01001344.1 coordinate 523,488, forward strand.
GTTGGGGGTTACTTCTGTGAACTTGTGAAGAAGCTGGCATTACAATCCTACTGAATGCTAGCAGCTGCCAAAACTCTGTCTCAGAATGCATGGCTCTGTACTCTATATTGGTATTAATTTGCAGTGAGGCTAATTGGCTATGAAGACTTGATCCTTGCAAAGCACTAAGGACTCTTCTCTCTATTCTAAAAATGCTTCTGGATAAAGTGCATCAGTACTAAGACAAACCTGTTCGGAGGGCCAGTTCCATTGTGTTTTCATTAATTCCTCTGGGGAAGTGAGTAAATGAGTAGCTATCACAAATCTGGCCCTTTTCCTCTCAAGATGTCTGAAACAATTGTTTGATTTTTTTTTTTTTTTTTAATTCTGTGTGAGGTAGATGCACTGTAATGGACATTTTACACATACAGAAGAACCACTGCCTTACAGAACTTACATTCAAAATGTATTGCCAAGGCAATAGATAATAAGAACACAAGTCAGGGCATTTATGTTACTAGTATTGGCGGGAGACAGAGCTACCCATGCTGGCTGTTGTTAAAATAGTTTAAGATCTGCTGGAAAAAGCTCGGTTACTGCTCTGAGGAGAAATACAAGAACCTGTATAGAAGAGAAGCACTGAAGCATGTGAGTATTCCCTCTGATGCTATGCTCAATTTAAGAACTGTTATGCAAAAAATACAACAGTAGTGAGCATATCACTTCGAAACAGACCATAACAAGTTTTCCTTTTCTCTAATAAGCTGTGAATCTGAAGGCAGTTACTGAAAAATGCAAAATTTTCCTCAAAATACTTGAATGTAAGAGCAGCCTGCATTTCACTTTGGCAGTAATGAGAATGTGTTGTCAGGGAGTGTGTCCTGTACAGAACGCAACAGATGTCTGACCTCATCTGAAAAGTCATGAAGGTGACTGGAAGAGAAATGAAGTTAAAAAGCTCAGCATGACGTGGTTACATGTTCATCAGTACTTTTGTACGTGGCATACCAGGGCATTCCAGTGGCACTGTGTGTGGCATTCCAGAATACGCCACATATACTGCTTACTTATAATTAAGCACCTTAACACGTATCAGACAACAAAATGAAACTTTTGCTTTCCATCACAGTGCTGTATGCCATCTCCTTTTGGGGAGGGCTTGAACTGAGCGTGAGACAGAAAGGTCTACACAGAAACAAAAACATCCTTCCCCATGTCATGCTCATACAACAACAGAACAAACTGTGCTGCTTGCGTTTGTTTTATCTTCAGGTTTCAAAGCACTTGATCTGAATAATTATTAGTGATGGTTAGTCTCAGAGTACTTTGCAGGGAAGAATTAGATTGTATTCTCATTCTGTGAAGAGCAGTCCAAGGCACAGAAAGGTTATGTCCAAAATTTGATTGCTACACTTACAACTAGAAACACAATGAGAATATGAAAAGAGTTTGTATCTGCTTATAGTACTTAAGGAAATGACTAGTTTTTATTTTTCAAAAAAATAAGGATACCGTTGTATGCAGGCACTGAATATTTCAAAATAAGGTTCTTCAGGTTGCCAAGAAGCTGTCCTAGATAACTTCAAAGCTGTCAGAACCACTGAAAACTAGATTATCCCTGTTGTAGGGCAGACACTGAAACACTGATCTTACCAGTCAATTATGTGTTAGAGGGCTTAGAGTTTGATGTGTGGGTTTTGGAAGTGAAGACCGATTCTACCCTTGGCATAAGTGTGTGAAGATAAAGGATGAATGCAACAGGAGTCAGCCCTTTGGGTTTTCCCTGCTAGTGCCACGGCTAAATGAATCTCGGTGCATCTTTGTACATCAATGGCATGGCAGTGTCTTGATGGAACTGTTATTTTAATCTCAAAGGCTCTGCAGGGTGTGGAATTTAATGGAAACTTAATGGAAAATGTAATGAAAACTTAATGGAAAGGTGGTTGTGAACACCTTGAAACGTCGGTGAGGAGACCTAAGGAAACAGACCTACTGCCTGGAAATCTTAGAGCTCTTGCTTACTCCCTTATTAAAAATGCCTGTCTTTTGTGATTTACACCTGTACTGCTTCAGTATTCCTGTGCTGCTGTATTGTTTGTACTCAGTGCTTACTTGCAAGGATCTGATCCAAAATCTTGAATTCACGGTCCAAGACTTTGAAGTCAGTCCCTTCTAGAGATTATTTAGGCAAGAATTCACTCCAAGTAATGGTAGGCACTCAAGTGAGGCACATTAATATAACTTCTGTAAATATGCTCTACAGTCAGAAAAGGGACCCAGACCTCCAGTGGAAATTCAGATTGTTAGGAACCACTGAACTGTTCTCTGGGGATAAAGATCTTGGAGTGACACACTCCTGATGGGCACACCTTGAGTTCTTAAAGCCACCTTGGCATGGACGTGGAATTGCATCCAGACTCAAGTTCTGTTAATCATATTCATTAGTTTTCAGGGAGTTCAGGGTCAAGATTGTTTCATGTATATATGGTAATGCAGTAATAATTTGTACTCATCGTAATTCTGGTAATAAGAAACCTACTAATTAAAATACGTAAAACACAACTGAATAGTCAGCACTGGCTTATCAGCTGCAGTGCCGGTTGCATAAATCCACTAACAAAAATAACAGCCAAATACACGATGGAACCAAGCTGTAAGCTGCTCACTTATTATAGAACCATTAGTCATTTCATCACACCTCCAACCTCTCTTTTTTGTTCTTTTAATTTCTTCTGCATAGACTTATTTTTAGAGGAACTTGCTGCACTTGGATTCATGCACAGCAACACAGCCTAAAATACCATCCTTTGAATTAATTCTATTTTCTCCCTTCTACATCAAAACAACTAAAATTATATTGCATGGCATATCCCAAGCATAACTCTACCCAGCCTTTGCCTTTTATGTATGAAAAACACATGCAGTCAACGTGCAGTGGCTTGACTGGGCTAATTCTAGTCAATGGTGTTGAAAAATGCTTCATAGCTCTCATTTACACTGCGCTTTCAAGTTTCAGAATAATTCCTCTAGATGAACTACTGAAAACATGAAGTGCATCTAAAGTGGCTTTGTTCTCTTGAAGGACAGAACCACCAGCCTAGACTGCTCCAGCAGTCAGGCAGGTGGGCTCTGCAGGGTACACTGGGCAGACCTTCTCATACCAACATCTTTGGGGTTTGGGAGAACTATGAGTACTCTTTGCTTACGCAGCTCTTTGGAAACTACCCTGAGTCCCCTCAAGTTGAAATGTATTATTGGGTGCGATGCTAAAGCAGTTATTAGTCATGCAAATTATGGTTAAATTTTAACCTGTGAAACTTAGAACACAAGCAGAAGGCTAAGATTAGCAGCATATGGTTTTCAGCAGCTGAAATATTATTGTTACAGGTCTTAATTTATCTTACAGTAGTGTTCCGTTTCCAACTGATACGACTGCAGTCTCTTGAGCACCGTGCAAATATGAAAGGACAGTCTAATTTTTTCTGAATTGATTTGTATGCTGGAAAACACTCTGTGCTCCCAACCTGGCAACAGCAAAACAAAGTACTTAACCTCAGAACATTTCTGAAAGAACATCTTTAGAAGAGACATTGTGTGTCCTGGGAGCATTTTTCTTAGCTTTATCATCTCACTTTTGCACTTACATATCAAACTGTAACAAATCTTTTGTCCAGTGTTTCTCTAGCTGTGGCTGCAACATAAACCATATAGTTCTCCTTGGCTGTTCAGTTGGCAGTTGACAATTCTGGTGAACCTGCCCCTGTCTCCCTTCTCCTCCAGGTCATATGTATTGTTCCCACATAATTCAGCTGAGCATTTGTGTCCCTATATGCATCCACTCTCAAGTAATTATTGCTTGCAGAAGAAGTTACTTAGGAATATACATCTAGCTGCTAATGGCTGCACTTTTCAAGAGCACATCCTTTACAAGCATGTAGTGTATTCTGTATCAGGTTCTCTCTGTAGATTCTTCTGAATGACTCACTAAGAGCTTTTATTCTGTAGGGGCTAGTTGCTTTTAACATCCTGCTCAGGCCTCATGAGGCTGTAAGAATCAGGATGAGCGTGGAATGCTTTGCAAGACTCTGGTCTCAGTTTGCAATGTTAAAAGTAGGCCTTTGGCACAGAAGATGAAGATTAACTTAAAAGGTTTTTGGTGGCAAAGGAGCAAAGAGGCTACAAAAGTAGTAAAGAAGGGTGTTGGCCTGCCTGTCACTGTGATCTCCCTGTGCTTCTGTAGGCACTGGCGTAAGGCTCTGTGAGGTGTATCTGAAGCAAAATGTGACAAAGTGATAAAAACCCGAGACTTCAAGTAAAAGCAGTCTGCTCATGTTCAGTATCAAAATAAGTCAAGGCCAATTTGCTGCAGCTGGTAGCTGAATCTCACAAACAGAACTTATTTAGTGAATTACATGACTGCTAGTTAGTAGAGCATGACCAGACTTTTCACGCTGATCAGTTCTCCAAAGACAAGCCCTGCTACCCGCTATCAGAAATGGCTAGGAAAGACCCATTAATCACAGAGTGTTCTCACAACCTCCTCGTGGCCACTGCTAAATGGAGGCAGGAGCCCTCTGTTCCACTACATGCTTTACTTGTCAACAGGAAATGCGTGCAACAAATCAGAACTCTCCCTTGTACTCTGCGGGGAGAGATGGCCGTGCTAAACTTCATTATTTTTTTCTCAGACTGGTGTCTCTGGAGTTCACTCGTGGATGGACTTTTCCTTCCTCCCATGTGCTGAATGTTTCCTGTGTGCTTGTTATTCCAGAGAGGAAATAACTATGAATCAGTCTTAAATGTAGCACAATTTTTTAGAATCTTTAGAAAGGCCATGTTTTTGTTTTTGTTTTCCATAGAAATCTGTGGGCTGAGAAGTAGAACTGCACCCAGCACAGACTGCTTGCTGTGGCTTGCAGCTAAATAACCTGAGGGAGAGCGCACCTCAGGCTGTAAGCCCGTTTAACCCTGTGTAAAGGAGAAGGGCACCTGTGAGTACCTTTTCCATTTCCCTTCTGTGAGTTCCATTTCTATTCTTGTTTGCCAGAATTAGGATGGAGAGCAGTTTGCTGCTGGTATAAGCTAACAGAGAAGAACTACACAAAGTGCTTCTGAATTTCTGTTATCTCTGGCATAGTGCATCTTGCACATATTACCTTTTTCCCCTCTAACTCCCAGAGGCAAAGCCTGCTTCTCCCAGGAAGCAGGGAACAGCTTTATTGGCAGTTGTGACATACGCGATGTCTCCTGGGATCAGCAGTAAATGCAGTCAGAGTGACTCGCGGATTTGCACTGTGCATCATCTGTTTTGATGCTGCATCCTCAGGAAGTCCTGATGAACATATGACTGGGATTCATCCTAGGTTTCGTGGCTGTCTCTGCAGCTGGTCCACTGACCTTGAGCAAGTAACTATTCCTGCAGATATCCATCTCCCCACTTGAAAAGTGGGGGTAATTGTAATGATTTTCACCACAAAAATGCTTGAGACCTGCTCACGCAGACTCTGTCCAAAAGCGATGTGCCATCCTTATGGAGACTCAGAAAAATTCCAGCCCTTCTCATCACGAGCAGTGTGCAGAACACAAGCACAGCGGCAGCTGAACTTTAGGAAGAGAGACATTTCATCGCCCCACGTGTCAGATGACAGCAGATGCAGGTGGTCAATTAGCTAGATGTTCCAGGGACTGGGGAATCAGACAGATCTGAGGGCATGGTAAGATACAATTGTGGTACAGAGCAAAAAGAGCACACAATTAGGAGTGGATTCTAGAATTAAAGCACAGGATGTGATTTGAAATCCTGGTCATACCCTAAAAGAATATCATATGCCACTGGGCTATAGCATGTGTTTCTTTTTTTTGTTTCTTTCTTTTCCTCCTTCCTAAACCCTGCTGCTTGGTAACGGCAGTATTTTTGGGACTGATTCTTTTGCTAATTGCTAACCAGAAATAGCACCTAAGTTTGGCAGAGCTTTCAGGAGAAGAAGAATGAAGGCTTTTGGGGGGAGAAAATTCAGATGTGCATAAAACTTGCATAAAAACCTGTTTTATTCCTCTCTCTGAGAATTCATCACTCGGGCATATATGCAGAATGAATATGATTATGACAAGTGGGAGAAGATCCAAAAAAAACTGGACTGCTTTAGAGAGGTTAAAGTTCCAGCCGCTCTCTTTTCAGCCTGAAAAACAAAGTGTGACTGGTGCCAGAGTCTCTGCATGAGACTCTGTTCTTCATTCTCTGTACTGTTCTCTGTACAGTTCTTCAGGCTGTACTACGGCCTGTGTGTCTCATACCTACTGAAGTAGGCCCTAGCTTGCTCTCCTGCCGGGGGAACATGATGATGGTATGTGAAGTGATAAAGAATGAAATGAGGCAGTAAAAAGAGGATGGGAGTCTTGGAATCTCTCCCCTTCTTAAAAGGCGTTATGCAGAGGGACTTGTGATAAATGAGGCTGAAGGCTGCTTGGCCCATACAACGGTGCTCGGTTTACCCAGCAGCTAGAACAGGCAGCTCAGAAATGGGAAGCCCGAGGTTTGTGTGGCTGGGTGTTGCAGGTCCATCAGCTTTTACGGGAATGTGGGATGTTCCTGGCCCCTAAGTCTTGGCTTACGTGTTGTGTTTTGTGATGAAGTAATGAAAACTGGAGAATGGAGGCCCTAATGAAAAATACTGACTTTTGTCTGTTTCTTTCTGTTTGAGTGTGAAAAACAAAAGCAATAACTATTCGGGGACCAAATTATAGACATTTTACTGGTACTGGTGAGCATTTACTCATGTGAGTAGCCTCATTGACTTCAGTAGTTAAATGAGCTGCATCGTTAAGCTTTTAATGCTTATATCCCTCTCTGATGAAGCAAATTAGCAGTATCCTTCCAGGCCATGAGAAAGCATGGCTGTGTGGGTACAGAGTTGCTTGGAGTGCTGGAACTGGACACAGCGGCACCTGTTGTTTGAAGGCTGATAGAAATGCGTGTGATTAAATGTACAGGCTGTGAGGCTTTTATCTGAGCCCATCACTCAGTAGGGAATGCTGTAATTATTTTGTACAGTAGAGTGATATATATCCACTTTTGCTTTTTCTGAGTCACTTCTTTTTATGGAAACTGCAGAAAAAGAAACCAGATAATGTACGTAAAGGTGAAGCTGGAAGTGAACCAGCTTTGAGCTGTTGCATCTGAAGAAGTACATTTCAAGTAGAAGAAAGGAGGGAAGAAAAAGAATATAGTGAGTTATCTTAATGTACCATTACGTCTGGGAACAAATCAAACACCATATAACTATCTTGTCCAAGAGTCTCCTAATTAGCGTCAGATCAGGTGGCACAATTGATTCCTGCAATCTTTTCTCTCTCTTTTTTTTTTTTTCTTTTTAAGTTCTAAATGGATTTTTATAAAGAGACTGGCATTATGCTGAGCATCTCTCCTAGTTTTACTTACCAGGTGGCAGTTGTTACAGTGGTGCTAATCCACCTCAACAGCTGCTGGATTATTACAGGCTGCTTAATGTTAAAGTTTCTCATTTATTTATTGTTGTTACTAGTTGGACACTTTGAGTCTCCAGGCAGAGGATGAGAACTCCTGGAAGTATATCCTGTGTGTGAGGAGGTCTGTGCTCTTTGCCAAATACTCTTTGACCCAAACTCTCTGCCCACAGTCATGTGAAAGGGTGTTCGTGTGTGTATCTGGGCATGCATAGGTAGCAACACCTTCCATCACAAGTCTCCCAAGAGCATTAAGATTTTATCAGTATGTGACAGGCTTTAATAGTGTGTGCTTTTTGGTATGAGAAATGTATTTTTGAGTTTCAGCTTCGTGTTGTCTATTTTGCTGAAGTCAGACTATACCTCGCCGACAGTTTCAAAGCTTACAGGGAGCAGAGATGGCCCACTGAGAACAATGCCAGGCACAAACACATTCACCCAGCTATCCTAGAACTGATGCCAAGACTCCCAGTTAGCCACTAGAAGGTCTGATGGGGTGCAGTGGTGAGATGTTTGAAGCACACGGTCTGTGCAGAGATGAGGTGCCTGGGAGCACTGCCTGGTTTGTGGCCATGTCCCCAGCTACACCATGTCTCATGGTGAAAGCCACTGTGTATGCCAAAAGGATCTCTGTGTGGACTTTTAGAGGATTCAATGAACAAAATGACTATGATGCTCTTAGAGCATTTGGGAATAGGGCATAGCTGAGTGTTATTAAGGCTAGAGCTAAAAAAAAATCTGAATGTCTTCAGGAGACGATGTCTACAGAGCTGATTTTTGCAAGATGAGAACGTAGAGATGGAAGAGAATGAGGTCATCAGGCCGTGTCTCCACGGGGCCAGCAACTGGATTCTTAGCACAACCACACAAATAAATGCTGCACGTTAATTCTACAGTTGATAATTATAAGATTGTCTTCTACACAGATTGTCTGAGCAGAGCTGCCTGACTGCTATTAGTTTGATTTAAAACATTATGCTGTAGATTAGCCTTTGCAACTTCTGTGGCTTTCCAGCAGATGAAGGTTCCCTCCAATCATCTGGTTTGTAATGTTCTCATTATATGTTCATTGTCCAGCAAATGTGTTATTTGCCAATATGTGTATAACTGAGATGAAAATCACTGGACCTAATTCTTGTTTATAGAAAAGCCCCTCTGTATTACTGTGGGTTGTAAAAAAGGCATCATGTGGATAGAGCGTTAGTTTAAGAGAGGATTATTCTTCATTTGAGGGGGTTTTGAAACTCAGTTGGATCCTTGTTCATCTTTTAATAATTTACCCAAGCTTGACTCTTAATTCAAATTTTTCTCTAAAGATTGAGTGTAATCGAAAGCCTTGTTATAGCCATATACAATAAATCAATTTCTCCCAAAAGGCAACTGCCTCTCGGAGTAGAGTTAGTATTCTGTTAGTCTCGACTCAGCATAGTTGCATTGACTTGCACGTCAGAGCCCTTTCATAGACCGTGCTAGGAGTTCATTCAGAAGGTAAAGGGTCTTTTTGGTGATTTCAGGGGACTTAAGTGCCTAAGACTCATCTTCAAAAATGTATTTGGAAGCCTGATTGCTTGAAGATATTGAGAGTGCTAGAATATTTATTTGCCTGGTGGGATTTCTGAAAGTACTTGAGTACCCCGACCTTGCACTGTGGAGGAGTTGATGATGTCTTTCGGATGAGATGTACGGCATGATATGCTGTGTATACCACATGAAGGTTAAACAGAAATCTATTAAAGCCTGTTGTCTTTGGTTCGCCTTCCCTGGAGTTTTGGCAGTCCTGGGGAGGAGAGCTGTCCACGTGGCATGTTCAGTTAAATTCAGTGCTGCTGTCTGCTGGATAGCAGGGGGTAAACGTTGGATGTTACTGTCAGCTGCTGCTGAGGTCTGGGCATAAGGGATGCAATTGTTTATGGTAAATTTGCCCCTTTTAATGAGAACACACTGTTAATGAGACAGTGTTTTGGAGAAGGGTTCATTAGTCATTTACTATTCTTGTCACAGCTCAGAGTTGAGCTGGAGTCGCTGGCTTGACATTAATGCACACGGTTGTGCCTCGCTGTTAAAATGTTGTGGGATACTCTGTGACATGGGGCAGATGGGTGCATTGGCTGAGGAGAGAGAAAGAAAGCTGATTTTGTGTTTGTAAGCATTATACACAGCAAATTAACGTATGATTGGAATGCAGGTAATCATATGTGCATTCATCTTTCATCCAGGTAGCAAAGAATAGCATGTTTAAGAGGGATTCTCCTGAGTGGACTTTGGTCTTGAGTTGATGACCTGGAGTCTCTGGGTATGCACCCCAGTTACTGACTTCAGAGCAAACGGGAGAAATCCATTTAGAGAAGCCATCTTGTGTGCTAATTTTAATCTAGCTAGCATGGAGGGCCGTAGCAGTGAATGCCTAGTGACAGGAACCGGAGCATAAGCCACTAATCTGAGTATCTGCCCTCAGAATTCCTGTGCTTCCATGGCTTGCAAGGGTGTTGTGAGGATAAGGGCATCGAAGACTCTGACATTCTCAGTTACCATGGTAATTTAGGCTCTATCAATTAGTAAAGTCCATTGGAGATTGAAAACATGGAAGCTGCTGCTGATCAAACCCGCTGTCTTTGTACAGCAGCTCCTACGTTATTGTTTGGGAAGGCACTGACATACTGTTCATTTTTAATTATTGTGCTAGCACTCAGAGGTAGCATCTGATCATGAGCCCACTGTGGTGGAAGCTCATGGAAACCTGTTGTGTTCCTTTGCACAAATACCTACTTGACTCAGTCTTTTCTGTCTGGTTACCGTGTCCATCCAAGATGAATATGAACAAACACGTTTACAGTTACAGAGAAACACACTAAGGATAAACCAATGGCTATCTCAGACACGTTCGAAAACACATAGGGAGGATTTTCTTCCCACTTTTCTAGCATGTCCCACAAGGGAGGGAGAGGAGGTGCTACGGTGAGAGGAACCTGCTGTGTTCTCATTGTCCCTGTGAGGCTGGTAGTGCAGAAGATAATTATGGTGACATTGGACACAGTGTAGGATGACAAAACTTAACAGATTTTTACCCAAATAGAGGATGACAGACTTGGAAGAAGAAGAATCACCCTTCTCCTGATATGACTCATTAACGCATTGTTTAGCCAATATAAGGTGTCACAGTGAGTAATGAGCTAAGCCCCCCAGGTTGCTCTGGTGGGAGAGATGCAGCAGATCTTACTGTAGTTTCCACTAAAATAAATAAATTACTGTGGACTGATCTTTCCTGTGTATATGGTAGCCTGCTGGACAGGATTGTATCTTCACTGAGACTTCCTGGGTTTTGAAAATTGTCTTCATTCATTTGTTTTGGGAGGTGTCAGGGCAGGGGAAGCTTTCCAGCAAATCTTGCCCTTTGCTTCACTAAATTTTGTCAAAAACAAAACCCAATGCCCTCTAGATTTTTGTCTGTTAACGTAATACAGTGTTATAAATCAGCTAACTCCCACTCAAAAGTACCACAGAATACTTGCAGAAAGCCAGAGCATTTTTATATGCATCCTGCAGTGTTCATCACTTCCATAACAGCTTTATAATTTTAATAGTCCATTGTTAATTTGACTCTCTCAAAGTGCAGCTTTCAGTTTTGTTGTTATTTTAAAAGATACAGATACCTAATAATGAAAATACTTTCTCATCTTGAATGTATTTTAATGAAAGAACCTATGACTTACAGTTTTCTAAAAGCAATACTGTGTTCACTGATGTTGCAATAGAATAGCAGCCTCCACAGCCATGAAATAGGTTTCTGTTAAAATATTTGCATTGTGTAGATTGGTGAAATGAGAAAGCTCGACTAGCAAAGAGCTGATGTGAGATGCAAAATTAGAAGCTATTTTCTGGTTCACAGTTTGCGATTGTATCACTCCAGCTAATGTTGTCCCACGCGGGCAGCTTAAAGATTGCCGTGTGAATTGGGTTATGTCTGTGTTCATGCACATGTAAGGAGAAATGTTTTCTCTACCTCTAGTATAGAAGTTGTTTCTGTAGAGACCCATGCTCCTCTTGATTTCCTTTTTCTGTGTCTCATAGAAGTAGAAATTGTTCTGGAAGAGAAGAAAATGACATCAGCTTAGAGTCATAGGGTAACACTGACAGCTCGGACTGAGAACCACTGAATCAGCAGCCTGAGAGTAGAGTAGATGAAGTACTCACTGGGAGTCTGTTTTCTTAACGAATGACCTTTGAATGTTTAATTAATAGGTTATATGTTGTTTCTGTTGCTTTGAGATGTTTTATTTTTGAATCAATTGGATAAAGCAAACATTTGTGGACTGAAATGAGAAGAGAAAGGGAAGAGACCTTTAAAATCTGTCTAGTGACCCGTGGGCTGGGCACACTGCCTCAGAAGCGCAAGGTGTTTTACAAAGCCTAGTGCTAAGGTAGCTTTAAGGTAATTTTTACTACAGTGATAGAAAAATCTAACATGTGTGACCTTGAGTAAACCACTTTATCTTCCCCTCTCTTTTACTAATGTTGTTATTAACAGAGCTTCCCAAAAATCTTGTTTGGAGAGTGGTATATGCTGGTGAACACAGGAGCACAGAGCTGAAAGGAGCAGTGGGGTCTTACAATCCATCCCCCGTGATCATAAATGAGCATACAGCGAAGTGATTCACAGGACCATCTGCTCCTTCCCTTGGAGCCTGAACCATAGCTCTAGGTCTTATTAAACCAATGGATTGTTTTAGAAAGATTACAAGCTTGATAAATGCAGCAACATCAATAGTGTCAACATAACGTAGTATGATGATGAGCTCAGACTGGAATGTCAGCCTTGAAAGGAGCAGCAGTTTGGGACCGTTCTTTGACAGCGTGCACGGAGAACAGAAGTTGCCCTGACCTCACTCATCCAAGCTGCTTTAGTGACCTTGCTGTGTTATGACCCGTGCTCCGTACCATACCTTGGTATATCTGGGTTAAATGCACACACCTGGAGCTGGCATTTCTTTGGAAATGATTGTCCTTTGCAAAATAGTTAACAGTTCACATTGTAAAATAAGGTGGGTCATGCAGAAAACTAATTGCATTTCCATTGGTTTTACAAAGTGTTGCAGGAGTGACAGAGGTCATGCTGTAATTGCCACGGTAATCTCTCTCCTCTGTGTTAGGTCATTGAGGGAAATCTTAAATTTACTCCTCACTGCAGTCAAATACTGGAATCTATCTGGCATCCCCCAGGCATCTGGCGTGCTATCAATCCAGCCAATAACATGGCTCTCCATCATGAAACTGTAATTATGATCCAGACTTCTGTGACGAGGCCTTAACAACTAGCTTCCAGCAGGTCCAGATCCCAGGAGAAGATTAGGTACAGTATCAGAATGGCACCGGGTCCAATCCTTTGAAATATAAACAGAACAAAGATGTTTTACCCAGCAATGATTTAATCTTCCTTGATTGCTGATTGATTCGATGGACGTCACTAAAAATATGACACATTCACAGCACCTCAGCCTCTCATCAGTCATTTTAATTTGCACTCTTGTATATTTCAATATGTTCTCAAGGTGACTTCTTAGGTTCCNCACAAATCAGAACTAGAAGAATGATGGGAGGACTGAAATTCAAAAAGTGCTAAACAGACTGGTATTTTATTTTTAAATCATAGTAGAGGGATGTTATTAGCATGAAGTAAAATGCCTTTTTATCAGTTTCTGCTAGCAGATGGAGGAAGAAAAAGGAAGATTTTTTTTTTCTTGTGAGGAATATGAAGATTCTTTGCAAGGTATTAATGTCATATCATCAGCTTCTCCAAGGTGACATGAATATAATAATACTCATAGGACATTTCTTCTATAGAGTTCAAAGTGCTTTACACACAAAAAGTTTTGTGAAGTCTTATGAAACATGCAGTTCTGTTGGGAATCTTGGGCTTGTAGATGTCAGCTAGGGGCTGTCTTCCTCTCTGAACAGTATTGATGTTAAACTTTAGGCACGTACTGAAGGTGAGAGGAATTCAATGGGCTTGTAGCTGAAGTGTGTCACTGAGTCCTCCCCTGTGTCAGGATTTGAACAGAATATGATCTAGGGAGTCCTATTAAAGATGGTCATCCTGAGAAATGAGTGAAATGCATGTTTCAGATCCGTGGAGTGTAGCGATGACTCACGTGGGAACCACTGCTGTTGGCAAAGACAAGGCAACACCACGCCTTCGGCTCGTTCTGTGGGACTTCGGGAGAGACTTCCAGAGCCAGCACTGAGACGTCCTTACGAAATACAGAGCTATCAGAGAAGCAGTCAGCCTAACAGATTAAACTTCGTGAAAGTAATAAAGGTACTAATCTGGGGATCAAGGTGAAATCTAAGTTTCAGGTGAGGATGAAGGCACTCAAATAAACAGTCACACAATCCACAGTGCTTTAGTGGTGCAAGTCCAGCTAGACCCAGGGACTGCAGCATGACACATAAAAGGAAACAATTTTCTGAAGGCATTCTTCTGATCTCTGTCCTTACGAGAAGGGATTATGTTGCAGACATGGCTGTGACACGTAAGGTGTTGGCAGACAGTGCTAAAAATGTAGGAGGGTTTTTGCATTTTGTAGAACTTGTGTAACTTGTGGCAAATGGCTTCCTCAGGCAACTCCTGTTAGCTCCTGACTGGAATGTTGTAACTCGGGGAGGCTGGAAAGTAATTTTCATTGTTTTCTGACTGATGTTTCTGTGCTAGATAGATAGATTTCTTGCACAGCTGATACGGTTGTGGCAAATAGCAGCTGAACAGAATTGCTATGAAATGCAGATATCTGTAACATTCAAAATTGTAGTGTTTGAGCACCTTGTAAACGATAGGAAAATAATAGTACATTTTGCAGAGAAAATAATTTGATTTGCACTGAGGGTACGTGTTTGACTGGACTGGGAGCTGAACGTACCAGAGGCCTACAGCAAGGGACAGGAGAGGACCTGGATGTGGTCATGGGCACCCTGCCCTGGGTGGCCCTGCTGGAGCAGGGCTTGGACCTGATGGCCTCCAGAGGTCCCTTCCAACCTCAGCCATGCTGTGAATACACCTGAGAGGTTGCACCAAGAATTTTTTAAAGAAACAACCAAGTAGTATCAAGGAAGTCTGGACTAGTTGTAGAATAACAGATGTCCTGAAACTGCAGAAGCAGTTATCAAGCTCCCAGTTTGCTCTGTGTGTTTGCAGTGCATGAATAAAGTTGTGTGCATCAGAGAGATTCTTCAACCTTTTAGGTCTACAAAGCCAGCCCGTGGTTCAGCAGTCAGTTACACTTCATCTGTGCATTGCCAGCAGCACCAATTTAATCTTGATCAGATGTGGGTATAGGATCACAGTTGTTTGAAGCTAGAGAAGAAGACTGAGCTTGTTCCAGCCTTGCTAGCTGATGTAGATTGTTGGGTGTGGAAGAAACAGGCAGCAGTACCTGATGTAGCCTGAAGTTGGAGTGGCATGGATGGGAAAGACAAACAGCATCTGACCTAGCATAAAGCCTGTTAGACTTGCATGGTTAAAACATCAGTTTTCTGTAATCAAATTATGCTCACAAGACTGAGTTTCTACCAAATCAGTGTTTTGCATCACGTGGCCACAGCGGTTTTCATCTGCTTCAAGAAGCCCTAAAGCTAGATTTGCTGTATCACTGAACTGTGGCCTCCATGTCAGCCCTTTTTGTCTCTCTACCAAACCGCAGATGATCTCGCACAGGTCCTGTAAGAGTATCTATGCTGCCTGAGAGAAAACACACATGATTTTAGCAGTCTGGAAAAGAGAGAAAAAGAGTGGGAGTTAGAGAGAAAAGACGTTTGAGCGACAGAAGTTGTAAAAGGGTAAAAAGAATGCAGGAAAGTAATTAATGAGATTACAGCTTCAGCATTGCAGCCATTATCAACTTCCTACAAACTGCCTCTTTAGCTCATTGAAACTGATAATGGCTGCAACCTTGTAAAAGATAATTCGCACGTATTCAGATCAGTACTTGTAATAAACTCTCTTTCTTTTTCTGTCTTTCTCTATCCCTTTTTTATGACACCCATATTCATTGCCTATAGCTGTGGACTGACAGTTTCAGATTAAAAAAAATAAATCATTTATGGGCTAATTTGGGAATGCTAATTTAGCAAATGTTTTGTTGTTGTGCTTTATTTCCATTACACAATGTAGCTGTCACTGGTTTCACTGCAGCTTCGTGCTTTTTTTCAGATGAAATACAAGTTTAAAACTAGTGTTTAACTCTTCTTCTACGCACTGAGATTACCTGCTTTTTCCTGCTTTCAGAATAAATGCTGGTCCTTATTGCACTCGGTAAAGTTGCAGGTACAACATTCCAAAATTAAGTTTTAATTTGTTTTTTAAGTGTTTTTCTTTTGGCAGGAACATCCAGTGATTCTAATTCTAAACAGACTTTTGAAACCTGTTGTGTTTTATGTTGGTCAAACAAATACTTATGCATTCAGGACTTTCAAACAGAAAAAAAAAAACACTAAAGAAATCCAGCAGACAGAATAAGAAAATGAGGTTGAAGTTAGCTCTCCTGCCAGTCTGTCACATGTGCCTGGAAAAATTCCTTCAGAAATGTGTTCATCTCATTTTTTGAGATTACAAACCCTCTGGCGAAAATTCTCCCTCACCATGTATTTGCACAGTAGCTCTCATAATATATGGGCTTTTGCTGTTTAGATATTAGTGTCATTTATAAATAATAAATGAAAATGATATATTCTACAGTTTGCTGTGTTTGTTTCAATGAATATTGCTTTTTCCTCCTTGTATTAGAAGAATGAGTAAATAGGATTATCTGATTTAGATGACATCTGTGGAATGACGGATCCTGCAGCTTGCTCCAGCAGCCCTGTGCCTTGATGTCCCAACACTGCAAATAAATATGTCGTTCCTTATTATTCCTTAAAATGCAGGTGTTTCTCAAGATGCTTCGCTGACTTGTGGTGTTACATTCCTCTGTTGACTTTCCGTTGAAGTGTTAACAGATGGGTGATCGTTTTGGGGATGTATGACAGCCTTGTGAAAACTGGCTGAGAAGCAGAGAACTGGCTGGGAGTTGTGATAATGGAGCTTTGAAAGCCAGCACAAGGTGTTGTAAAAGCAAGAGTGTTGACTTAGGGGAAGTGTGTGGATTGATCAGGCGGGATTTTTAGCTCTGGGCTTGGTCACTGGTTCCCTGTGTGACCTTGTGGCTTGGAAGAGACAGAAGAGGCAATGACTGAGGCCTGTGGTTGCTCTGACCCTGTTTTCTGTATGTTGTCAGGAGCAGGTGTATATATGAAATTTACAACTCTCGTTTTCCCTTGAAGATTTACAAACTACATACAAGATGTTTTACCACCAAGAGTAGCTTACAGGGAGCCTGGGGACGCATTGAAGGAAACCTGAAGTAAGGGAATGGGAATTAAATCATGTTCTGACATCGTTTAGGAACTGCTGGCAAGATGGACAGTGATGTTTCTGAGTTTAGTACTCTTTCATAGCCAGTAGATGGAGCTTTTAGTAACAGAGTTTCTAGGTGTTTCAATTAGGAAGAGTTGCTGAAGCACATTCTAAATAGACAATAGCATAGTACGCAGGTACAGGAACAGACAAGAATATTACTTGTGTATGGTGAGTTCATCTTATTTGGAGACGAAACCTGGGAACTCCCGTGCAGATATATTGATAGATTCAAAAACAGTTATGCCTAGGTTTCTAGCTAGCAAATATGCACAGGGAGTTCAAAAGAGCTGAGCTTTCCCATGAGCTGCTAAAGCAGAGGTTGTGACAATGGTCAGATTTTCAGAAAGCATTAAGATGCTCTGAAAATTTGCCTTGTAAATAAGCAATCAGAATTTCAAAACTACTCAGCGCTCAGCCACTGGGAGAAAAACAAACACTGTGATTACATTTCATCGCTTTCTTTAGATACGTAAACTGGAACTGACTTCTCTTAGAATTGTGCCTGCGGCTTTGTATTCTGATGTCTTTACTGTGAAGCAGAATACGAAAAAGAAGTTTACACTGCTTAGATTTCTTAGCAGTATAATATTGTTATCTTTAGATTTTGATTAGGAAACCCAACCCATTCCTTCTATGTAGAAGAAACCTTTGTTAGACATAGTATATCATCTGGCATGGAGGACTGCATTATTTCAGTAGTTCAGTTTCACTGCAGCATGCAGTGTCCGTTTCTAGCAGTGATCGCATGCTGCTTGGCCATGCTTTATATGGTTGCAGAACTCAATTTGTTGCTTCCTGACAGTGAAACATTCCTGTGATTACTCTCTCATCTTGCATGTAAGAAATACTGAAGACTGTTCAGAAATGTCTTTTTTTTTTTTTTTTTTTTTTCCTCCCCTATTTCTGGCTTCTAGATAGGGGAGGAAAAAGCCTTACTTAGTGAGTACTTNAGGGGTGAGTGTTGTATATTCTGCCCACTGTCCATTTAAAACACAATAAAAATCCCCGGAGCAAACCCAGCTTTAAACTCAGTGACCTTGAAATACAAGTCCTGGCCTCTGCTTCTCATGGTCTGATCTGTTCTCCTCCTGTTGATGAAGATGTGAAGATGCTTCACATTGCTCTTGGTCGAATGAACAGCAAATTCTGCTGCTTGTTATGCTTCATAGATAGGAATGGCATGTGCCAATGCATATAATTTTTCTATATTAAATCATTTCAGCTAGTTTTCCTGAATGTGCTGTGACAAAAACCTGGTTCCTGGCACTAGTCAAGTACTGAAGGATAGCACCATTTCTACAGTGCATCTTTGAGGGGATCCAACTTACTACAAGTGACAGATAAGGACCTCTGGATTTTGTGCTATAAAGGCTTCAGTACAGATGACTCAGTTCAAGTCATGGCAGAAGTTCCCAGTGGGAACTGATGCCTCTTGGTTCTCTTTCAGCTGAAGCCAGTGACAAACTTGGCACTGAGTTAGAAGGTTAGTTTGGGGCTCCTGTGGCTTTGATCTGTGCTACAGAGACTGAAGAACTGTTGCCTTCACAACCAACACTCCCACTTCAAGGAGCAGTGAATAGATCTGGGAACCATTGGTTCCTCTTTATGAATACAGAAATCCATGTAAGTTTTGGTGGAAGGAACTGAAAGAGTAAGGGGAGAATGGCATAAAATAGATGCAATTTCATGGAGTCTTGAAAAGGTGCAGGCAGAAGGATAGAAAGACCTGAGCATTAAGGAGTAGAAAAAAGAGAAAAAAGAGATTAAAAGAGTAGAAAAGAGAGATAATGTTTAGTCATTATGTGCCAGAGTTTCCAAAAAGAAAAGTATATTCTGGATAAAGACTGCTGAAAGTGAATGGGACTCAAGTATTTTGAATCGCATGATTCCACTTTGGATTTTCAAAAGAGTTTAGCACGTGGGATGTTGATTAGAGCCTATCAGAAAATGAAAGGAGGTGGGAGAAAGGAAATTATTTTCCTCTGCTGAAAGTTTTGATGAAAATGAAAAGCATTTTTCTTTCAGATTTGATTTGCTTAAATTTAGGAAACACAGGAAGGAATAGGTTTTTTTTAGGAAGAGGAATAATGATGTACAAGCAATATAAAAAGCACCAGACATTAGAAGGAGTGCATTTTTGAAAAGCAGGGAAGGTCAATCAGATCCAGTAGACTTAATATTCTGGGTAGTCAGAGGCAACATGGTGCAATTGCTTGACCTCAGAGCACCTTAGTCATGAAGCAAGATATAGCTGTGCAAGTACATTTTCAAATAGCTCTCTTCATTTGGAAAAATGCTGAAATACGTAACACCTGAAATTTCTGGGGCTATAAACAGTGTTTCCCATACTGTATAATATCTGTGTTTTATATTTTCTTTTGGAGTCAGTATTAATAATGTGAGAGCCAACATCTAAATCAGATTCCTTAATTTCTGTGTCATCTCACAGCCTGTCTCCGGCAGCCGATGACCAGGGATAGACAAATCTGGGCTATGACACAGAAATTTCATAGGCTGTACAGTTTGTAGATCCACAGATATTTATAGCACCCTTGGCTCACATCCTCTCCCAGGGGAACATCTTCCAGAGCTAGGTAATTACGTAAGTTCTGAAAGCAGTGTGCCATCATCAACTACACCGAACAGCTCCACAGCCTGATGTTCACCCTTCCCGTACTCTGTTTCCTGTAGCTACCTCCAGGTTGAAAGCCAGGTGTGTTTCTTTTTGTGTGTCTGAGCCTAGAATAGCTTCCTTGCAATGTTTTGGATTGTGTATGAATTCCAAATGCCAGCAAAGAGCACTGCTAACAGGAATTTACCCGCATGTTTCAGTGAACAGAACCATGCTGCAACCATGTGATCATGTCATTACTGCTTTCATACGAAACAAAATACAGGCACAAAACCCAAAGTGTTCCTTTCTGACAGGAACTTCTTCATCCATATGAGCATCTCGAAGGGCAGCTGAATCGATGGACTTGTGGCTTTCAGTCTAGTGGAGCAGCTGTGAACTTGGCAGGCAGAAAAGCCAATCACTTTCAAGTTGCTTCTGTGGACTTCTTTAATTCTTTGTGAAATGTTCCCGTTGTTACTTGAGTGTTGTGAAGTGCAGTCCTGAGTTTTTCCAGGTTAGTCTTCATGCATACTTTTATAATCAAGGACTTTTCTCAGGAATCTTACGTGTCCCGTTTTGCTACCTAGAAAAATGACCACATGTAGTGGGGCAAAACGGTACTTGGCACAGCTTGTAGCAAAGCATGTACTCTGTAAGCTAAAATAAAGCAAGTCCAATTATTACAAACATCTATTAGCAAACTGGCAAAGGAGGTTCATAGTGCACATTTCATGTCAATGCCTTTTGCTGAATATGTGTACTGGTTTCAGTGTGGTCCCTGGAGCGTCCTAGAAAGAGTACAGTGGTGCTTTTTCATAGTCCGTTCCATTCTTTCATGCTTTTGGAGTGAACATAAGGCAAATTAAAAAGATCATGAGATCATTTTATTAAAGTCCACCCCAATAGTTTCCATGGAGAAATTTCACTGCAAGGAAAATACTGAAAATCAAGTTTGGAACATAAATTCCATTTTCCAAAAGGACTTGCATACAAAGGACCCAGATTCACCACTTTTATGCTCATAACTTGCAAATTAAAGCAGTGGGGAACTCAAATGGGAAATCAGGAGCCTCTTTTGAAGTTCTGTATTGAACGTGGCCCCAAGGAGCCAGACCAGACGTCTGGATACATGGAGCCACTGGAACAGGAGAAAGTTATCCTGTGTTGGCGCAAGAATTTCCCAAGTGAGGAAATATCTGTGTCAGTCATTTACATTCTTTCTGAGCCATCCAGTCACCTTGGATGTGCTAGTCTGGCCCTGTGGTCTTTGCTCCTGTCTTTATTTTCACTGCAGCCATTAAGCAAGCTAATAGAAATAAAACTTGTCCTTTTTGCCCTCTGTTTAGCATCCTGCCTCAAGCACAAGAGTCATTGAGCATAATGTTCATCCAGTAAATACAAGTGAAAAGGATACTATTCATTTGCAGTTCTATTAGTGGAAGCTATGGTTAACAATTCAAATCTGGGGAGAAAGATAATTGCAGGAGCTGATTGCCAACCATCCTCCTGTGTTGACTCACAGGGCAAAATGAGTGAGAGTGAGAAAGAGAAGCTAAAATTATAGTATAACTCTCAGAGGAATATTAATGTAATAGTTTTAACATGATCCTGCTCACATTTTGTCAAGTAATACTAATAAAAAGGATGGCTCTGGTAATTTTTGCAATATTACATTTTCCTTGGAATAATTGTGACCCGACACTCACTTTGCGAACTAATGAAACTTTTACGTTTTTGAACATTTCTATAATTTTTGTTATTTAGGTGAAGATTATACCTCTGAGCTGACAAAGTGCATTCTGGAATTTTAATCTTGTTTGCTAAAATATTTATGTGCAATACTCTGAAGATACGGTACCAGTGAAGGATCTTTGTTTCTGGGAATGTGTTGTTATGAAATCTCCGGGATTCATTTGAGGAGCTCATTAGCTATACAAAGTGGGTTCATTCTGGGTTAACACAAATGTAGAGTTTGCATTATAGCCACATCAAGAATGTGGGCCTCAGCGTGCCTGGCATTGTCCTTGCTTTGTAACAAACAGATAGCTGCTTCCCTGGAGACCTAACCGTCTGCTCACCACATAGATTGCTGCGAGCAGTGGAAACACTTGAGGAGGTAACAACAGAACCAGCAGAGCTTGGCTAAAGAGCAGAATTCACAGTTCACTGCCTCCATGGCTGACTGTTGAATGGTTCATAGATGCTGCACTGAAGGTAAGTTTTAGATTCCTCTTAGACACAACCTGCATGCCCTGTGCATTGCTGGCATTCAACCTGTGCTCTGACAGGAGCAGAGTGAAGATGTAGTTACCGTGAGCTTCAGCAGAAATGCGACTGATTCAGGGACTTGGACCACTTTCCCAGTTGCCTCAGAGGTAGGTCACTCAGTAACTGTGAGAGCATACAAGAGCCCAAAAGAAATAAGAACCATCTGCAAGTCTCATTTGAGAACAAGCAGCTGAATAACAAAGTACAACGTTCCAGCTGCATCCAGCTGGACTGATCACTTGTTGCTTGGCTCAGCTCAGCCCACACTCCGTAGCCCCTCTAGCTCATCTGTTGTGGAATCTTATGTTCTCTG
>VXAV01001344.1:555803-574174 GCA_013399715.1 Alectura lathami
AGAGATTTTTCTTTTAAAAAAGGAATTCAGCTAAGTCAAATCACAGTTTGTGTCTTATGAGTCTCAAACCCTAGTGTACGATAGGAACAATGCAGAGGGGCTGGAGTATGAAGGACAAACCAGAGGCACTGAACAGTAGGAACCATTGTTTGCTGTAATTCACATCAGACCCCACTGAGGTGTCTTAAGGGTTTTCTCCATTTATTTCCCCCTCTTTAAAAATGTTAACGAGGCATAAGAAAAAGGCTGGTAATGAGAAATTCACTGTCAGAACCATGGTTCGGGGGTATAGTCTGCCCATGTGTTCCCAGAAACATTTGTATTCTGGAGTGTAGTGAAATGTTGGTTTTGAACAACACTTCTGTATGGTCAGGGATGGATTTATTAGCTGGCTGCACATTTAGACCTTGCATGTATCTTGTTAACAAGAGTTTGATTTATGTAGGCTTAGACTCAGTGCATTTTCAGTGATGCCTTTTGCTTTATATCTGAGAAAGCTCAGGGTAAAAAAAAAAAAAAAAAAAAAAAAGGAATGCATCTTTTCACAGGAACTGGGGATTTTTGATTTAACTCTTTGCTGCATTCTGATTTTAGGTGTTTAGAATTAGTTTCTGTTTATAAATATGTAAATAAATTCTGTAAATAAATATGTCATCAGACCGCATGGATGAAATAGTTATTTCTGGCATTAAGCTCCAAGAATCTGTGGGGAATAAAAGTAATCTTAATCAAGCACACATAACAAATTAAGAACTGGTATTAGCAAGTGTAACTATTAATGTATGTATGGCAGTAATTATTTAAATTTTGATGCGAATCTGATGGTAGAATCCAATGTCACTTCATTTATGTAAAGAAACAAAGCTTTCACCACAGCAGTGGAAGTGTGTTTAACCTGTTAATGACCAAAAATTATGCTTTTGGGGCGGTGTAAATACAGACTAATTCTGGTACCTTCAAGAGAGTCAATCTGCTTGTCAGCAGGTGTCACTAAAATTAGGTTTGCAAAAGATGGAAATAGTAAACTAAGTGCTGAACAGACCAATACTGATAGTGCAGACCTTGCTTCCTTAGACCAGTTTCATAAGGCAGCCCTTGTGTGCTTGGCCAGTTCTATACTAGTGGATGTAAGACCCAGCTCTTTCCAGCTGTCCACTTCCTACATGTCTGCATTGCATGTCCTTGACATCATGAGATTTATACTGCCATTATCTGTCACCCCTGAATTTCCCCTGATAATGTCACAGAATACAGAAATTTTCTTTCCTGTGTAAACATGAAATATTGCAGGATTTAAATAATAGAACATTTCAGGCAGTGAGGGCAGCGTGACAGATGTTCGTATGAGGCTTTTGGGCAGATATTACTTTTGTCCAGGGAGTGATGGTTTTTTGAGCCATTTCCTTGGAGTTCAATAACTATTTTCCAAAAGCATATTTGAACAAAATAATACTGTGCCTTTCAATGCATTAATATAATGCCAAGCCTTGTCATTTCTCCTCCTTTGCCTGTTAAGTGAAAGCTGGCTGTTTGTATTATCTGCTGGATAATATATAACGGCTATAGAGATGAAGGGGTAAAGCAGCAATCTCTAATATAAATTCTAGTGTCTAAATGTTAACTACAAAGCTGCATTAAGCAGAAATTACACAGAAACAAGCTCCTTGCTTTAGTTTATCATATTTTCAAAAACTAAGTGTTGCTGATTCACAAGCATAATTATATTCTTTTAGCATTTTGCATGTAAGAGAGAAGCCAGAGAGCGGCTTCTGCTCTTAGAAATGCCTGAAATAACCTCCATGGTAGCTCTGTGCTTCAAGGGCTGCTTAGGGGTTGCTCTAAATTTGTCTGCCTGTCCCCTGAAGACAAACTAGCACCTCCAGATATTCACAGAGCACAGCATGTGCTGGCTGCCTACCACCTCACCCACAGGATAAATACTCCTTCCCTGCAGCACGATTCTCTGTGCTGCTTTATTTCAGAAGGAGCAAAGCATGGCCTGGTTCGTATCGGTAGCAGATTGCTTGCTCTTTCAAGTCAGCATAGACAAGGTCACTCAACACCAGAGAGCCAAGGCCCAGTGAGTGCAAATCTTGCATATGCTTCTCATCGTGCCATTTTCACTGTCAGTTTGCAGATAATCTATAGCTGTATTTAGCATTCTTGTAGTACCAGTAATGGGGTATAGGTAGAAGACACAAAATAAGGCAACTAATTTGGAATAGTTTTGCACTTATCCGGTGACACAAGCAGTAATGTACATACTGTTCATTTCCTGTGATGACTTCAGGTAGCTTTAGGTGAGTACAAAAAATACGGTTTTACTCAGTATGTTTGGAGTATTGCAGACACAAAGGTAGCACTGATAAATCAATTAAAACTGAACTGTCATGATGCAGTAGCCAATGTTATTGTAATTTTAAATTGTGCATCATGACAAAAGTAGTAACAATAATGAAAAAGCTTATAAAAGTGTAAACATAATGTTACCTTACAGAAGTTATTCTGCTGTTTTGTAGCAAAGAACCTCTTCCAAAGATTACTTTGTCAACAGCATGTGGTAGCAGGGATTAACAGTGCATGATACAGGACATTTATGGTTAAGATTTTCCAGAGTCTTAAGGAATAATCCCTATGTCCTATATAAGTTTAGTAGGACTTGGCCATCAAAATTCCTTAAATTCTCTAAAAAAAAAACTTATCCAGAAGAATATTCTGTATAATGGTCTGTATATTCCAGGGCATGTTTACAAGAGAAGATGGCTGAAAATGCACGCAGTCCTCTCTGCAGCCTGGCCGTGACATGCTGCAGTCATGCACACGTGCAGGTGCATCTCACTGTAAATGCTAAGCTGCACTTTAAATTGTGTAAATACATATGTGTGTATTTATATACACAGAAACTGAAGGCTAGCAAAAGTAAAGCCATCCGTAAGGCATGGATTTGATATCTAGTACAAGTCCTGACACATCTTTTTTTTTTTTTTTTTTTTCCTGACTGTGCATCCTGTATTTTACTAATTATTCTCTTACAAGTGGGATGAATTCCATCTCCACAACTTCCCATGACAGCTGTTATGTTACCTTTACTCCTTAACTCCCCGAGTTTAGTGGGACACCGACAAATGCCCCCCACACACGCACACACTTCTTTGCATTAAGCTGCTAAAAGGTTTCATGTTAGCTTGTCTGAAATTGACGTTCCCATGAAAATAAATAAATTGTCCTGTTCTCAGGCTGAGATGGAGCTTTAATGTAATCCAGGAGCAGATGTCATGTCTGAGCAATTTTTGCCGTTGCTGGCTTAATGGATGCAGGAGGATCTCACAACTGAGAGGAGGAGTTTCTCGTACATACTTCAAGTGATCAACCAACCTCCCTTTAACTCCTCGTCATCATCGCGGGGCTATCTGTGGTCTGAGGCAGGAATTACAGGTTTCACACGGGCACTCAAGTCTGTCGCAAGCGCTTTGTCCCTCCCCGCGGCTCCAGTCAGGCGGGGCTGACTGGGGCACCTCTGCTGGGGGCTGGCTGCCACCCCCCAGTTCAGGCCGCCCAGGGCCCACCCAGCCTGGCCTGGAGCACCCCCAGGAATGGGGCACCCCCAGCTGCACTGGGCAGCCTGGGCCAGGGCCTCACCACCCCCTGAGTAAAGAATTTCCTCCTCACATCTGACCTAAATCTCCTCTCTTTTAGCTTAAAACCACAGGCCTCAGTGAGGTCTCCCCCAGAGCCTTCTCTTCTCCAGGCTGAATACCCCCAGCTCCCTCAGCCTATCTCTATGGGAGAGCTCTTCCAACCCCTTAGCACCCCTGTGGTCTCCTCTGGTCCCACTCCAGCAGTTCCATGTACTTGTGCTGGTGGCCCCAAGCTTGTATGCAGCACTGCAGGGGGGGCCTCGCTGGGGGAGACCAGAGGGGCAATCCCCTTCCCGGAGCTTGCTGGGGGCTGTGATCTTTGGGTGGAAGGCTTTGCCTATGACAGAGATGGTTTTATAGCAGCTCATTGCGTTTTCTTTTGTTGTATAGTCCCTGTTGTCAAGACAAGTAGTAGTTTAAAGGGTATATTCAGCAATATCCAAGATGGTTTAAGTCGAAATGTCAATGCACTTTAATGATATGCAAAGGAATAGTTATATGAAATCATGTGTTTTATATAATGTGGATAATAACTTTCCTGTCAAAACCTATTGACACACGTTAATTTTGTTTCATTAGCGTCACATTGAAACTCCTGATTGACTTTTTAAATTCCAGGCTTTGAACCTCCTTGAAAACACTCTGTAAGTCAGAACAAGTCATTCAGCACCTCGCTGGAAGCTCTGAGCTTGTTTGGAAATGTTTTCATGCATCACCAGTGGTGGTGTTAGAGTGCAGACACGAAGATGGTTGCATCCCATCCATGTTTGACTACTGAGTTGTTATAAAGAAAGCAAAGGAAATCATGGTTAGTATTATCGCGTTTCTGCTTGTGTTTCCATGCTGCCTGCAGACAGATTGCAATAAGTGCAATTCTGAATTGAACACTTTTTTGCCTCTGAATAGCTTCCCTAAAAAACTTAATATAGTTTTTAACTATTTGTTTGTTATCCTGTTGCAGACAGGTCCAAAAGAGGGATTGCTGTGTGCAGAAAGGCAGTCTCTGCACTCAGGCTCCTCTGACAGTCATTAGGAGATGAGGCAAAATGTGATGCTTTGTCTTCCCTAAGGATTCATACAGGAT
Source organism: Alectura lathami (assembly GCA_013399715.1). Lineage (NCBI taxonomy): Eukaryota > Metazoa > Chordata > Aves > Galliformes > Megapodiidae > Alectura > Alectura lathami. The sequence continues at coordinate 560,526 of VXAV01001344.1, forward strand.
AACAGATAGAGGCTACCTAAACGGAGCTCTTGGGGCTCCAGGAATTGCTTGGTCTTAATGATAACCTAAAGTGCAAAAAACAAGTCCTTTATTTTAACTTGTTGCACAGTTTAACTTTCCCTCAGTTAACCACACAAGGATTGTTTTATTAGTCTGTTGAGACCCCTCTGCCAGAGCTTGACGTAGATAAGAGTATAATCTTTTAACAGCCTCTTAAAAATTGCTCTTTTTTTTTTTTTTTTTCTCTCTTTTTCCTCTGCCTATTCTGTTAACACAGAAATGTGCCTATGGGTGTTACACAGTTGTTATTGCAGAATTGCAAGGGTTCCTATGTAAGTGTCTGACGTGGGACTGGGTTCTGACAGCACAAAAATAACAGCTCTGGTTCAGAAAGTTACATTGCCACAAGAAGACAGTGTATGCTTACTGTGTTCTTACACTCCATGATAGCATGTAGTTCTTCTAGCAGAGACAAGATATTGACTGAATTGGCTTTTGGCTTGATTCAATAGGTCTGTTCCTATCCTTGTTCTGTTCCTCAGGCGGGAAGTTTTCATTCTCACTGTATAGCAAAGCAGGGTGAAAAGCTGCGTTTATGGCTCTGCTTTCCTTTCCTTGCAGAGCTGTGGTAACAGGGGAGATGATTTGCATCTAAGAATTGCTTCTGTGCTGGAGACTGTAGGGAAACTAAGGCCTAATGCTGCTTACTGAACTGTAGTCTGATATTTTCCCACTCATTCTTGTCTAGATTAAATTAGCACTGTGGACGTGTACCAGGGACGTTCAGCATATAATGTTGGTAGTGCAAAAGCTGCATGAGATTAAAATAGACTTACCAGTTTCTTTAAGAAAATAATCATGCTGTTGTTCACAAGATTTCATTTTTAACATACGAAGTAGAACAAAATATTCTTAGTCAGAAGTTCGGAAAATGAGATTCCAGAAGAGCCTGGACATATCTAGACCATAGCAGCATTTACTGATGATGGTCTGAGGGTTCTGTCTGACAAAGGTTTCTGTTTGAAGTGACCCTTTATACCACTGCTCTGCATTCTCTTTTTTACTATCAGAAAAGTACCAAATCTTGTCCAGTAGCGATGCCCGAACAGAGAGATCCATGAGAGCCCACATTAACCTTGTTGATGCATGTGATACACAAGAAGATCCTGAGCTGATATGGTAGTGGCCAACAATACAGACTTGTAGGTTAGAGAACTCTATGCAAGGCACTTGGCAACATCTGGTAGAACATAATTGCATTGATAAGAAATACACGATTGTGGCTGATGAGGCCCTCCTAAAGTCCTGTTTTCTGAGGTGCTGTGCAAACTAATAATGCTGCAAAATGCAAAGTCCTAAGGGGTAATGGTGCTGGCTTGTCACTCTTAGCCTGCTTTTACCAGACATAGCTGACAGCTTAACAAAATGTGCCATAATCTGCAGTAAAAACTGGAAAGTGTGCCTTCTGCTTATTCTGGGCCAAATTGCCTGCTATGTATGCTACAAAGCTCTATTAATTTCAAGAGGATTGTATGGGATATAAATACAGGCAGCCCATGATTCTCAGTCTGTAGTGTACTAAATTTTAAGCATAGCTGAAATCTGGAATGAAGGTCACTGGCATTGCATGCTTTCATTAGGAGTAAATGTGTGTGCCAAAGACTGGGGCATAAGGCATTTATTTTAAATTCTAGGACTTAACATTAGCAATCACATAAATAATTCAAGTGTTGTGATGTCTAGACCTGAGTTTAATGTTTGAAACTACAGCTCAGCCCTGGGACTGAGTACGTCTTTAACATGTAGGTCATAACTTTTCTGTGTTCCTGTAGAACTTAGAGACACCATCTCAATAGAGTCCCAGCACACACTGCATAGTCAAGACTTGATCCCAGAGCCCTGGAAAGCTGGATACATCAGTCAGATGTGCGTTTTCCCCCACTCATGCTTTGCCATTCCTGCTCAGCTGGTGGTGATGGGGGCCTGGTGGGTGAAGGAAATGGGGATCGATCGCTGAGTACACAGGAACGTGGCTGTATTAAGCAAAGCAGTGCAGTGTCCAGGCTCATACTGTGGTTCCTGAGAGAGCAGGTGTGTGTGTGTTGCAGTGCATTTCTCAAACCTGGGTCAGCTGGGTGCTGAGCTGAAGCTGTCTCTTCTTTTAGCAGGGGCAAATATCTTGCATGTGCCACTGTGCTGGGGTTACCTTTCCAGAACTTACTATCCTTTAAAACAGTCTTATTCCCCATTACCTATGCCTCTGAGGTAAGAGAGAGAAAAAACAAAACAACTCCTTACCACTGCAGTGCTTTTTCAAAGCAAGCATTGTAGGCCTGGCTGGTAGCAGCCTTTCACCATACTGTAAAAACACAAACATACAAATCCTACAGTGCTTTTCCCCCACATATTCACGGAGGATGGCTCATATTCTTCAGCATCTTTCAGCTTCAACTGCTACAGATTTTGCAGGGAAGACCAAGGTCTCTGTACCCAGCTGCTAAAAAGTGGCATTTTCTGTTGTATCCATCCTTAATTCTTCTGGCCTGATGCGTTTCCCCTAATTTCTGCATCTTAGTAACTTGTTGTAAGTGCCTCTTTGTCTCTGTGAGTTTGCTATGGATTGGGATGACTTGCACAGGGGGGCTGATACAACTGTTTGCCGCTGCTCTCTCCAGGATTCATCATTCTGCTGCAGGATGGCACAGCTGATTCTGCAGCAGTCTGCCCATGAGGCCTGACAGAGGTTTGTGGTAATTCGGCAACTGCTGGACATGCAGCTGAGCCATCCCTGCAGCAGGAATGGACCGGGTGTGCTGGAAAAGGAGCTGGTTGGAAACTACTGCACCTGTACTGCTGTGAGTCCTGAGTGTTTTAGAAGATAATCTTCTGTGTCCACATTCATAGCTGCTAGCTCTTTTAAACCATGTTTTTGAGGAGCCAGCTGCATTTTCCTAACACTGTGTTGTTCAGAACCTGTTTTTCAAATAAACATAATACTCCTAACATTCTAAAGAAGCAAATTAGATTTATAGGAAAGAGTTCAATGAACAGCATTTTGAATGGGTTCCATAATGGGCTTTTTAATTAAATGAATATAGTCGTTTCATAAAGGCAGTTCTCATTAGTGTGGCAATATTGAGATGACCATTTCCTTCTAATTGTATTGTGTATTTATATAAGAGGCTCTGGTTTAGGTTTGATTTGAGCAGATTTATATGGAATTGTGTCTTGACACGTAGCGCATGTATAAGAAGTAAAATAGCTCTGCTTTCCAAATGAAGCTGTTAAATATTCAGTAAAACAAATGACAGTTGTTTACTGTAGCTTGTCTTAGTTGGTGTGTACACATTGCAGTATGTACCTACTGCAGTATATATATCTCCAGCTATTTAAAATTCCTCTGCCCAGCAGAGTGAATTTTATTAAATTGCATTGAGTTCCCACTGTAAGGGAGATGAGGCACAATTTGTTGCATGTGTGAGAGACTGTAAGGGACTGTAAATTTCCAGGAAAATTTGGAAAAAGTGTTTCTCACAGCTTTTTCTGTGTATAATACAAAACAGTCGTATCTTTTCCTTTACTTTTTAAACAGAATTGTAATTCCCTCTTCAGAAAATTAATCTAAATTTCCCTCTTTTCCACTGTATATGTCCTTCTGTTCTATTTTTTGGTACTCAAGGAAAGGAAATTTTCAAAGAGAAATACTGACCTTCTTGGATCAAGGCCTCTGAAACTGTCTAGAAGTCTCTTACAGGAGAGGGTGAACTGCTGGAGACAGGGGGTGCGTTGAGGAGCTCTGCCTTCAGCACCCCGAGTCAAAGCTAAACACAATTCTGAGTTTCATCCTGCAGCAGCCATGCTGGCCCAATTGCTCCATAAATAAGAGCACAGAACCATCAGTGACTTTGGAGCTCTGTGGTCGTTCCCCTGTGTGCTGCACGGGTCGCTGTGGCTCTCCAGCTGTGACCCCGTGCAGAAGTTGGGCTCAGAGCTTTCCCAAGGCATGTGGCATTGCAGAACAAGAGAGAAATGGTAGCAAAGCTCCACTGTGGATACCTAAACTTGGGTCAAAGAATGCAGGTTTGGGGTATTACTTAGGAGCTCAGTATGCTCAGTTGTACGTTTCTCCTTGCCCAGTGGGATTGTTTGTTGTGCTCATACCGAGGGGTTGAACTGAGCGTTTCAGACAGCAGGGGGAGAACAAGAGTTGATTGCAGGCCCTCATTCCTCCGTTTTTCTTGGTACTTCTGCCTTAGTGGGAAAGCTTACCTTTGAAATCTAATGGGGGCAGCATACAAAAAGTTCCTGGAGAAGCCCGATTTCCCTTTTCTGCCCAAAGGCACGTGCTATCAGTTCACCAAAGTTAAGCAAGTTTGCGGTACTCTGGTGCTGAAAGTTATTACCTGAACAAAAAAATTTTGCCACATTTTGTGTGTGATCTAAGTCTTGTTTGAGAAGGAGGGGTCCATACCTGTCACTGAATGACCTTGGTGGCTTGCAGCGAGTTCTTTGGAAGCTGAAGAACATGGCTGATGTTTAGCAAGTCACCTCTGGAGTCATGTTTTCTGTTGTCAGAAGCCTAGAAACAATCCACCTCCAGCGGGTGAGTTGTTTCAACAGTTAAAGCTGTGAAGCTTCTCTGTTTTAACGACACAGCTGCACAAGTGCTTTTATAGGAAGCGCTAAAAATGTCAAAGCACGATTTAAAAATGTTAATTAAGTTTCAGTCTTTGTGGACAACATTGTTAATCACAGTAACTGAGTAAAAAAACAGCAACCCTTGGTGTTCTCTGTGTCACGTCTTATTGAACAACAACTCATTCCCACTTCCAACTGTCACTTCATCGTACTCTACAACCTTTCCACGGGAAAAAATAAATAAATAAAAAAAGTAACTTATATTGGTTCTTTGCTCAGAAACCTTTGTGAAACATCCAACATTAGTTAGTAAATTGAATCTTCTTCATCTTCTCCAGGCTTTAATTGTGCCTGTTGCTTTGGTCACGCCCAAAAGGCTGTATGCTTTTACACATGAAGGTTCGACGTATAATGTGGTGACAGCAGCAGGCTTTATGTGCCAGGCACAAGGGGCTGCGTGCTCACCTGGCTTTATGTGCATCCAAGAGAAGGCATTTGGCTGTTCCTCATCTTCAGGGAAAGGAGAGTGTGGTTTCACACCTCCACCCTCTGTGTGCTTATCAGTGACTCAGTTCGGGATTGCTGTCTCTGCATCTGTAATATCTCTGAGATCAGCAGAGGCTGGAGGGGAGGCAGAATGAGAAGAGTGCTAGAGGAGAGCATTCTGTTCACCTTCTGCCTTTTGTTTCAGTCCTCCGAACCGTTTTGCTGCCGCCCAGCGCGTCTCGGCGTCTCCACACCACAAGTGGCAATGCAGTCTGGGCCCATGGCTGCGCCGTCCCTGTCTGCCACCTCCCAGCTGGCTCTGGCTGTACTGACTCGTGCACCAGATGCTTTCATCACCAGTCACGTGCTGTGTGTGTCTGAGGTTACTTTAGGCCACTGGTCTTGATAATGATGCATCATGTAGTGCAGACCTTTATACCCTGTAAAGATTCTTAAATCGCTTTGAATATGTTTCCTTCTCCTCATTGTATCACCCCTGTGAGCTCTGAGCTAGGCCTGGATATGAGCTTCTTGACATACACAGCAGCTTACCTATGCATTTAGTTTTTCTTGCAGCAGTACTGCCTTCTAACACTTTCTCCCTTTAATTTTAATTTCCATTATTCTGAGCTAATATTGCTTCTCTCAGCTGTCAAGTCCTTGCAGAGGATTTCATCCCACTGTAATAACATTTCTTTTTTTTTTCCCTTTTTATCAAAGTTGCAGCTAAAATCATACTTGGTTTGTTCTCACCAAGTAAAAGAGGATGCTAACAAGGCTTCAAGTATGTGCCCATGTATCCTAAGTGCATTTTGCATGTATGCTTTTAAGCTGTCTAAATGATAAGTGGGAACAATTTGGGGGAGCACTATACTTTATTTTTTTTTTTTTAATAATACCTTGGATTGTCCGTCAGTATATATCAGGCTTCAGTCCATTTCTCTGTAAAAAGTGTGCAGCGTAGCATTCAGGCTGGGAATTTTCAGCCCTCAGTAGACCAAGGACTATCTTTGCACGAAAGCGTCTGCCTCTCCAAAGCATTATGCCTTTCTTTCTAAATGTCAGTGTATAAGGGATTTAGGAACAGGAAGGCAACAAGACCAAAGCTGTACTACATCGCAGGGACCCACTGATTCTGCGTGGTACCTGGGGCCACCAAAGAAGGAGCACATGGGCAGGAGCAGAGATGGCATGTGTGCCTGTGCGTGTATGTAAAAATGAGTTGCGCCCTGTATCCCATCCTCCTTATTTAGCAGTGGCTACCACAGCAGCCACAGGCTTTCTGCAACTTCAGCAGTTGATCTAAGGTCTGTTGGTCTTATCTAGTTTCTTTATAAATATTTATTTGCTTTCTATAGTACTCATCGCCATGACACTCGGACCATAAGAGCGCTTCAGTAGATAGTTTGCAAAACCTTGTGCACCTGCACAAATTTATTCAACACTGCAAATTAACTGTTTTGTAATACCATGACACAGAGCATGAATTGCATTTTTTTTTCCTTGCTGGTAAACTCTGCTAGAGAAGCCATTTCTGTTCCATTTCTTTAAGTGAAATATGAAAGGATAGACATTTACCAAGAATTCAGACAAACCTTTTGTAAGTGTCTTTGCAGTGCCCCGAAGCAGAATCAGTTCTGGTTCCAGTGTTAGTCATAATAATGCGTGTCATTGTTTCCCTTAATTCAGTTAATAAGAGGAAGATTACTGCTGGTAAGTCTTTTCTTTCCTTTCTTCTTTTCCCCTCCCATCTTCTCCCTCTCTGCTAGGGTCTTGCCTCCCAGCTGCCTACAGCTGCTTCACTGGGCAGCTTTGTCATCCTATCTTGCAAATTATCCAACATCTATAGGCTTCTGTTTGGGAGAGGTTCATCTTGGGAAATATTGACGTGTTTGAAGTGTGGTACCTCAAAAAGAACCATTTGAAGTCAATAGATGACTTTGAAATCTTCCTTTTGGTGACAGTACCTGCATACAGCCTTGTTCGGCTTGCGTAGAAGAACCTTCATTTTTCAAGGGACACACAAACACCGCACACTGCAGTGAATTTGGCCACTGTCATTGAACTCAGACCACACTAATTGCTACTGGAAATAATTGTATTGGAAATTTATATCTTCTTTCACCATTGCGTACCAAATTTTGCCTTTGTTGTTTGTTCCTTTCTTTGATTGTTCTCAGGTCCTTTACAAAGTGTTTATCTGTGTCGATGTAAGAATTTGAATGTCAGATTTTAGAAAAACAGAAAATGGACAAACCTAGTGCTAGTAAAGAACTTTCTAGTAGGTAACAGATCAAATTTGTTTCAAAAGTGATTTTTCACAACTTTTTGTTGTCCTCTAGTTTCTGAAAGCTATCTGAATACAAGGCCTTTAATTAACAAATTTTTGCCTCAGTCTACTGCTTTTCACAACTGGGACCTCAGTGTTGTATCGGCTTTAATTAAATGCTCTCAACGCCTCCATAAGATGGCAAGGCATGATTGTGAATATATTGAATGTGGGATTTCCAAAATCCCACTTTGTTGATCTAGCTCTCCTCTGGCTGGAGTCAACAATTAGCATTCTTGGTGACTAGAGTTAGAGCAGATGAAAGTCAAAACTGGATGTTTTTGCAAATCTCACTGTAAATGAAATCTTTAGCCCACGTGATGGTCAGCTGATGGTCAGGAATTGAACTAAAGAATGAGAATTTGGATAAACTGTTGTCTTTATGTAATCTGTTTCATAGTGTTTTCCACTCATTTTAAGGACTCTGGATTCTAAATGTAAATTATATTTCTACATTGTATGCTTTTTAGTGCTGTGTTTGTTGTGCTATAAATAACCCGTGGCAACAAGTGTTTCTGAACAAAGAAAATTAAGAAGTTATTCATTAACAGTTTTTCAGCCTCACGATCTGTTTTAACTGTTTCCAGGAGATGAGCACACGATGAGTTAGAGGCTGCCATTACATGAAGGACGACGGAGTTTGGATTTACCAGTTAGCTGATCGTAAGGCTACAGGCATTTGTTTGTTGTTTGCAGGACAAGAAGCCTGGATTCTGACACGCTGGGCCTGCAGCATCAGCTGTGATTTCTTTTTCGGCTGAAAGTGAACAGTCCTGTAAGCAGCCAGTGGTCAGTGGCTTTACAGTGCTCAGCGTCAATGCTTTCAGATAAGTGCTGATATTGACTTAGGTGCTCATAAAGTGAACTTGGACGAGGAAACTGAGAGGAAAAACCACCTAAGTTACCTGCCTAACTCCACTCTTATGGTCTNACTTGTTGTGAGACTTTTAATGTTTGGCATTTCTCTGTGTCAGGTGCTGGGTGTCACATGAAAACAGGTCTGGTTTTTTTGTACTTCCAATTGGAGAGAAATAAAACTAAAACTGTGCTGAAGACACTTTCAAAATTGCATTTAAATGAAGTTATTTGCTCTGAAATACTGAAATGGTGGAGAATCATGTGATAGATGTTGTTACAGTGCTTAAAAGCATTAAAGGAAGCAATACCAAAATAAAATCAAGAGATAAAGCATCAAATCTGTGTTGGAGTAACTAATGTGCTTTAGCCTGGTTTGTAGAACTGCTCCAGGAGGCTCCATCTGAAACCTGATGATCTTAGTGACCCCATTACAGAGAGAACATTGCAAAACTGGAAAAAGCAATTCTGAGGGCAAGCTGATCGTACACAGACACACACAAGAGAGCAGAGGAGCCAGGTCTCTGCAGGGGCGAATTTAAAAGACCTTGTGAGTGAGGCGGTACGGTACATATGGCTGGTCCTGCGTGCCTACTGCCGTGTTTCTTCTCCATTTAAACCTGTTACAAAGATCCACACCTTGTGTTTTCCTGCTAGTGGAGCACCAGGAGGGAGACGTGTGCTCAGTGGAGATCAGATCTTCTCATGTTCAGAGAACATGAGTTCTGGAATGGAACACTGTTAGTGTTCCATTAGGAGCACTGGAGAAGGGCAGTGACTTCTTGAGATCTGCTGTAAAACATGGCTAGCAGCGTGTGTGGGAAGAAGGGAACTGTATGGCAAAACTGGCACTTGTTTCCTTCCAGTTTTTTCAGTCGGAGGCTTTTTGGGTTCCATCAGTTTTTCAATCATCTGAAGCAGTGGCATGTGCAGGGTTTTTTTTATTTGGTTTTCTCTGCCCAAAATTAGTTGTTCTCATGCATGATGATACTGTAAAATGATTAGCAGCAATAATGCTTTCTTAAAAGGTCCTGTAAGTGTTCATTGGCTTACAGGGTGAGTGCTTAGTTTAGAATGCACCCATCATGGATGACACTGGCAGTCCCCAGCTCTGTCTGCAGTACAGAAGAACCCGCTGGTGGGTTATTCCCTATTTAACAATACCGTTATGGACAAAATGCAAGCATCACCCTTTTTGCACTCTTCACAACACAGAGCTTCTCAAATTGCGATTTGTAGGTCACTGGTGGTTCATGGAGAGCTAGCTGTTGTGTAAGATCAGCTACTCCGCCTCAGTTCCAGCAATCAGACTGCAAACAGAACTGTATTCATCTGAAGTACTTTCTTAGCACTACTACACAAGCAGCTGCTATAGTAGCACCGTCATCTGATCGTCCATAAGGAGTGACTGAAGAATTGAGAAAGAAGAAAAGGAAGAGGATTGTTCCTAACAATACAACAGCAGGGTCCAGAAGGGGAAGCTTTCTACTAAAAATGGGCACTCTGCTCAGGAAAAATACTAAAAGCCTTATTCTAATCCTAGTCAAAGATCAATCTCATAAGCTTTTTGACAGTGGAAAGTGACTAATCATCTGAAAAAAATTCAAAGCCACTGAGCTGCAAGAGTAAGAACTGGGCATCATCATCTGGAGGGTTTTGTTTGGTTTGGCTGTTCCGGGTTGTCCCTTCCTCTTCCTCTTTTTCCTTTGTTCATGTCCTTCCTCACCCTCCTTCCCAACTAGAAGTGAAAAAAACTACAGCAAATGATTGCTCAGGTGTTAGTTAGAACTACAACAGCTGGAAACCTCTTTGGGAGATAAAAATTGTGCGAAACTTTTGGATCCTATGGATGTCTGAGGTCTGGTTTTGGGGCAGTATTGCTTAAGAAATAGAAGTCTCCAAACTTAGGCTACTAGGCTGTGGTTTGGTGGAGGCTTCTCCCACATTAGAGGATAGAGAGTTTTCTGTTCTAACAGTTTTAATCCATTCCTTACCAGATGAGGAATTTAGAATTAGCTTTTTATTTTCCCCATATGAAAGCTGCATTTGATCTGAGCTGTGAGGGAGAGACAACGCAGGTGGAAAATGTGCTGCTGAGTAGCTCTGAAGCCTGCTTGTATCACAGGGGGACCTGCTCCGATGTAACTCATGCAGCATGGCAGTGAGGGCATGCTGTCACCCATGTCAGGGTTGGGAGAGTTTCTTAGATGCCTTTGGGTCCTGATAACCATGTACAGGCTGCCTCGTTCCTTCCCAACACTGTTACCTTAGTTCAGGTACACTGCACACAGCTCCTGTCTGCAGCAGGGATGCAGCCTTAGAGCTGCTGTAAGACAGCTGGTTTATGGCAGCAACTTTATTTTCTGCTGTGGTATTCAGGGACTGTTTGATTGGCCTTGTTGCCTCCTGTAGCATATGCATGTTTATAGAAGTTTGTGGTAAGTTTAAATATATCCATCAGGTGACTCTTAGGAGGGAACATTATCGGGAGATAAAGAGGAGGCTTGATTTACTTGCTAAAAATTATTTTGTGCATGAAGAACTTTATTTGTGGGCATCAATCTTAAAGCGAATCTGGGAGCCACATGAAGTCTCGTCAGCATCATCAGCCGTTTAATTTTGGTGGCACTGTTAGGTACCAGCAGGAACCTGTTTCAGTGTTTGATAAGCATGTGAAGGCAGTGATTGCACATTCTGAGTTGCAGACTGTGCTGGACAGTGTGCTGTGCCACGTGATACGCTCGGTAAATGATGACCCTGTTCAGTACTAGCTATAGGGAGAAACAGAACTTAAATTTGAGCCTTCTCTGAAAGTTTTCTGAACTCAGAATCATTTTCGGAAAATTTATGAGAGTCCGAGTTTCAGAAAGAGAATGTGCTGAAGATATCTTAAGGGAATGGCTAATAGCTTGTAACAAATCTCGCTACAGAGTGAGTGCTCATTTGACCTGGGCAATAGAAAAAGGCTACAGACAACTCTGGGGTATTCGCTAACCATTTTGCTTCCACAGACTGGGTGATGCATTTCTTTTCAAGTTGAATCCACATAACTCTCTGAGCCCATCTACAGCTGCAGCATCAGACTTTAAAATATGGCTGTGTGAGGGAGAGATGAGCTGAACCCACACAAGTCTGCGAACACCAAACCTCTTCTCCTCAGCCCCAGGAGCCGAAGCATTGATTAGCCTCTTGCACCCCCTTAGGAAATAAATAACGAGCACCTACTTCAGTGAGCATGTGCAGAGCACAGAGTTTATATTCTTATAAAGGCCCGAATCTCGTTTCCAAGTAGGCAGATGTGTCTGCTGAGGCATGGAACACGGAGCATGGAATTAACAGGTGAGCAGGGATGCTCTGAACTTTCGTGCAATTACAGCCAGCAGTGCTTCTTTCTTTAGAGAGTGGAAGGATGATGGCTGTGATTGCTGAGGGAGATTGTATTGCTTCATATTTAATTTAATATTTGTGATAGCTCATGTACAACTACCACAGTGTCTAGTGTAATTGACAATAGATGGTGCAAGTTGTAATGGATTTAGATAGTGGATTGTCGTGATGTTTTGTCTCATTCTGGAGTGGTTTAATGCATTTCAGTTTAAACAAATCCCAGTTTTTCAAAGAACCAAATCCCCCTTGGTTTAGGCATATTTTTTCACAGCCTGGAACCCCAAATATATTAACAGCATATGCAAAATACAGTGCATCTTGTGGAAAAAAAAAAAAAAAAAANACACACACAGGAAAAAAAAAAAAAAAAAAAAAAAAACACTTTTTCCATTTACTTGCAATATACTTGCAAGCTTCAGGCTTGGGGTATCGCTGTGTCTCCTAGCCCAGCAGAAAGGAGTTGTTGAAACCCTCTTCATGTTCACCTGTTCCAGAAGGAAGCTACAGATACAGTATCACAAAATGGTGAAGAGCAAGCCCTCCACTCTTTGCCACTGCTTGTCATCCTTTATACCTGCAGTGTGGGGAAAGAGCAGATGGAAAATCTTAAATGGGAATAGTAGGCGTCGCAGAGCATAAATGACGCATGTCGCAGTGCTGACAAGTTGTGTTGTTCTTTTTGTTTTCCTCATTTCCATTCAAAAGAGTGATGAAATTGTAATTTAGCAATTTATTTCTCTGTCCGTCTTCTGCACGGATTGATCTGAAAACGTCCTTGCAGAGGAGGGCCTTTAGCTCTGCAACAGGGCAGAGGGTAAGGAAATGCAGAGTGTGTGTGCCAAATTTCCTTCTAGCAGGAAATGGTGGAAGTGGGATTCCAGAAATGCAGGCAGGCACCTGATGGTGCTTTTCAGATGACTTTGGAAAGACCTCAGATAGCTTCAGATCTCCCATACGTAGGGGCTGGATGATTTAAATTGCGTGATGTCCTTACGAATGGTCTAAAGGTGTGTCATTACAGGCACCTGGTAAACTGGGCTGTCGGTCTCCCGCTTTATTACTGATGTGGTTTAATTTTATGTCGTTATTTTCTTGCTAAAGTGAATAGCTTTGCAGGTTTTCGAAGAGGGGCTGGAAATAAGCTTGAGTTGAGAATTCCTTGGGTATCTTGGTGAATTTACTACATCTTTCCTTAGATACCTGGAACCTTTTTCTCTTTCTCCATTGCTAGGGCCCTTTTTACAGTTACTGTCAGCATTCCCAGTTGAACTGAATGATTTACCCTTTTAAACTGACAGCAGCTGTCATTATGAAAATTGCAGGGCCAAGTTTGACAGTATTCACACAATGGGGGAACTTAAACTTTTAACAGGCTTCGAGAAAGCCCAGACTTTTCAGCACATCTTGTCAGTCAGTACATGAGCTCATCTCTTCCTTGTGAAAAGTTGGCAGATTAGAAGATTACATCTGACAGATCTGAAACAGCACTGATGACATCCTCCAACAATAATATCTCTCTGCGAGGAGTGGGGGGAAAGAGGGGAAAATGGTATAATGAAAAAAACGTCGTTAAAAATTTGGTAAGCACTTAGCAACTTGAAGGATGCTCAGTGTTCATGGCTAGCTGTTTATAATTAATTCCTTGTGTGGGGGCTAAATATCCACAGCTCTTAATCATGCAGAGATTACTGCTGGCTTTCTGCAAAAGAATATTTCTCAGGTTTTAAGTTTTCTTACTGTTGAAGAAGTTGTGTCCTTTCATATTCATTAGTATTTGGTATTTTGACACTGAGGATTAATGGTGGCGCATGTCTAAGGCAAGCATAAAGCGGCAGTAGGCACGTCTGGCGTTTTGGAGGTGTCTGGCACTGTAAACAGGCACTCAGAACGGAAAGTCTTTGCGCCTACAGGTACGTGTGACTGCAGTGCCTTGCCATCCTGGTGGATCTTTTTT
>VXAV01001344.1:577113-610183 GCA_013399715.1 Alectura lathami
GTTAAATTTATAAGTAGTTTTATGCCTTCTCCCTGTGTGCTTGCAGATTTTCCGTGGTAATTTGCAAAATAACCCTGATTGCGCTTTCAAAAGTCCTTTCCTAATGCTGTCTGCAAAGAGGTCTAAAATGACATGTAAGCAGTGCTTGGAGCTCGTGGTTCGTGTGGACTGCTGCTGCTTCACCAGTACCATGGGTTCTCTTGTCTCAATTCTAATCATCAGCTTGAAAAATCTTTGTCAGGAGCACCCCTCTGTGTTGGTACCAAGAGGTACCTTGCTCAGCTTCTAACTGGAAGTGGATGTAGGTGGTTATCTGCTAAATGCTGCAGAATTGTTCATATTTATTTGTAAATAATCCCCAAAATTTCTGTCCGACCTGTTTCTGAAGGTTAAGCCAAGTGATGGTTGCACCCTCTCGTTGCTGTAACACCTGCATTACGTCTCCATGTTCATCCTGAATTACAAAGAGGAAATGTTCCCTTCAGAATGCTTCAGAGTGTTACACAGGATGACAGTCCCTTTGGCCCTCTGAGTGATGAATGGCTCTGCTCTGTGTTGTATTTGGTTTAATTTCAGTGGACACACATGATTCATTCCATTCCGTGCTGCAGAGTCCCTGCAGCACATAAAGTATCAGTGAATTTCGTTTTGGCAAGTTGGTAATTGCCTGCCCTCCGTATGTTTATTGGAGTATTGGTCCATGTCTGCTTGGAGGGAGGAGGCTGGGGAGGAAACGGTGAGCATGACAAGAATGAAAACGTAGGATGCAAAATACCTGCGTCCAGAGCTTCAAGTAATTTATGCTTTTAATGAGGCCAGAGAGGAGCTTTGCAAACCAGCAGTAATCCAGCATCACTAGCTCCAGTACTGGGTGCTAAATTCTTTTAAATTCTAGCCTCTAGTGTTTTGCTGGAGATATTATGTTCGAATGTTTGGGGACTTGGTTTTTTGCTTTATGTGTGTGTGCGTGTGTGTGTTGTGGGTTTTGTAGGTTTTGAATCAAGTCATGTTTGGTGACCCAGAAATATGATTTCCCCTGCCCCCCCTTCTTCTCTTCCTCACCTCTCCTGCCAAAGCTAAAATATGTTTGATTTTTGGTGCCTGGTAAGGCTGACTCCAGACACTTTTATTCCCGCTTCTGCTTGCCTGGCAGGTGAACCCAAATATGTGATAGCACACGTGTAAAGCTAATACAGTGACATCAATCTTGGTAATAAAATTAGCTGGGTTTTTTGCTTACTCTTTTGCACAACTGAAGACCATATCATCTACATCAGGGCAGTTTAATGGCCCAAATTTTAGTGGTGTGTAAAGCAGCACTGATCATGTGGGGGAGACATCAAACATCAATCCACCAAACCTCAGATGATTTTCTCAGCATCTCACTACATGGACATTGTGAAATGCTGGCAGATCACAAGAAGTAGCGTACTGCATGTAGTACTTGTCAGTTAGCTCAAAAAGCAATTGGTAACACTCTCCTTGCGTTATTCAGTAAAAATACCATGAAGGAGAAGAGTTAAATATCTGCAGACCTACTGGCTCAGCACCCATGTAGGAACATTCCTGTGGTGTGTGACTTGCTTCAGCACATTACCACATGGTGTCTCCTGGCGTGGGTGTTTTTTGTTGCTGTTCTTAATACAACATGCCTTGCCTGAAGCCATCTCCTGATGACTTCTACCATACTAAGAGCTTGAGAGGAATTTCAGCGAGGAATCTGGTGTTGAGTTGGCTGTACTGTGGGAAGGCTGCCCTGTAATGGCAGTCAGCCTCGGGCAGATAAGGCAGGAGAACAGTGATAGCTGGCTTGTTAGATTAGGACGTGAAAAGATCGGAAAGGGAAAGGAATGTTAGTGGGCTGCTTTTCCCCCAATGGTATTGGCAGCCCTGCCTTTACCTGAGCGGGCATAAAGTTGGATGCATTTATTCATCCTGGTGTGATTTATGGGATACAGTGAGCTGTGCGATGGCCTCGCTTCACCACTGACTCATCTGCTGACATTGAGAAATTCTTTTGCTCACTTAAACATAGGTGATAATTATTACCTACTTCATCAAGTAATCCAGAGACTTAATTCAGGTGTGGCTGGGCAGTGCTGCTGAAGAGTGGTTTCGCATACAGAAGAAGGTGGAAAAAGGTATTCTCTTGAGTTTGCCATTATTTCTGTTCTCAAATGGTCAAGGCATTTGCAGTGTTTTGAAAATGTGTGTTGTTAGTATATGCTTTTGATCCAAGTGTGCCAAAAAATCGTGATTTTTAATAGTTTTTCCTATACATATTTTGCAGTTTCTCCTCATCTGTGTTTGCTGTCCAGTATAGTTAGTTATTGAAGAATAGAGTTTTCTTTATTTTTATTCTGCCTTGCAGGTACTTGAAGATGTATGTCTGTATGTGGTTCAGATTTGTTTTCTCTCCCTGAGTACACATGGCTCCAGGTTTGCTTTGGCTCTGTCTTTCCTCTGGAGGAAAAATAAAATAAAAAGGCATTCCAAGATAGACTGTGACCCACTTTTCTCATTTAAAAAAAAAAAAGACATTTAATTTCAGAGGCTCTGTTTCATCACATGTTTGCAGACTCTCCATTTCTGTCTGTTCAGTGTCTTGCATTTCAGCTTATTATCAATCACTCTTTGGGCTCCCTCTTCATGGTGAACTAAGGAGACACAAGTGAATAGCTTAGGAGGAAATGAACCCTGATTTTCTTGTTAGAGTTCAGCCACCAGGGTAGGCAGTGTGTCTTCTGGGGCCAATTAAACTTTTTCCATAAAATGTGGGGAATTCTGTTAATTTTTGAAGTGTCTTCACGGAAACTAAAATTAAGAACCGACTTCTCTGTGGAAGTAGAACAATGAATTGAAGAACAGCTTGACAAATCTTTCTGCATACATACAGGGTTTGCTGTTAGGGAAATTTTTACACAAACAGTGCACAGAAGGGTTAAAGAGGTAGGTGCCTGGGGAATCTCTCTTTTGAACATGCTCCGTATTGCCTTTGGCTGTGTTATGGATTTGTTGTCATTTGTCGACCAATATAAGCTCATAACAGTTAAACGCTGCCTTTGTCTGTTGGGACAATAATGAACTCCTAAAATCAAGAGGGTAATTAATTTTCCTGACAAGCTTTCAAAATGCTTGATTGAGATTTTAGCCCTCGTATATCCGACTTGACAGCTTGCACTTGCCTTCTCCCACCCCCACGTGTAAAGCGCGTGCCTGAAGTTGCATTGTCAACACCTGCAAATCCCGTAACACCAAGAGGTGGTGGTTTAATGTGTAACGTGAACTTGGGAAAATACTCCTTCAAGTGTTTCTAGGGCTTCAAAACACATCTAGATGCATCTGAACAAAGCTGCAAAATGTTCCTGGAAAAGGTCCTTTATTCTTGAAGCTCTCGATAACTTGTGAGGCCAAGGAAATTGATTGCACACTGGTGTTGGTGGCAACGTTTGGAGAAATGAACGCTAGCCAGAACTTGCAGTGTTGGGCTTTGCTCCTCCTGTCCCTGCAGGGGGTGGCTTTGTAACAGGATGTCTCTTCTCTTTCCAGTAACAATTTTCCAGTGGTGACACATCTTCGGAGGTGGTTCCTTGAAGTATTTCTCAGGCAGGCTGCCTACCTATAAGCCAACAGTTCTCCATGTGCTCCTGCCTTGGAGGGTTAACTGCAAAGCCAGGAAAACCCTGCTATTGTGCAGGAAATCCAGCCCTGAGGTGATGTGGCTGAATGCTTCTGTTCTGTCAGCTATTGAGACGAATATATGGCTCACTTGAGCCTACTGAATTTATGTGAAAGTTGAGGCTGAGAAATCTGAAATTTTTGTTTCTAGTTCTGCTGTGCTTACTTTGAGGAAATGTCTTAGCTTCTGTGTGCAAAATATATCTATTTAGAAAAGGTCAAAAGCACGTGGCTGGCAGCCCACCCCTGGCTCTGTTTGCCCGTTACTCTGTTAAAGGTCAGGGGCTGCTCAGCCAGGTGTGCTGGCTGGATATCCATTCTGATTTCCATTGCTGCAACCTATCTCATTATAAAACTATTCTCAGGAGCCAGGAGTTTAAATGGCATAATAGGGGATGAATGCAATAAAGAAGGTATTGGGTTTTGTAATTGGGTTCAGAAGAGTTGGGAGCCAAGTTACATTAAGTGTATTGTAAAATAGCCTAATAAAAGTGACTTATTTAATGAGAGTAGAGAGTAATTAGGTTGTTTAATTTAAGGAGAGAAATCTCACTGCAAAATTAATTGTTATTTTTATGTTTCATTATTCATTAAACATATGACAACAGTTTTTCAGAAGCAAAAAAAAAGCATGTCAAAATATGCAATCCAGAAGTGGGAAGGAAAAATGATCAGGACATGAGGTGAAATAGAATCTTTTGAGATGTAGGAACTTTTGAGTTCTGTAGAAAATATCAGGAGGAGGAAAAGCGGTTTCTGCAGAAATCTGATTGCGATGATGCCTTCCTACAGCACCCTCAGTGACTCCAGCTTTGATTTTAGGAAGGAGGGAGAGCTCAAAGTTCTGAATACATTGGGGCGACTGCCTTAATTACAGACACAAGATGTGACGTGGTGACATTGGCTCTAGACAGGGCATGTGCCATGCAGTCATGTGTAATGTAATACTCCTCCTGCATCAGTGAAGAAACATCCATGCCCAGTTTTGAAAGCTGAGAATTGATACTCACCATTGCCAGGCAGCATTTGTAAGACTAAACAAAGCCAAAAGTCACCAGAACATAACTGCTGCTGCCTTCTGCACATTACAAATGCAACTGAGTGCTGAAAGGAGCAGCTATTGTGATTTATCTGCAGTCTCAAATGAAGACATCATATCCGAAGAGCACTTAGCATAGCAGTGGTTTGAATTCTAAAATTAAGCTGTCTTGTGCAGCAAACCTTAAGCTCCTGGCTCAGCACGCTCCGTCCTGATGTCACTGTACAGCACTCAAATATGCAGATTCTAAGTGGTGAGCGACATTTATTTCCTTTCTCCAGAGGGCTCCTTTTCCAATGTCCCTCAAAATGCTTCTTGATGTGGCTCTTGAAGTTATGTTCCAATATTTGAGTTTGTTAAACGGAGAAATTGGGATGTAATGTGTGAGGTGTAAAGGTGGCCAGGCTGGATTCTGAGACTGCCCTGGTTCGATTTAGTTTCTTCTCTTGTCTTCCCAGCAGCGGTGGGGTCTTACGTGGTTGCCCGGGACTGAATCATTTCCTGAAGGGATTCTTCTGCCTGCTGATCAGCAGGTCTGTGAGTCAGGTTATTCTATGAGTTGTGGAATGGTGCTTGCGCCAGGCGCTGCTTTCATCCACACGGTGGAGGTGCAGCAAGCAGTGCGTTGTCACCCAACAGCATCACCTCCGTGGCGTTTTCTTCTTGCCTGTTTGAAAGAAGTTCACTTCTGAGGGGGGGTTGATGGGCTGGCATGAGGCAAAAGAGATTGACATCAATGATCACTAAGTGCTGGTGGTGTCTTTATTCTGTACCTGTGCACTCCCACACAAGGAGCCGTGTGAGGGTCACTCTTGCGATGGCTCCGTGTGCTTTACCAGGTGAGTTTTAATGGCCTTGACAGCGTGGTAAATGTCAGTGACATAGATCAAAACCATGGCTGTGTAAACCATGTAAGTAAATACGGGAGATAAATGTATGATTTCTCCCCTTCCTTTCCATTAACTAATACCTCAGAACAACCTGTATCTTTATTGCCAATTTTCATTACCTTTCCTCCCTCTGCACTGGTAAGTCATAACTGTAGTCATCATAACAAGGTGAATCAGCTTAATTACATATTAATATTGCTGCTTTACTACCCAGGACACTTCACAGATGTAGATTGCATACCCTGCTTTTACTTATTCCTTTCTATCTATTTTCATTCCAAGGCTATTTAACCTCTCAGATTCTTGAGGAAATCAGTTGCATGGGGCAGTCCGTACATACTGCACTGGGTGGCAAGGAGCTGCATTTTCAGTGAGGGACTGCAGAACCTATTGTTAAACTAGCAGATAAGAGACAACTCTTCTGGAAGAGGGGTTGAGTCTTGGTGCTCATGTTGCTAAGAATGTCTTCAGAGTGGGCAGAATGACTCAGTATCTCCACTGGAATGGAATGCTTAGGGGTCATGTGCTTTCTTCACTTAGCAGTGGATGAGTCGTCCCAGAAGAGCTGATTTGGATCGCACGTGGCTAATCAAGGGAAATGCACATCCACGTGACTCTCAGGAAGAAAAAGCTGTGAGAGCTGCAGCTGCCTGGCCTTCTTATTCTGGAATTTCGCTGCTGTTTCTACGGGGAATGTTGATGATGCTAGTACTGCCACAGTCCTGTTGTCCAAAGGGCTGCTGGAGTTACAACAGAAGGGTGAAGTCTCAGCGATAATAACTAATAAATTGTCCATAGCAATGAGGAGTTCTAGCATGGGGTAACCTTCACACTATTGGCAGGAGGTTTAAGTTTCAGTCCCATGAGGCTCTGAGTGGTCAAAACCTGGGTCTCCCTCCTGTTAGCTAACTGAAAAAGCAAGAAGGGGGATTAAAAGCAAGCAGCGTGAGTTTTCTTTTTTTGTTGTCAGAGCAGTAGTGGAAGCAACACTGTGCTCATAATAGGTATTTCTGTGTGGAATCTACAATTTGAGGCTTCTCTTTCCTGGAGTTTTCTCTGCTTTCCATTTCAAAACTATCAGAATGATGCCTCTCCTGTGGAATGGCCTCTCAGCTCCATGCGAGGAGGTCTTCTTTTGACACAGTGGGGTAAGTTTCTTTAGCTGAGTGGTAGTGTGTCTGCCAGACGTGGTTCCTCTCTCAGGTCATCACAGAAAGATCAGAGCAAAGGTTTCTTCCTGCAGTGAGTTGAGATAGAGTGTTATTTTCTTGGCCTGCTGAAGAATTCTTAACTGTTGTGTGAAGCAAATGATATGTGCAATTTTTATAAATTCCAGATATTTCCTTAGTTCTGACACTGCCATTTGCAAGGAGGGAAGAAATGATTTGTAATTAGCCATACAGTGTGGATACCTGCTGGGATGCAAAGACCTTTAGGAGAAACACAGTTTTGTTCATAGTTTCCATTGATGTAGGCTGCAAATGAATCAATATAAATTGCTTAGATTTACATGTAATTTGTGAATAGCAGGGTGTTATATAAAACTAAAAATACATGGTGTCATTTTTGTATTACCAGCTTTTAGGAACATTGAAAACCTTTTGACTACAAGGACTAAAACAAGTTCAGACCTTTTTTTTTTTTTTTTTACAGAAAGAAGCAGGTGTTCTCTTGTTCCTCTATTAGAGGAAAATTAAATCTGAAACAGCAGAATTTCCCTGGGAGGGAAATTCCATCTTCCTGAGGCAGCTCTAATACTGGCCAGTGTGTGTTTCTGTATATTCTGTGGTCTGCTTTTTTTCATTTTACCTCCAGACTCATGCTTTCTATCTCAAATATAGCTGCTCTGGGTCACGGAGGCAGCTTTCTGATCTGTCCACATAGTATCTAAAGATGCTGACGTGCAGATGGGGGCTGAGGCACTGACGAAACGTCACTGCTAAATAAGCAGTGGAGGTGTATGATGGTTGTGCTGAGCTAGGCTCCCATGAAATGACTGAAGAAAGACGTAACTCTAAAATTTTGGTTTTTCAGAGTTCTCCGTTACAAGGTGAAGCAGATTATTTATAAGATAAATATAAAATCTATGTAGATGTAAACCAGCTAACTTCCTCATGCAGGGTGGACTTGCAATTCTTTCCAGTGCAGATGTATCAAGTGTGGCACAGAGGTCAGCAGTCAGGATTTTGTGTTTTTAAGTGAGCAGTTATTTCATCACTTACATTTTCTTTGTTGTTCATGTTGTAGGGATGTGGGAATGGTCCAGCTTTGCAAAGAAGCTGGGGAGAAGAAGTAAGAAATAAAATTAATGGAAGAATTAGGCAGGGAAGAGAAGGCAGAGAGCAATGAAAGGTAAAGGAGTCGGGCCAGCTCTGTTAAATTCTGAGTTACGCCCACCTCTGTATGTTGTGTCAGCTCAGGGTGCTGTGGTCAGAGGACCTGAGGAAAATCTGCAAAAGTGGCTGAGGCTCTTGTGCCCCGTCGTCCTGTCACTTTGGTTGCAGCCTCCCTCACATTCCCGTTCTCTGCAGTGCCAGATCTGGAGCTTTCACACACAGCTTGACTTTCTGTGGTTCTCTCATGTAACAAAGATCACCACTTTCCCGTTACTCCCTACAAGCTGACTTTAAGGGGCAGCATTGCCAAACAGATTGCTGGTTTCATGCCCCTTTAACAGAAATCCCTTATTTCTGCATGCAAAGGCTTCCCTAGATCATAGTGTGCAAATCTTTCCTAACCAGTTTTCTCAAGTGTGCATTTAGCAAATCAAGGCATGGATGAGCCCTGCTGTTCTCATATATCCTATTCCCCAGCCACCTCTAACATTTTCCTGAGCACACAATACCAGTGGTGCCATCTTTGCTGCAGATATCTCCATTTCTTCTCGATAAGTATCCTCCAAAAATGTTCCCATTTCTGTGGGTTGTTGCTGTTCCCCAGTGGCAGGCTCCGTCTGTGCAGTTTTAAATGTAAGGAATCGGATGATTAAATATTTGACAAGTGCATTCAGCACTGAAATACTAATAAATTGCCTTATCTCTTGGGGTGGAGGGGTTGTTTTTTTTTTTGTCATTTTAACAGCGGAATAGAGCAATGGAGGTGGGTGCAGGAAAGGCTACTGTTTGCTGCATGTAGAGTTCTCCTTTTCAGTAAGGCTTTCATGTACCGTGTGGCAATTGTTAACTTGTCATATGCCTCTCCCAAAATAAAAAGTGATGTAAAAATTAAGTGTATGTATATTAGCATCAGGATTTTAAAAAAACTTACATTTATCATTTAGCAAGCTTGAATTCCAGGTTCCTTATGTCAAGAAACACAAATCCTTGAAGCGATATTAAAGGTATCTCTGATCCTGCTCTGTAGTTTCTAACAGAAACTTACTCAATTTGAAATTCAAGGTCTAAGTCTGCTTGTCTACTCCCATTCTTTCAGTGTGACAGCTGTGTTTATTGTTCTAGTCTGGTTTGCTACTCCCACCACGATGGTTATTGAACACCTGATGTGTGGTCCAAAGAGGACTCAGATGATGCCGCTCAGCATCACGTAAGCTGTGTCGGCGTGTGTGATTAGAGGACAGCACATATATATTCTCACTATAAAGGATGTGGATTTCTATGTAGTAAGCTACTCGTTAGAAACTGGATTAGCTGTTGTCAGATACCAGTGTCCGTTTTTCTCCTAGAGCAAAGCAAAATTAAAATGTAACCATCTGACTCTGAAGCCTCACTCTGCCTTCCCACTGCTGGGGGTGTGTCCAAGTGCAGGTTAGTGGTCAATCTGTCATGAAGGTGTCAGTCTGCTGCGCTCTGTTTGCAATTGCTATCGACTCCTTCTGTGACCTTGAGAAATTCATTTCGTTTATTGGGTTTTCACATTTGCAAACCAGAGCAGCCCTTCATTAGGATTCCAGGTTAGCTGCTCTGAATGGATCTGGGAGAGCTCCCTCTCTTGCTGGTTCACACCAATGATCACTATTGCTTCATGCAGAGCTCCACTAGAGAAAGCTTCGAACCATGAACTTTGTGAGGGCACCCAGACCAGACCATACAGGGTAAGATGGGGAAGTGGGGCCTAAAAGTAGGAGCACCGATGTGCCATGATGGGATGGTGTTAGCTACAGTCGAAGTTGTCTCCATCAAAACGTTGTTGGTGAGGTACACGAGGCTAACAGTGCTCCCCTGTTTGTTAAGTCTCCCAGATGCCTGGGAAAAAGCTCAATTTACCTTGTTTCTAAGATCCATTGGAATAAAAGGGATTCCCACTTATTGGTTCTCTAACATTATTGGGAACTGGAGAAAATGGCCATCCAGCTAGTGTTTCCTGAGTGCAAAATAGCCAAGGGAGAGGTTACAAGTACTCTGCGAGGCACTGTTTTTAAAGATGTCAAAAAAGTGAGTAGGTTTTTACAATATTCCTGAGGATGAACAGTTTAGCTTCATTTTAAATCAATAGGAGCTGTGCAGGGCTCAACATTTCTTAAAATCTTGCTGTCAGAACTTCTGTCTGAATGCTGGGAAGGCTTGAGACAACTTTATTGGAGGCAGCTTTAGGCAGAAGAGACAGTAGATATCCCTATCTACTTAAAGGATCAGACTCAGTAGAGGTTCATGCAGAGCACAAAGGATCAAATGCTTTTATGTCAGGTTTTTTGTATTTGAGGTGAGCCAGTTGTTTCCCCCTTTTTGAGGAAAATGATGAAAAAGAGACCTGGTCTGTAAGTCTCTGGTAAAATTATTCCTGCACGCTGCACTTAAAGTGAAATATAGACCGTATTCTCTAATAAGAACATAGCTACTCATTGCTCACTTAAACCACTGTGAAAGAAGGAGCGATGGTTCTTACCTGTTTTATGAGCTTTGTATATCAGATTTGATTTATGTTTTAAAATACTGATTTATGTCTACACATAGGCTTTTCTGTGTATCTTGAAGAAATGAACATTGTAGCTGATGGAGAGTGTTTGTTTTGAATAGCTTGAGAGTATCTTGAGCAGATTGAGAGGTATTTTTCTTCTCAGTGACTAAGGAGTTAATTTGAACATTTGAACTTCAAAGTGAAATTTTCCTCCTTGTTTGGCAGATCATTGGTTTTGAAACGGACCAGAAACATCACAGGCAAGAACTTGACCCAGCTGATTCTGGGTTACTCCAACTTGTTTCGTAGGGCAAGTAAGATTCACAGTAGCAGGAAATCTTTGGATGATTTAGGAACTTGGTGCCTCGTGAAAGTACCTCTGTCATGAATATTTCACGTTAGCTAATCAGTTTGGTATGGGGAGGTAATCTTTAAACTAGCAGAAAATCATTAAATGATTTACAAAACGGTGAAAACACACGATGAGACCACGAGGCTTCTTTTGGAATAGAAAATGATTTAATTATTCTTTCCTGTTCAAAACATTCCTCTTGGTAAAAATTAAAATGGTTGTGTCAGGCAGAAAATTGCATTCCATGTTAATATTTGCTGTAAATGAACAAATGGCAGTGTGTGTATTGGTCTCTTTTCTGGACTGAAAGAATGAAATACATCCTAGTTTTTTTAATACACAGTAATTTTTCAAAGCTAATAAGGAAATTCTCCAAGCCTTCTTGTGCCTTGCATTTTAATTTTAGAAAGCCTGTATCTTTGCTGGAGTTCCTCTCTGACAAACAAGGCTTTGCTCTCTCTCAGCACTAGGAGAATTCTGGTTTGTGAGTATTTTCATCTGTGTGCAGACACTGTCCCCGTGTCCTCTCTTGCTGGACAGATGGCACTGTATATTGGCACCTGTTCTCTGAGCAGAGCTAGGGACTTGAGTGTGTTTTCCTGCTCTTACTCAGGGTTCTTCTTATGCTTTGTGAGGCTGCTTAACCCACTGCAGCAGGGATGTGGGCTACCTGCTTCTTGGTTGTTTGCCAGCATGTTGCGCTCGTTTTGCATAGCACAGATCAGCACAGGGTTACAGAAATCCTCAAGCTTCCCAAAAACTTAAAATACTAGATGTACGTGCATCAGAGATTTTTGTACAGGGAAACGAGCAAACATCCAAAACAATCTGATCGTGCCAGTCACAGAAATGAAAGACTGGATCATACATCACCGTATGAGGATGGATTCTGCTCTTTTTTAAAAAATGCATGGGACTTAATTCATGCAGTTGACCGTAGGATAGAGAGCAAGTGGGAATGTATAGCCAGAATTTGTGTCAGTGGTAAAGATAATTAGAAACCTTTCATGTACTGTTCTATTTCCCTTTTTTTTTTTTCTTTTTTTTTCTTTTGTAAGCTCATGTTTTGAAATTGTTTCTTCAGTAGCCTGGTGTTTGGGCTTAGGATACTGAGCCAGATAATCAGCTGTCTCTCCCAGATTTCTGTATGTATGTTTTAAAGCCAGAAGGAACCTTTAGATAATCCAGTTCAGCCTCCTCTCTAAGTGAAATATTTCACTTGGTTAACCCTAGATGGAGCCCAGGGATCTTTTTCAAGCCAGTTTTGACTTCCAGCACCTGAGGATCCACTGAGTCATTTCTTGTCTCTTCAAAAGGAGCTAAGCCTGGGGGCATGAGTTTAAACGCAGGCAAATTATTCTAACCCCTCCCAAAAAATCTTGCTTACGTGCACGAGTGGTTTTGTGCGTAACTTCCATCCTCCCACACAGTGGATGGACGGGGGGGTTCCAGCTGCCCGCACTGCTCTGATCTCCCCATTTGGGATAATCCAGGGGAATGGTGAGTGAGTGAAACAGTGACATCCCGCCTGCTGCTTGACCTCAGCTCAGAGTCAGCTCTGAGCACAACGAACAGAGCGAACAGAGCGTGTCCAGCAGGCAGACAGGGGGAGGGTGTGAGGAGAGCAGAGAATGCAAACTAGATTAATGTTTGTGTTGGCCCATATGGCTTTCAGACCTTTATTTTCAATCCCCTTAAGGTGATCAAACTACTCCAGCATAAAAGGGATGAAGATTAAAATGGTTTCTGCTTGGTTTGACCTTGTTCCTTTTTAAAATATGTAAAAATATTACGTGCTGCCATTCAGTCTGCTAAACTCTGGTTTTCAGGCTAAATCTGATGATGCCTGGAGGATGGATACAAGTCCTTCCCATGATAAAGGGAGCGAGATTTTAACCTTTGCATGTTGCAAGGCGTTTTGTTTAAAACCAGGAATCTAAACTGCAGCACTTGATAAAGTGGGGGTTAGTATGGCCTGGGTTACTAAGGTCAATGAATTGAAGAACAGACTGAGAACCACCTGTCGATGCTGTTGTCAGCTTACAGTTATCTTTGTTTTAAACCTTCAGTTACAATAACTCTTTTTTTAATCAGCTGAGAATATTTGCTTAATTGCAAATCTGATATATTAGGCAGTCGGGAATAATGACATTAATTAAATTTAAAGCCCTGAAACAATTTAACTAGCATGCCACACCTGCTCTTCACTATTTGTTTAATTTATATACTGTACAGGCAATTGTCTTGTCTCATTCATTCTTTCTCATTTTTAGAAATCCTTCTTTGCAAGGACAGTCTCAGATTTATGTCCATGTGGGCTCTAATTCTGCTTAAATGAGGAGGAAGGATTAGGGTTTCTAAAGGCCTTGTACATGAAGGCAGTGCAGACTGCAGAACTTGATTTTTGCCCCGATGCTGCTGCTGTCCCACATCAGGCTCTGACATTTGAAGCACCTTCATGTAACCACAGAGCATGTCCTGCAGGAACCTCTTCAGCCCAGCAGACCCTTGGGGTGCTGTGCGGTTTTACTCTAAGTCCATTCTTAGCAGATAGGTAACAGCTAGCCAGATGGTGAGTCCTCTTGGGTCTGAGTACTCAGATGTGTCGTATGAGCAATTACATACCTGCTGCTCTCCCCTCCCGTTAGAGTTTTGTTGCAGCATACATGCACATACAGAAGGAGTTATGCAAGGAGTTTATTATATGCATTTAAGTCATGAGTTTCACAGTAGGTGGGAGGATGCCTAATTACGTTCAGGCCTCATAAATCAGTGAGACCAGCCCTGTTTTCAAGCATTAAGCCCTTAGCCAGTGTTCAACCACGAAAACAGATATTCCTGATGATGGTGTAATCTAAATCCATTACTGTTTTGCAGACACAATATCCCCCCAGCAGATTTGTTTAAGACTGGTAATACATTAAAAGCGTTTATATAATGAGAAGTAGTTCAGCACAAAGCTTTTCTGTATATTCTTTACAAAGTGTTTTATTTGTCATACAACTTCTATAAACAAGGCTGTGTTTGTGGTGGAAGATCAGCATCTCGCTGAAGTCTCTCTCCATAGTCAGCACCATAAAATTACAGCTGCTGTTCTCCTATGACAGAGCTAATTTATGAATCACTGCAGTGATCAATGTAGCGAATTGTTGATTGCTACGATAATAAAATATTTGTTACAGAAAACATCTTTTATAATAGATGAAGATTAAATATAGCTTGTTGGCAGACTGGTGGTGTGTTGCTACATCCTTTCCTAGGGCTAATTTTCTGATAATTTCCTAACCAGGGAAATCATGAGTTATTTCCACTTCAGGAACATCTCTGGCTTCAGCCTGCATTGGGGAATGGAAGAGAAAATGAGTCAATAGTAACAACGAACTGCTGTAATGCTGTTATTCCAGACCCAGGTAGATTGCTTGCAACAGATGAAGATATATGTGCAAATAAGCTGCTGGAGTTGATTTCCTTTCCCCGTTAAAAACAAGAAATTGGGAACCCTGTCTGTCCTGGGGCTTAAGTAGTGTAGAACACACAGGCATTTATATTGCTAAGTGTGGGATCAGACACCTCCTATGGTCCACCCACCATTAACTTATCCCTGGGAGCCTACACTGGAACTGCAGAAAGATTTTTAGATGCCCTTGAGAAACAGCATCTCAATTACAGCGGGAAAAAAGTTCCCAACCTGTTCTTTTTGATTTTTTGTCTTAACCACAGTAACAACTGTTTGCTAGCAGCTCTCAGATTAGCTATAAATGTTCACTTCTTGGAAAGTATCTGGTTATTTACTAATATGCAGAGCTTTAGAGATGTAACTGTCTTTTTATTTTGTAGTGTTCCTGACTATTATAATTAATTCTGTGTCCAGGCCTGCTTGTGCTGTCTGCAGATTGTTCAGTGTAGATTTTTTAATGATTTTCTTATAAACTAATGGGAACAGATAGGTGCATTTACTTTTTTTTTGCGTGGATCAGGAAAGCATTTTCCCCTGGCTCTTGCCCTATTGATTTTTAGCTCAGTAAGTAAATATATTTTGTGTTAGTGCCAGAAAGTTTGAATTTAGATAGGTACTTTTCCAGAACTATTCCCACTGCCTTTAGCCCAAACTGTTTTTTTTTTTTTTTCACAGCTAGGAATATTAGCCTCATGACATGGGAGTTTGTAATGGAACAATTCAGCGTTAGCTGTAGCAGCACTGGCTGTGCACATTACAGATCTGCAGAGTTTGTCACTGCTCTGGTTAATTCCACAAATACAGTGCAGCGAGTTTTCTGTGAGACTTTTTAAAGAAAGCATATGGATTTTGCTCCCATCTCCCATCTGTCTACGTATCCTGCATTTTAAAGGAAGCGTTTACAATAGTGAGAAAGTGAATTTGGGTTAGCTTGTCTGTTTTCTCAGTGTTTCTTCAGTCTGCCAGGTTCTGTTTCCTTCAGCTGTAAACAGCAGAGCACCAAAATAGTCTCCTTGCTCGCGTCACGCAGTCAGATCTACAGGTGTATTCATACGCTTGTATAGAATCCATCAGAGTTAGGTATTTCAGGAACTCCTATTGTGTTAAAAGTTAAATTGCATTAACAGCATCCTACCTTCTGCGTTTAAAAAGACTGCTGTGCATCGCCCCACAGTTATTTTTGTTCTGATTTCCAGATGCAATAATATTCCCCATTTCCTAGAGTAGCGTGTGGAATTGTTTCTGCAATTGTTTGCCCATCTGAATGCACAAGCCTGTGGAGACAACATTACATTACCGAGATGTGCTAAGTGGAAGAGAGATAATGGGAGTCTATGGAGAGTTTGCTGTGCTGTCAAAACAAGTTGTAGCAATCGCAGGTTCTGTCACTACTGCGGAAATAAACCGAGCTGAATGCATGCAGTAACCACAGACGTGGAGAGGTGGAATTTCAGCCAGAAACACTGGAGTTCCCTTCTCCTCTGGGGTCAACAGAGTGACCCCACTGTTGTGACTGCTCTTGCGCCTCAGGCCAACCATCTCGTGAAGGCTTCAGGGAATAAATAACTGTGGGAGGAACAGAATTTGGGGAGTTGTGTCCTGGCATTCAGTGCTTACATGCTGTGTTCTTAACCTCATGTATGGAATGCGGGCAGCTCTTACTGCACAAAAAATATTACTTATTGGACCAAAGACCTAGGTTCTAAGGTGTAGCCCTTATAGTAGGTGAAGTTCAGGCTGAATTTGACAATCTGGATGACGAGCTCAGTCAGAAGTGATGTTTTTGCAACTAAAGATGGGAACTTGATGCTGTAGAATTATGAACAGTGTGTTTCACTCAAAGAAGGTAGCCATTTCCAAGCTAGTTTGCCTACTTACTGTTTTTAATCCGTGTTTTCAAGGTTTCTGTAGAGATTATTGTAGACCTAAGCCCACAGCCTGGCTACTTTGAGTATTTACGTGTATGCTCAAATCACAGTAATTCCAACTACCTTGACCTCTGCAACTTGCCTGTTCTCGTCTCGAACCTGCCAAGAAGTCCACAAGCATCCAAGAACTTGGGAAAACGGAAAATCCAGAGCTGAGTCAGAGCTTAGTGACCCTGTGCCATCCCCAGTTCGTAGTAGTGCTGGTGTTTGGGCCACCAGTCCCGAGTTGCTGCTTCGACCTTTCCGTTGCTTACCACGGGAGCTTTGAGCAGATAGCCATCGTGTGTGTATGGATTCAGTGTGTAAAAGTCCTTTTCAAAGTTACTGGGTTGTTTATTTTGCTTCCTTGTCAGAATGATCACAGATAGTGCATCTGTTTGAGTTATAACAGTGAGGGTCAGCGCTGATAACAGACTATTTTAAGCTGCTCTTAACAACAGCCTGTGAAACTGCAAGGTTGTGTGAAAGATAGCAATGGAGGTTTATGGAACTGTGGAGTGAATTATTAACTGATGCTTCTAGCTCAACATGACAAATAAAATTCTATGGCAAAAAGATACTCGGTTATGTCAAGCATCGATTTTTGAAGATGTCAAGCAAATGACTTCTGGGTAAGCACGCTATCTTTCTTAATTTGTCTTTCTGATCAGTGAAGTTGAATGGAGAGAGAGCCACAAAATAAAATTAGCATTTTCTTTCAGTCGTTATCCGTACTTTCTTAATAAAAGACTTGGGAGCCCCACTGAGTTAAAGGAGTTACCCTGCATAATATAGACATATGCAAATTTCAGATATGTCTGTTTCAGTTTCCTGGTAAAATCACCAAAGGACCATGAATCAACTCTAGGCATGGAAAAGAGATACTCATCTTGATAGTGAAGTATTTGATTTTTCTGTTTCGTTTTTTTTTTTTTTTTTCCTTTCTTTTTAATAAATACATAAATAAAATAAATACCAGTTTGGCTGCTGATCACCATGTTGTTTCTTCTGGCAAACAGCATTTGTTGTGTCCACTCAGTAATTAGCTGGGATCATACAAAAAAGGGAGGGAAGAGTAACTGGAAATGACAAAAGCTGAGTTTCTCTTCTGCAAGGCTGTGGATCAGAACCAAGAAAGAAGGAAGAGGAGGTGCCAAGTAAGCCTAGAAGAGCAGTGCTCCGTGAGTTAGGTCGTGGCTCCCAAGGATCCAGCCTGCCCCAGGAATATCTTGCCCATGGGTGAATGAGCAATGCGTGCTTACTGCTGTGCTGTGGCACAGGTCAGCTCCTGGAGTCGTGTGATTTTTCACCTCCAGTGCTGCGTTTGGTAAAGGGAGGGCTCTCCTAGGACGCTTATTCCCAAGCCAGGTTTTCCTCGGTGTGTTCTTTGCCTCGGCCTGCAGCATGGAGCTGTGATGCTGCAGATTATTGGCTTCCCCAGTTCAAACGCAGTTCAGTTATCAGCGGGCCCCCAGCAGGGAAACGAAGTGTGTGTTATGCACACCTTTCGTCTAATCCACACCTTTAAAATATTTACGCTTTTTTGTACTACAGGAGTACAAAGCAGAAGGCTATAACCACACTTTTCTGAGGATACAGATCAGTCATCTGTACTGTGCATGATGGCACAGATGCAGTCTGTCAGGGGTGGAGGAGCGCTTTTATCAGACAGACTGATTTATTTCACCAAGGAAATCATTAGGATCTTTAAACCTGGAGACTTCTTATCCTACAGAGGTACAAGGATCTCATCATGACTGCTCAGTGTGCAGATAATTTAGTAGAATCGTACTATAGAAACAGGATGCATGAGAATTTTTCATAATAGTTCGGTAGATTGAAAGAAGTAAGAAGATTAATTACTTTGCAGATAGCATTGTGGTACTTGCAGGTTGCAGTGGTATGAATGAGGGAGGGCATGCAGCAAGACTTCTTGGTTAAAATTTGGATACAAAAGGCTGGCTTTCCGTCATAGTCACATCTCATTGTTCATTCTTATTGCAGAGCTCAGAGTGTGCGAGAGAACGTAACTCGCTGTTCTGAAACACCTGTATTGTCTGTAACTAGTGAAATGAATTAAAATGGAACATGGCTTACTTTGGCTTTTCATGCTCAAAGAGACTACAGTCACAACTTTCTTAATCATTATGACTTATCTGTTTCAAACTTAGCCATTAGTTCCATCTGGGTTTGAGTGTGTGAGTTAATAGTTCACAGCCCTTGGATATGGGGCTACCATTGCTCCATTTCAAGGTAATTTTTGATATTCAGTATTCTGAATTTCAGATTTGATCTAATGGGCAGAAAGGGATTTTTATTAGTGACTTGTGGCCAAATCTGTAAACATTTGAAAGTCTGGTGCCAAACAAGATAGGTATTAAATTCATTTCTAATGTAAAATAACTGCTGACAGACTTGCCTGTGTTTTTTCTAGAAATCTATATTGCAGCTCGTTGTGACCATACATCCTGAGATGTGCCTGAACATGGTCATAATGCAGCATAATGCAATAAGAAGGGAAGATGCTGGTTTATACTGGGACCAGTGTGCAGCTCCTGCAGCTCTGCACCCCAGCGTGGTGCTGCTCTGGCTGTGTCACACCACGTGGCTCCGGCTGCTTCGTAAGCCTGACTCTCGTGTTTGAAGGCTCTGGTTGCCAGCCTGCAGTAGCAGAGGGGATCCCCAGCAGCCTGAATGGGGAAAAAATGGGGAAAGCTTGCTGCCTGGCATAGTAACGTGGCTGGAAGTCCCTGCCTTGTACCTGACGTTCCTGAGCATTGGCACCGAGGTGGCTTGGGAACGGGGCTACAGGGGGGTGCCAAGGTGCAGTCGGCCTGCAGGCAGGACTCAGTGATCACAGAAGCGGCAAATTGACAAGGCTTGGGCTCCTCAGTGCCTGAAATGTTTTTTACAGTGACTGTCAGGAGCTCAGGCCAGGTAAGTCCTGCCTGTGAATTAATGAGATTCTGAGCTCAGGGCATCATTCAATAAGTGCTTATGCACATCCTGTTCAAAGAAGCACTTAACTGTATTTTGCTTAATCTGCTGCATTGCTTTACTCCTGCTTTATACTTTGCTCAGTGATGGCCAATATTTGAGATCTTTTGTCACTGACAGAAAGCAGCTCGTTGACACTAGCAGGGCAACCTCTGCGTGCTAAGAGATAACATGGAAGCTACAGGGAAGTCCACATGCTCCAAAACACAAGATTGAGAATAAAAGCATTGTGAGAAGTTTCATTGCCGTTTTCATTAGAATGCATTGTAGAGAGGCATTCATGTGCCCTGTTGACACGATCTAGTGTTAACACTGATCATTTATTTCCCTTAAACCATTTGTCAGCTACAGAATTAATTCACTACTTGTTTTTTGTAATTTTGGGGGGTGGTGAAATGGTCTGTTGTGGCATCCTTTTTATGTAAGCTTTTCTTACATAGTTCTTCTCAACATAGAGAAGTTGGAAAAATTGTAATAATGTTCAGGAATATGGCCAGTTTCAGAAAAACATGAAAATTTACCTTTTCTGTCTGCTAGGATACCTCAGAATTGAGAGGTGAAATCTGTGAGCTCCCAAGCACTGTGGAGCTAAGCAACTTAAATTCCTAACACCTTTCGCTTCCATTTTCTTTGCAAGCTACTAATCATGTGCAGCTACAACTTAAAGGAATCAGAAAGATGTAAATTAAACCTCTGGGAATTGCAGCAAAAGAGAATTGGCAGCTCTGGGCACCTCACATTAAGGCAGTGGCAGTGATTGGAGTAAGTTTGGGTCTCCTGCATGTAGACATGTCCTGCTGTCTAACCTGCTCACTAGAACTAGAAGCTCCAGCTAATTCCTGCAAAGCTTTCTCGTGCAGTCAGGGTTTTGTGTGATTGAGAGCAGGATTATGGTCATGTTCACTTTCTGCTTCAGGTTGTTCTTTCCAAGGAAAAGGTGAGAAGATGATGATGATGGAGGGAAGAGAATTAAAAAAAAAAAAAAAAAAAAAAANGTGCTGAAAACTGGTAAAGCATGAAACTCACTTAAAAGCTTAACTGTTCTTCCCCCCACAAACAAACGAGGTTCTTTGCTGTATGGCTGAAAATGAGAGATTTAGGTCTGTGCAATTTAGTCCTGATTGTGGCACTACTGACCATGTTCTGTGTACCAGCTGCTCCTGAAAACCTGAAAATCTGTCAAAATAGATCTGTGCAAGATGTTGTAATTCCTTATACAAATGGATGGATGTCTGCTGAAGACATCTAAGTGTTTGCTTAGCAAAGATTACATCTTGTCTTGAACACTAACAGCCCGTATATTCCTTAGTATTTATATTAATTTCTATTCTTGGTTGACTTTACATAATCTCAAGAAGCCTTTTCATTTTTAGGTGGAAGGAGATTACTGTGGTTAGCAACTGATGCGAGTGCAGATAAAATGGCTTAAAATAGTCAACAGAGAGGGCGAGAAAGACAGTGGCTTGTATAGAGCGTATAGAAAGTTTCTCTGCATTTGCAACCAATTGTTTTACACTGGGCAATCTTACTTTCCTGTTGTTGTCGTTGTTGTGGCTTAAGACCCCAACAGGTATTGTTTGGTGTTTTCGTTTTGTTTATTTGTTTTTTTCCCCACTGCTTTGAAATACTAAGCAACAGTTAGCAAAACTGTTATGATAAGTTGTGAGAATGTTTGTGCTATTGCATGTACACCCTGTGTACAGTCTGAGATATTCTTGCAAGCTTTAAATGATGGTAAGAGAAGCAACAAGATAAGTGAAGATGCATTGGCCCTGCTAGGAACTGGAATATCAACGCTAGGAGGCTTCAGTCCCTTCTGTGCTTGCTAGCCCAGGTTAACATTTTCACTGCTTTTCTCTTGCATGCTAGTTAGATTAAATTAGTGCAAAAAAAAAAAAAGCTATAGTCATGCTATGCTCATACTCTGCACGAGTGCACCTCTGAAAGTCCCTGTATGAATGAAGCATGTGCTCCCAGGCTGGGCAGCCCTGCAGATCTAGCCTTGAAGAATTAACACTACACAGGTAAGTGTATGTGCCTGTTCTCCAGTGCAGGCTTCAGCTCCACAGAGATGAGTGGAATCTCCATTATTTTACTAGCATCACTGGGAGAATTGACACAGCAGGTTGGTGGGACTGAAGGATGTGCCTCCAGCCTGGAATGAATCCACTCTTTCGAGATCCCCGATGAAGCACACTGCCCCCATACCACGTGCAGTGGTTCCTGAGTCATGAATTCTCAGGGCTTGTTTACAAGGAACTTCTGGTCTGGAGGACAGAAGGGGAGAAGTGCTCTGGGTTTATATTTCATCACAGCCTTCATGACTTTTAGATGAAAACTCCTAGAAGCTTTCCCTGCTATTGCGTCCATATGAGTGACAGAGCAAAATGGAGCTAACGATGATTGTAATGTATGTTTGCAGGCACTTTTTTTTTTGTTGCAGTGCGGCTGGCTTAATGAATTGGAGCAGTGCCAGAAGGTGCTTCTGACATGACGAGGGTTTGTAGTCTTGAAGGAACTATTTATGTTGTAAATTGTAAAGCATTCGTCATTTTGCAGTGTTTTTTCTCTGTGCATGCCTACCTGCCTGCTGCAGTGAATTAAATTAATGTGCGTGCCCCACTGAAATGGCTTACGGTACAGTAATTGTCAGTGGCAACACAGCCTTGGTTTTAAATAGTTATTATGCAGGCGCAATCCCATATGTCATACAAAATTGATATGCTGCATTATGTATACTACCTTCAAATTAACTTGGTATAATATTTATCATGTTAACAGTGAGCTGGTCTGTTTGTGCCTTGTATGCCTCCTCAATTTTCCCTATTCAAAGGAAGCCACCACCCACAAGCAAACAAAAAATACAAGCTGAGATCAGATTTAATTTGTAACAAATACCTGGACTTCATTAACATTCTTCAGGATATTGCAGTTTAGGCCCTAATAATTGAGAGACTCAATTAAAAACGAATAAAAGGAAATATAGAAGGACATAGTAGGCTTTTTTCATGACAATTAACAGATGATCTCTGAAGAATAAGAAGTAGAATAATTAGCATAGCCAGGTAACTGCGCTTGGTTTGCCAAGCCTTTTGGGGCAGTTTGCACACAGTGCTGCAGTCTCTGTGCCTCCTTTTGGGCTTGCTCTCCATCCAGGTTCAGGAGGGTTAGTGAAATCGATGATGATCTATTGTTGAGCCATGTACTCTTTCATTTTATTTTATTCTTTTTGTTGTGTCTGTTGGCTGTTTTCCTTTAATGGATATTTAGTTGTGAGAAAGCATAGATCTCTCCAGTGCACACAGGATCAGCAGTGTTGTTGTTTAGGGTCTGCTCTAAACCCACTGGAACCAGGCATCCCCAGAGCTGGTGGCAGTAAGCTTTGCATCAGGCCAGGCTGCAGCGAGAATTGAGCCTTGAGAATTTAAATTTCAGGCACAAATTCCTCCTCTCTGTGCCTTTTCTCTTTTACCTTGGAAATCATTCCAGCTGAGATGCTTTCTTCATCCTGTCCATTCCCAATTACCTGTATTAGACACAGATAATTTACAGATCCATTTAAATGCAGCACTTTTTTTCTAAGCAAGATGCCGAGCTAGAGCTGTAGGTTATAGTGAGATCTGAAACACTGAGATGGTTTACAAGCCTCACATAGCTCTTTTTCAGTAACTGCTCATTTACTGTGAGGCTTTTATGTGTTTCTTGGTGCTAATACTGGAAATGATGGAGTAAAATAGTCCCATGTTTAATCAAGAGAGCAGCTCATTCCAACTCACGAAAAGATTTAAGGCTAAGAAATGCGGCTGAAGAACGATTTTTGCTTTCTCTCAGTTAAAGAAAGCAACAACAACAAACTGAAAATAATGAGAGCTGCAGGCTCTGGATGCTGAGGTGTGTTACAGCAGGACAGCATACTGCTGGCACCAAGCAGCCTGTGGGAGATGCCACTTTTTATATCATGCCATTACAAAATCATTAACTGGCCTCTCTGCATTTCACAAATATTTGCTTCTAATTAGTTTTGTTGCTGCAAGGCCCATAATATTTTATCTGTTCAATGAACTCCAGGTTTAGAGGAGTGGATTTTTTCCCTCAATTTCAGGTTTTCCATTTCCTTGCAAACAGAGTGGATCAGATTCTGTGTCCTTTTACTGAGTCCAGTTATACATAAGCAATGAAAAAGCTCTTTCACCAGTTACTTCTTTGGCACCCTTTATTTTCAAGATAGTGGCAGTGCTTGTAGCAGAAAGCAGGGTTGCCTGGACCTTGCTGTATTTTGGTTAGCTCCAGAAAACACCTACCCATGACAAGCACTGCAGCAGAGCATTCCAGAGGTTGACAGAGCTTTGTGCCAAGAATTCCAGATTGCAGACCTAAGATTGTTTCAAGAGTGGTACGTGAAAGTGTTCTTAAAACTTTCAAACTGTGATTTTTTTTTTCATTATATCTGCAAGACACTTTAATAACATACTCATTTTATCTTTTATGTTTCCATATAATTTTACACACCTGTGATACTGTGTGTGTTTTAGTGGTGGTCAAGCCTCTCTAATATTGAAGCCACCTGTATCTGGTAGCTGCTACAGCTGTTAGTGGAAGCACTTAAAAAACAGACTCAAAGCAACAGCAACCTGTGCTGTCAGTGGGGTTGAGTTAACAAAGTGAGCAGGGGCAATTCCTGATTTTTTTTTTTTAATTACTATTTTTTTGCAAAGCTGAGATCACTTAGTCCAGGGCAGAATCTGATTTGGAGAACCTCTGTTTTGGGTGCAGGTTCAGCCAAGCAGTGGTGAGACTTAGCACAAGGGCTCTATATGCTCTGTTCCTGCTTTTCTTCATCCATCCAAGATGAGGGGTCATCTCACCATCCTGCAGATAACTCATGGATGTGCAAAATGTTTAAGCTTATTTCTCTGGATAGGGAACAGAGGTTCTATGTAGCTCTGTTCTGGGCCAGTTCTGAAGTTTACGGCATAGACTGGTACCTGTAAGGAGATTTTCCATCTCTGAGTAAAATGTGGCATCATCCTGACTGGTTCTTTTGGAACTGATGTGAAAAATGGCCTGAGTTTTAGCTAGTTTGCACTTCCAGAAAATAGCTTGGACACTCTGCACACTGAGCAACTGTTGCAATCCCTGTTCCAGTACGCTAACATTTTGATGGTGGCTTGGGTTTCTGGAAGTCCTGCTCTTGCATCTCCGAGTGGCACAGCAAGCTGCTTGCCTTCAGCAAGAATTTTTAAGTGTAGGTAGTTTGAAAGTCTGCATTTTTTTTGATACAGAATATGTGCTTTCAAATGTAATGGTTAGATATGGAAAAACTTATGCTGCTAAATTTTCTGAGTGTTTTTTTTTCCTTCTCACTTAGTGGAACCCTAAATATGCAGTTCTTCATGACAAATGAATTTTGATCTGCACAATGTACCGAAAGCTTGTTGTAGCCTTTGGCGTTCTTTGGGAGTTGCTGTTTGTTTTGGTTTGGAGAATTCTGGCAAATAGTTATAATCTCAGCTTTTAAAAAAACTAAATAAAACTGAAATCTTTTACAGAGCACCTTTCAGCTGCAGAGCTGTGAGATGAGTATTGTTATTCCTAATTAATGTATTGAGAAACAACATGAAGTGGCTTGTCTGTGATTGTTCATTAAGTCACAGGCAAAGGCTTGGAATAAAATCAAGATCTCTTGAATTTGCATCTGTTGCCCTTCCAAGAGCTTGTTCTTTTTATTTCTTTCTTTATTTTAAAAAGTATCTGTTCCCAGCATCACTGAAAATCAGTTCACTTGCAGTTCAGAGGTAGCGACATTAGGGCTCCTGCTTCATCTGAGTACCTAAGATAACACACTTGTGAATAAATGTTTGCATACTTCAGGGGTTAAACCTGCATAAGTTACCAGCAGGGATCAGCTGGGCTGTTTCCTGAGCAGAGGTGTTGATGAGTCCTTCCCTTAGTTTCAGGCTCCAGGAAAGCAGTGCTTGCACCTTTTCAGTTCCAGTTCAGGGGAGTGCTTTTGTTATAGCAGCGGGCAAACTGGAAAGTGTTTTGGCAGCTCGCCTATTTTCATGTGCCAAGAATTATTTCCTGAGAATATACAACTGTACTTTTTAGTTCTACTGGATTTATCGGGAGAAACAAACAGAAGAGTGTGCTTCAGATGACCTGGAATAAAAAGTGTCTGCTGGGCTCCCTGTAAAATTGCTCCAGCTAACTGATAGCCAGTGTAACGTAGCACTGAGATGTCTTCAGCAGTGCAGTGCTTTAAAGGAGGGAAAGAATTAAGTAACAGTTTAATAAGGGAGGAACTGTAGAGCTGGGTAAATTAGATCAGAACAGCTTTTATTTCTGTATTTTATAGCTGCAAAGATGAGACAGCCTTTATTTAAGCAACTGGAGCATGGTGATATCCCTGCGCTTAGGTCCAGAGCGTGGTGTTTGCAGAGCTACTGTGAGCCTTTCTCTTTGTAAGTCAAACAAGCAGCTCGGTCTGCAGTAGTGTGTGTGGATAAAAGGACAGCTCTCAGGACAGAGCTGCGTAGGCTGGAAGGTGGCTAGACTGGAAGGCGGGGAGCTGGTCTGGTCCTTGCGCTCCCCGTCCGCTTTATGACTCCGGGAAACAGGAGCACATTATCCCCTCTGTTTGGGAACAGTCCTAATAGTGCCTTGAGATCTACAGAGCTGTATTAAATTTAAGGTAGTGTTGTCACCTCTCTTGGCTTATCAAGTAGCTAAAAGACTTCTGCTAATAGCTTTGCTTCTGGTGCCACCAGTAAATCTCAGATCAAGTGGAGTGCTTTGTATGCTGGAGGTCTCTCACATCACACTGGCTTGGCTTCCCTTGTGATTTTTAAAAACAAAATCATTCTTTCTCAATTCTTGCTCCTGCGTCTGCTCGTATATATTCTGTATATATACATGAATGTACTGTAATTCTATCAGCTGTACCATCTCAAAAAGGAAATTTGTCATCACTGGAAGCTATGGATCAATAATTCTATTCAATAGTGATAATTATTGAAATCATTAAGGAAGGTGAATGCCTGTCAGCTGTAAACTGTTTTGAAGTGAGATCTTGGGAGTTTTTTTCTGTCTTCAAAAAACAAGAAACTGGAGTAGGATTAACATCGTTAGTAAGAACTTTAGTCCATGTAACATACATCATTTTCTTCTAATACTCTCTAATGGTGGCTTTTCAGGTTGGTTGTAGCAATTTAAGGTGTTTTATGTAAATGCTTCCTTCTCCCTTCACTAGCCCCCATTTTGCCCACTTTATTCATGGCCACTCTAGCTTCAGACATTCTCTCTCTGTGTAAGGAGTCCAGAAGACTGTGGAAATGAAGTTGTTGGAGTAATTTCCTCCTTCTCTGTTTGAAGTAGAGGCCAAGCCAGATCTGCTTATTTAAGAAAACTGGAAAATGTTCCTAACTGGAAAGACAGCCTGAATGTCCGAGAGCACTGCCAGAAAAAATCACTGCTGTAGCATTGTGCTGCTGTACGTCGGGAGCTGAAACTTGACAGGGAACATGCTGTTATTCATTGCCTTGTGCTGGGAAAATATGTTGCAAGCTGCACAGCCCCTGGGCTGTGTTAGAAGGGAAAAAGTGAGGCACTGGAAGAGTACTGAGATAACTCAGTGTTTCCTTGAGTGCGGCAGGACTTGGGCCTGGGGTTAAAGTGGAAAGAAATGGGGCCACTCAAAATTTTGGATGTTACTTCAGAACGGAACTGAGCTGTGAGACCTATTGTTCTGCCACACGTCAGCGGTTCATGCTTTGATTTTTTTCTTTTCTCCCCTCCCTGTTGTTCAGCCAGGTGATGACAGTTCTCAGCAATCTAAAAGGAGCTGTTTGCCGAGTGGATCACTGGGGTGTGTCCCAAGGTTCCAAAAGTGCTGTGAAATATGTAGGTAACAGGAACCTTGTGCTGATTATTACTTACTGACTGTATAGCTTTACCCAAATTTTGTTATGGCTGTGTGACGGAGAGTAAGCAGTACTCCTTGATTTCATGGCCAGCCTGAAAGCAGAAAAGGCACTGAAGTTGGGCAGAGTCTGAGTGGTGAGGCCAGACTTCATTTCTGTTGTCTGCTGCTCCTTTTTATTAGCAGTATTCTTCTGTTTTGTTAATTCTTCAGTGGGCTTATGCTTAGCAGCATTTAGTTTGGTACAATCAGGTGATGAATTATTCTGTGGAGAAATTTTGACCACCGTGGGTTTTAAAAAGGAGTAGGAAGGGAGTGAGAACGTGGGGAAATAGAATAGAAATTTCCTCCTGGCCTTCTCTAGCTGATGAGGGGTGGTTGGAAAGCAGTCCAAAGGCATGACATAGCACCTATTAGTTCTGGGAGCAACCTTCCCCACATGGCTAGTGAACCGCTGCACGGATTCATTTCCTTTGGTTTCAGCAGCGTGGTGCTGGGCATTACGGTGATGGATTTGTCTCGATCCCGAAGGCTTCCGTTTGAAAGTCAAAATGTGTCATGGTGTGCAGGCAGAATCCTTCACCTGTAGGGCAGGCTCCCTGCTGCCCCAGGGGCAATCCTATTCTGTGCTATAAAATGACTGTTCAGTAATGCTGCCATAGGAGCCCAAGCTTTAAATTAAATATTACGTGAAGCTAGTGTTGTCTGCGTGAATGCCTAGTGTTCTGTTTGCTTGAAATAAATATATTTAGTAGTTTCTTATTTTTTCCTCTTCACTTAGTCTTTCAGTGATGCATGTACGCAGAGCTGACACTTGCAGTGGTTAAATATGAAATACCTGCTACTTTTGCCCTACTGATTATGGGCTTGCATGCACTGTATCAAGTTTATTGAGTGTCCCAGAATATTTTATGGATTCTAGATGATTGTACTCGTTACCCATTGTGTGCCATCCAAGGGGAAAGCAGTTTTATTAATTTAAAAGTCTGACTAAAATTGAAAAGCACAAACAGTTTAATACAAGACCCAGGAGAGTGTTGAAATGCTATGAACTTGCCAGGACAGAGTTGAGCATGTGGGCAGAGAAGCAAGCCAGCCACGGTGCTAAAAAGTTACCACCTAGAACCACAGGATAAATGCACACCCAAGGGCAATTACCATTGTGTACAATAAGTTTAAAACTTAATTTGTGATCAGGATTTATGAATTACATTTGTTGCTCTGCAAACTGCTTCTCAAAGTGACTATGGGAAGACCAGTTAGGTCTTCTCCGTGAGGTTTTAACGCGTGGCTTTCTGTTTAGTTCATCGTTTTTTCTCATTGTAGTGGCATTTCATATAGTTTTATTCTTTTTTATAAAGGAAAACACATTAAATAACATTCTGATAATCTAAAACTATGCTTGTTCTGGAAAGGACTGTCCTGATTTACCTATGCTGGAATCCTTAGAACAATTCCTTTAGACAAAATCTTGGTCTGCCTGTGTCTCTCATTGCCTCTCTTTAAGACAGTCAGGTTGTACACAGCACTGGAGCAGCCGCTGTTAAAAGGCACCACAGAACCACTCCCTTCAGTGGGCTCATTGCATACTTATGGATGTTATTTTTTTTCTTTAATAGGAAAATCAAGCAGTGAATACATGACTTGTTTTCCCCACACTGAACTGAATGTATGTAGGTGAAGGCAGTGGAGCACACACTGCCCGAATGGGAGAGCCTTCCCCATCTGCAGATTCAGCTCCTCACAGCAGCTGAGGCTTTCGGCTAGGTCCATGTGTGAGAGTGAGCTTGTGCCCTGGTGTTTCAAGGTGCAAGATTTGGAAATTCTACTGTGTGAAAATGGAAATCTTATTGAAAGGATCTGGATCTTCAGCATGACATGAATATAAGATTCCTTCATAAAAATGTTTCTAGCCTGATCTGTGATGTCATGGCCGGCTGCTGGATGGAGGATGGCTTTTGTTTGTTCTTGTTGTTGTTGCTTGTTTGTTATGTTA
Source organism: Alectura lathami (assembly GCA_013399715.1). NCBI lineage: Eukaryota > Metazoa > Chordata > Aves > Galliformes > Megapodiidae > Alectura > Alectura lathami. The sequence goes on from VXAV01001344.1 coordinate 606,202, forward strand.
TTTTTTTTCCTTCTTTCTTTTTTTTTTTTTTTTTTATAAAACCCCTGGCTAAGAAACATCTTGCTGTCTGTCTGACAGGACTGAACACCAGGTGAAANTGTCTAGCTGGGAAGAAAATTGATAACTCCACACTGTAGCCGCCAGGGTGCTCACATCAGAGTCATTGATTTCCCTCCCTGCCAGGCAGTGCTTGCTCTGCTGGCTCTGCAGAAGGCAGACTGCATCCTTTATGGACTTCATTATCGAGGCAGTCGTGCAGAGACTTCTCCAATAGATCGTAATGGCGTTGTTATGGGAAGGGTAGTGTCTGGGGGAGCCACTTGGGTCTGAGACCCTAAAGGTTACTCCTGTTGTTCCCTTGGCATTGTGGCATTTGGCTGGGGCTACAAGCTGTTCCACTAGCATGCAGGTTTCTGCCTCTTTCAGCATGGGCTGTTTTGATTCTGAGCACCTCTACGAGTGAAAAGAGAGGTTTTCTTTGCATTTTCCTTGCTTTCTCATGGTAAAGTCAAGAGCCTAGTGGCAGCTGTGGCTGTGGGAACGGAGCTGCTAAGCTTCTATGAGCTCTGAACCATGCTTCTAAAAATGTACATTTTTATTCTGGTCATAAAGGAACAGGTTCTCATATATGTGGCCCCCACGGGATCTGTGATGTGACTGAAATTAAATCATGGAAATTTTCAAATTTCAAAATCCAGATTTTTTTTTTTTTTAAATCCAAGCATGTAATTTTTTTTCTCGTGAAACAGGTAATTGCTAAATGCTGCAATTTTGACTTTATTTGACCTCAGGAGAACCAAGTGCTTTGAAATTTTCCTGCAAGTCTTTTGACGTGACATGTTTCTGTAAGGTATTTTTAATGAGTCAGAGCAGCCTGTTTTGCCAAAAGAAGAAAGGTTTTATTGGAATGGTTTTGACTGTCTGAAGCGAGGGATTTTAGCCTGGGTAAGTTGATGTGTAAATATTTGCATGAAGACCTGGTTCTGAACATCAGAACCTAACCAACCTTCCAGCACCACAGACAGACCAGGAAAGTGTTCAGGGGACAAAATGTTGCCAGGTTCCTTTAAGAAGATTGAGATGGAATATAAGACGTTAAATCCTTGGGGTGTTTACAAAAAGTTTTGTTTCAAGGCAATGATTGTTCTAAAATGTAAAAGGGAATCCAGTGGCTAACTTCCCTCTTCTTCTTTTAGATGTGCATCAAAAAACTTTTTGCAGCTCCATTTAATTCTGAAGAATAAAACTGAATGGTGCCTTTAAATACTGGATAGAAACATAAAGTACATTACTCATTAGAGATGTCAGTACTAATTGAATAATATGAATATTAATAATTGTCCAGCTTTTGAAAATTACAATTTCTCATACAGGTCATTGGGTTTGTTTGTTTTTAAAATACCTGCCTTGAATCTGTTTAAATCACAATTAACACTGTCATTATTAACTTCTCGTTATTAGCAGCCCAGAGCTGATGGGAATTCTTTTTTATATTCCTCGAAAATACTTCAGGCACAGTTGCTGTCTAGACACTGTCATTTTCTATTCAGTCCCAAATTGTTCCCACTGTGGTTTCTGGTTGTAACATCACAGTGGAAGAAATACCCATGAAATGAAATAGAAAGCTATCTATAGAATCTGTCAGAGGAGAATTCACTTAGAGTGGCAAACACAGCTCAGACTTTCCCCTAAATTAAATTCTGTGTGTTTTTTGTTTATGATCAGAAAACTACAAGGTGTCCAGCATTGCCAGGATTCGAGGCAGCCAGATTCTTTCCCTTTTTATGGCGGGAATTAGGCCCAAAAAACTGTGTCAACAGTCAGCCTGTCGAGGTGTTGTGGTGACTGCTTGCGATGCTGATTGGTATTTTACCTGGTTTTAGGCTGTGGCTGGGCTCCCACCTATAGGCACCTAAATCAGCTCAGTGCTGCACTTTCAGAGGCTGACATAACCTTCAACCAACCTTGTGATTCTCTGCAGATGTTTATCTCTCTCCTGTAATTTAGGCCTCAGCCCAGCTAGTGGAAAAGTTTGTGGTGACAGGGCAGAGTTTTGGGAGTTGAAGACACGTGGCTTCAAATTATAACTCAGCGCAAGAATGATTGCACTGTGCTTCTTATCTTGGGGTTGCTAGAGACATCAAGGCAGCCTTGGCATTTTGGAAAGGGCAAGCAGGATCAAGTAAGTGTCTGCTGGCGTTTGAAATAGAAGTTGGTCTTTAAACGTTGTAAAAAGACACAGATTTCTCTGATTTATTTAAATCATGAGTGGTCTGAAATTTAAGCATCTCTTTAAACATACAAACAGGCAAGAAAACAAGCAGAACCCAATTTCAGGTAGATTTAACATGCCTCTGGACAAGTGAATTTTTAATAGCTAATCTCACCCTGACAGCTCATGGGAAATATCAATCTATTAGGCAGGCTTCAAGTGTTGAATTTTTAATGCACTTTCAGTGATGAAAGTGCTGTGTTTCTCCACTGCTTGAAAGGTGCCACAGAGGCTTTAAAGAACAGCTTAACGTCCTACCAACAATATAGGATTAATAATTGCAGGTGACCATATTTCTCTCTCTGGGAGAGAAGGCTGTGTGCATCTGCATGCGAGTGTTGTGTTTAGAACATTAGAGGCAAAAGAAAATCACTTCTTTTGAGAGTAGCAAATGAGCCAGACCAGCTTGAAAAGGATCCTGTAGCTCTGTTGTCTCTGACAGCAAGTGATTGGCCACAGTTGTGGATCTCTAGCGAGGGGAAGTGAGGCTTGAAGAATTGAAGTGAGCAGAGCACTAATGATTTCAGTCAGGGATTTAGGCTTGGCATTCATCTGAGCATCATTCATGCAAATGGACATGTGAGGACGGAATCCCAGCGTTATTAGATGAGCGTGTGATGGGCTGCTGTCAGTGAAACTTGAATATGGAGGGAGAGAGACCCAAATCCTTACAGGTAGCTGCTCCTCACTGCTGCTGCAGCTAAAGCAGAGAGGCATAACAGCATTGGCTGCATTAGCTCCATTCTGCTGCTGTGTGTTGTGAGCGTAATGCTTTGCCTTCCTATCAGCAAAGAAAGTAAGTGCTAGGTCTGTAAGCCATTTGTGGGGCTGCAATATGCAAGGCAGAGAATTGCTTTCCAACACCATGTTGTTTACTTTGGTTATAAACAGGGGGAAAACAACATCCTTAGTCCAGACCGTTCCGCTTGACTTACTCAAGGAAAGAAGCAATTGCCCAAGCCACTTTCTGCTTGCACTTTCCATCGTGGATTTTGCACGTCTGTTCGCAGGCCTGCTTTTAAATCAGTGCACAACACATCTAAATTCCTATTTACAAGCTCTCCCAGGGACTCTTTGCTCAGAATCACCCTATCTGCCCTAATTTTGTCTTTTAAAAGAGTTTCGAGGTTAGTCAGTGCTGGAACGTTTGTTCCCTCACTCTTTTCTCTTCTTTTGGTCGTGCTAATGGATGGGTTACTGTAATACCTACTGGCCCACAGCAGTTCTGAATTACTAGATTTAGTTGTGAAACTCAGTCTGGGATCTCTGTTGCTGCGCTGTAGGTAACACAAATCAATAGCAGACGAAGAGTCTTATAGTAGAGGAGAGGAGCTCAGAGCAGACACGTTCATATACACTGGTTTGCATTGTGACTCTGGGTTTGGTGCTGACACCTTGGAGCATGGTCAGATCCTTTCACCTCCGCTCCTGGCGTTGGTTGTGAATGAAAAGATCAGAAAGTAAACTTGGGGGCAGAGATGGATGAAGCATTCTGTTAGTGCTTTGCATCTGAGAACACTCTGAAGATCATATTGTGTTCCTCATCTGATGGCCTCACCAGGAGCGCTCTCAGGCACAAACCTCTTCCTCCGTCTGTGTCAGTTCAGCAGTTAGGGTGGAACACAGGGTGCCAGTCTGAATTGTCAGGCATTTGAACTGACAAAGTAAAATATGATCCACTTCCCAGTCAAAATGTTCAGCTAATACGTT
>VXAV01001344.1:612428-624496 GCA_013399715.1 Alectura lathami
GGTTTTTCTCTTTTTTTTTTTTTTTTCTCCTGTGGATTTCAACTGTTGAAGCAACTACAAGAACTGAACATACAGATGATTTAGTATGTGTAGCATGCTGTTTTTCTGTGTTCTGTTGGTCTGTGATCCCTGCTCTTATTGTGGGGTCTATTACAAGAAGTTGTCAATTAATTCTTACTGTAGCTCAGCTTCCAAAACAAAGTAACAGGAGAGCAGAAAACTCATTTTTGGAAGTGACTTTAGCATGTGATGTGTGCCTTCACTGAGATTTGTCAGCTGGACTGGCAAATAGAAGTCTCTGAAAATGAGATTTAAGTGGTTAGCTTACACTAGTATTCTTTGATGATGTTACTGCTACCTGCGATTTGTAGCTCTTCCATTCATTGTCTTCATTGTAGAGGAATTTCCCTTCAGAAAACTGGTGAAGCCAGTTTAGTCTCTTTGATCCTATTTTTTTCCTCATTCATACTTACTGAGTCTCATCTATCCCCAGCTGTCATTTTTTGAATTTTTATTTATGCCCTCTTTTCTCCAGCCCCTCGCCATTTTATTCCATATGTTTATTATCTTTTCCGTCATCAAGCTGTGAATATTTTTGTGTGAAATCACACAGCTGCATGGAAATCAGCTGTTTGGCACCAGCGCTGGGCTGAATTGTTACAGAAGTCCCTGGGTTGACAGGCAATCGCTGCTCAAGTATTTTGGAGAGCACAGGAAAACATCTTTTGCCAGTGGTGCCAGTCTCAAGCCTGCAGTAATTGTTATAATCAGATTGACTGGAAAACAGTGAGCTTAACTAAAAAATAACTATGCATTTGTTTGCTTTCTGTTTAGCATTCAGGATGAGCTAAATGTTACAATGTTCAATGAAACTCTGGCTTCTTTCTTAGTGAAAAGCTTAACTTGAAGAGGGCAGTCTCTTCAGTTTTAATAGAGTGTATCAGTGAGTATGCCAGATCTGACCCGTGTCATGGTGACCTCTCTCTATCAGCTCTGGATCCTTTGGAGTCTGATTCTGGTGCTGTGTCTCTGCAAGCACATAGAGCAGAGCACATGTAGCACCTATAGCACATGGAGCAGAGCACAGGTCTGCTTTGCCAGCTCTTAATTCCTGTTGAAAGCAGTATTTTTCCTGTTGGCCTGAGGTTAGTTAGTAGCGTGCTGCCAGGACACACATTTTTGTTGCACAGATGATCCATACAAGTGAGACGGTCTTTGAAATGGAGGTTTCTGGCATTTATCTGAAGTTGCTGAGAGAGCTAATTGTTTTGCTGAACGAAGTAAAGCATAGATTCTGTGCAGTTTGTTTCTTCAGTCTTTCAAAGGCATCAGATGTAGGAAACTGTACAGGCACTGAAATAATTGGGTTTTGATTTTTTTTGCCTCATCACCCAATGGTTCAAACAGGCAGCAATCAAAGCAAAGCATTTGCTGTCTGTAAATAATACTTTTAAAGATTCTGGTGGAAGAATAGCGTGAAGGGTTATCATTAGCTGACTTTAATATCTGCAAGATCAGTCAGTTTGAAGAATTATATGTGAATCTAAAGAAAAGTAAAGAGGCTTTCATGTTTGTTATTGCTGTATCAGAGGCAGAGGATTTCTGGAGGCTATTGAGATGTTCCCTGTGTATTTTGACAGCTTCTTGTTTTTCCAGAGGCATTTACTGTCTGCAGGCAGCCATTGTTTGGAAACCTGTTGCTTTTTCTAGCTTGGTACTGTGTTAACCTGTTTATATTGCCAGAGGATATGACATTTTTTTCAGGCATTTTTTTCATGGCAACAGTGGGATTAAACAGGCTGGAAGAACTGAGGCACAGAATAGAATTATTATTCTGGAAGCAACCGCTGTAGATAGACTCATTTAGCCTATACCCCCTGCTCGTCAGGGCTAATTTCAAAGCAACATCAGGGTGCACAGGGCCTTTGTCCAGTCTGACCATGTGCAAGGACGAAGAGTCAGCAGCCTCTCTGTTGCAGTCTTTAACATCTCTCTTGGTAAAGGGTTTTTGTTTTGTTAAGTACAGTCAGAATTTCCTTCCCTGCAACCTGTGACTGTTGTCTTTCTGTCTTCTTGTTGTACATCCCCAAAATGAGTTGGCTCCATCTTCTGCAGACTGTGGATAGGTTGCACCCCTCATCCCTGTTGGCTTCCTCTTCCTTGAGCAAAACCAGCCTCCTACACTTCTCCTTTTCTGCCTTTTCCCCTGTGAGGAGAAGTGTGCTGGCTGGGCCAGGGCTGGAAGCTTTTGATAGGTGTTAATTTGCAAACCCCCCCTCTCCCCCAGTAACCAATTAGCAGTTTGCTAAAAAGATCTGCTTTAATAGAGTTGCTCCAGGACAGAGATTTGTCGTGTCCTATCATAGATTGGGGAGTTTTCTCAGTGTATTCACTACTGTTACAGCTCTTGCAGAGAAGCTGGCTTGCCATGCACGTGATCCAGTGCTGCATCCCTGCTACAGCCACTGTTCTTCAGCTCAGAGAGCGGCAGAAGCCACTGCTTGGCTCCTGCAGCCAGGCTGCAGCATTGCTGTCTCACCCCTCAGTATTACAGCAGCATTGGGAAAGGCTGTAAGCAAGGACTATGAGGTGTTTTTCCTCTGCTAGTTGTTTCTGTGTCTAACAGTTCCCTCTATTAATCCCCACTGGAGAGGGAGCACACTTCTTACAACACTCTTGAGGAGAACGCAATCTCCGCTGCTTTCTTTTTTTTCAGTTGTATTCCCTTAGTTTAGACCAGCTCCACATTACTTCAGGTCACAGCAGATTTGAATGATAAGTACTTCAGGTGGACCTATTGAAACAGAAGCTTCTGAGAACAGTGTTATTTGCTGGAGGACTGCAATTTGTACAAGAAGCTCGAGATAACCTATTCACCTTCCCCCCACAGAGCTGTAATCCATGGGTTTGACCATATGGAAGCTGGTAGTCACACAGAGTGAATGTAAATAAAGCTTTTCAATGCCTTTGATATCGAAGCTATTTATGCCTCTCTCTCAGCAAGCAGTTCCATTCTCTCCCAGACATAGTTAGCATAAAAGAGCAACCTACTGTTTAGAATGCACTTGGACTAAAAACAAAAAATCTCGTTTCCTGACTTTCAGAAAATCATTGTGAAATCTTTTCCTGCTCTTATTATTTGCGGGGCAGGGGACACAGGAGAATATAACTGACAGTAGAAAGTTTTGGGTAGGCAGAGCCTATAGACCATCACTGACCAGATCCTCATTGGGTCTTCCAAAATTGTATTAGTGAATATTTGCAAAGGCTGACATTAGGCACCTGGTGACATGTAGGTACACGTGTATGTATGTTATAAATGAGGTGAATCCCACCCTTGAAATGAATGAAAAACAGTCTGAGCTTTGCACGCGGTCTTATGAGATGAGAAATTCTCAGCGTTCTTTCATGTAAAAAGATTTTGTTTCAGCAAAGTCACCTTATTTTTAATGGAACAATTCTCTCCCGCCCCCATTACATGGAGGGAGCTGCTGGGCTGAGTTGCTCTGTCGGGTTTTAAACCCTTGAGCAGTTCCTACAGCCCATTGAGAACCCTTTGCATTTTCTTCCATGTTACAACGTTTCTGTGTGTATTAGCTAGTACTACATATAGACGCAAATACATTCATTAAGGATTTGTTTTGCTGAAAGAAAAAAACATCAATCTGTGTTCTGTCAAAGCATGTGAACATTTACATAACAATACAACAAGGAAAATATCCAAGTGCAGCAGTGCAAAGCACCGATGTGCTATAAAAAGAAGCAATTTGGAAATACTGTTCCTTCCCTGAGCCTGCACAGGAACAGTTTCTCCGATCTGACCACTGTACAAATTTCCTTGGGTACTTAAATTTGTAGTGATGTGTCCATTAAAGGTGCTGTAGGCAAATGGGAGAAATAAAGAAGCCAGGCATTTCCTAAACAAGTGCAATTTAGCACAGCTGTGGAGAGGAATACTGAGATTACCAGCAGCCAGGGAGCCAGCACTTGGCTTCATGAGCTTCAAAAGGAAGCATGAGTTAGCACGGAGAAGCAATGTCACATTTCATTGTGCTAAAGGTAGTAAATACTTAAAAACAAATGAGCCTGGATTCACATGGCATATCTGTGAGCAGCTTTAAAATCCAATAACTGCTCGTGATTTTATTGGACTTGTACCTCTGGCATTTTTAAGTTTCTTGAGGATCATGAAAGATAAACACAGAGTCCTAAAGCTTGATTAAGCACGTGAAAAATCGCTGTTAAGTTAGGTCTCTGGCTTTCCTTGTGACGATTCCTTTTTTTGTTGTATCTTGGTTTTCCCTTGCCTATTCCTTCCTTTCTTTTTCTTTTCTCACCTCAACAGGAAGCTGCTTTGCCTGTGGGTGACCATAAGATATGCAGTGAGGTAGTTCATCCCTCCCTAAGGGTGAACTTTATTGGGGGTGAATATCAACCTGCATGATCTTTGTCAAGGAAAATTAGTTAAGATCCTTAAGCCAGGATCATGCGAACAGGTTTAATGGGGTTTCAAGAAGTTGGATCCGTCATATATTGGAGCGTTAAGACCTTTCCAATGTGTATGTTTTTAAGTGTAAAAAATGGAAAAGACCTTGGAGACATAAAGGGTTTTCTGTGGGTCTGTCTGAGGCATATAGGTGTAGCTTTGCTATACAGCTGCACCCTTTAGCCCTGGGATATAATTCAGAAAGAAATGGTGGGGGCATGTCTCAATATTCAGAATGGGAAAGGATCAGAGGGCTTCAAAGAGGATCTGCCTGCAGCTCCAGTCCTCTCCTGGAGGAGAGCAAACGGAGCAGCCGATTCACCGCTAAGGCTATGTAAAACGTGTTTATCTAATCTTTTCACCCTATCAGCATATATAATTAAGCATATTATTGTTTACATTAGAGGAGTGCTCAAGTGTCCTGAGATTAGGGCCCTGTTGTGCTTAGCGATGTGCAGGTGCTTAAGGAGAGCGCAGTCCCTTCTAGATAAAGGGGAATGGCACGGTGAGAGAACCCGAAGGAATCAGTTACAGAGCCAGGCTGAGCATTTTAATTAGGTGCCCTGTCCTCTGCCTACATGGCTCCAGCAGTATCTCTTCCAGTGTTTTTCAGCATGGCCAAAAGGGAACAAAGTCAGGCATGCTTATCACAAAGAGAAGACACAAGCAGCGACCACAGGGCACCTGTAAATCTGTCCCCGTGCTTTCCAGCTCTCCTGCATGCATCTGCTTTGCATCTGCTTTCCCTCTGCAGCCAGCTTGCCTTGGTGGAGAGGGCTTTCCAGCAGTCGTGCTGTGCTCCCTCACTGTTCTTTAGGCGATCCCTTTGCATCCTTACAGCAGTCAAGGACTGCAGTACACATAAAAGAAGGGTGTTCCTGCGTCTCGTCGTAATGCTTGACCATTGCACAAGCTGTAGTTGTGGGCAGGATTTTTTTTATTTTTTTAATCAAAAGCACCGAACACCAAGCATCTAACCCCAGAGGACTTGTGTGGGAACCGTGGAGTTCAGAGCATTTTTGAGAAGCTGCTTGTCCCTGTTGGTGCCTAAAGGAGAAAGCGGTTGGGTATTGAGCTCTGCTTACGTCTGGCTTGTAATGAGCATGACTCGCTTGCACCACTGGTTGCAAAAGCAGCTGGTTCCATCCTTTCTGCTGACGGGAAAGGAAGAGATTCCTCTTGCTGGACCCTTCCATAGCAGTGTGTATTTCTAGAGCTGCCTGAGCGGGAGGCTTTAGGAGAGCAGAGAGGGAGGGCAGTGCTACGAGCAATAGCTTTTATCTTTGCTAATAGTAATCTAATGGACAGAAGAGAGGGCCTGTAATTGGATTTTGCTTCAGATCATGATTAGGAAGATTGCTTTGTGAAGTGTGTAGGAACTGCCTGCAAGAGTTACACGCATCTTTCCGTGACACTGAGCAGGAGTGATAGCATAAAACAAAGCTACCACTATTGCATGGGTAGTGAAGGGTAAAGGCAAAGGAGGGGCTTCAGCTCTTTCCCAAGTTCAGGTGCCTAGGACTATGTCCAGTTTTGAGCACCTCAAAGGACAGAGGCTCTGAAGGCTCTCTGGGCAGCCCAGAGAGGACACAGCTGAGCTCCCTGCTCCTGGGAGGTGCTGGGATGGAAGCAGTGGGCAGGCACAGCCATACGCTGCGTATGGGATTCCTCCAGCGTTGGGTTATTATCCCCTCCCTGTAAAACTTAGCACAGTCTTGGAAGGTCACCTGGGATAAACGGGTCATGATTCACAGCAGATCTGATTAATTATCACTCAAGGTCACAGAGATAAATCCCAATGCGTGTCTGATTGTTTTTCGAGATAGCATGTGGGTGTTTATAAAGCAGTCCTGGGTGTAAAGTGCTTTTTGTTTATTTGTGCATGTTGCATAATCGATAGATCACACTAGGAAGGCTGGAAATTCTTAACCAGGAGCTGGACCAGAGCTGCAGGAGAATTTATTTTATAAAACTGGAGAGAGTTGAGATGATATCTTATGCAACAGTGATGAAGTAAGTTTGTCTTTCACACCTTTTAGCTATGGATTTAATTTCCCCACGAGCAGGAGTCCTGGTTTTTAACATTGTTATTTCTCTGCTGTTGGGAGAGGAGAAATGAGATCAACAGAACTAAACCTGTGGTAAAGTTGTGTAAAATACTGCTTCACTGAGCTAATGGCAAGATGTTGCTGCTAAGTTGTTGCTGATTTAGTTCTAATTTAAGATAAATTAGTGATTTAATTAGACCAGTACACAAAGACATGTAGATTGTACTGAGCTGCCCATTTGAAGACAGATCCCTGAGGCAGAGGGGGCAGCTGGGTGGGGGAAATGTTTTCAGCTGCAAGTTATGGGTGCAAACTGAGGCAGGAAAGAGAAACTGGAAACTGCTTATTTGGTGTCAAGCTCGTCCCAGTTTTAAAGCCACCTTAGCTCTGTTCATCGCTTTGAAAATCTCACTGAAGAGGGGAGGGGTTAAACTGAGCCATCTAAATGGATTGAGCTGAAAGCTTTGTCCTAGAAGTCTTACTAAGGGCAGTTTAATTCACATTTTAAAAACAGATGCCCCATGTTATCATTATTTCTGCAGCAAATATGTAGAGAAATTCCCCTGCAGACCAGACTTGTGTTACTTCTGCCCTTCTGTGAACATACCCCAAGGTTCTCCCACATCCAGTGCTTTCATTGTGCAGCAGAAGGTAAAAAATAAGTTCGAACAGTTGTTCTGTTTTAGAACAGCATGCCTAGTACAGGCAAAGGCTTTGGGTGGCCAAGGCAGATGTGCAGCCTGTACTGCCTTCAGGTACCGTGAGCTACAGCATTCCATGAGGGGTCACTGTGCCACAGAAATAAGCAAAATTTAACAAAAATGCATCTCAGGTGCCACTCACATGTTCCTGCAGCTTGATAGAAGGCTGCACTGGTATCAGTCCAGCCAACTTGCTGTCACTGTGAATTCAATTAACTGAAAGGAAATAAAATGAATGGGTAGCTGCAAAGCAATAGCTCCAATGTCACCTTCGAGTTGGGGAGGTCTCGACGTGCTTGTAACTCTGGCAAACTGAAGAGAAGGTAAAAATTCATCCAAAAGTTTTCTAGTGCTGTTGGATATCCAAATCCCCACCCCCCTTCAGACAAACAGCTTCTGCACAATTTTTTTTTTTTAATTCTCTTTAGATTAAACCTTGATTGCCATGGAAGTGATGGATATTGCCTGGCTCTTAGTTCCTAATGAGATGTCCAGCAGCCCTGCAGTATCGCTAGCTGTAGTCACTTGTCATAACACCAGATCACTTTTTCGCATGCTAACTCCTGAAAGGCTCACACCCTTATTGCTAACATCCATCAGGAGAAAGATGTCGGTCTGAGTCTCCTCGAACGCCCGCTTCCGCTGATACTAATGTATGAGATTATCTTTTCACCAGAGTATTCTGCATTGCATTAGGTCTAAGCTATTTAATCCACTTTGAAGCAAACTCTGTCAGACAGCAGGGACAGTCGCTGAGAGTTTTACAGAATGAGGGATTCCAAATGATGCAGCTCACATCTGGACGCAGGTTGTTGTGAAAAAGCCTGAAGTCCAGACCTGTGTGCATTGAAACCTTACTTCTGCTTTCTTTTTTGTTTCTGTTTCTGCTATTTGGAGAGTAGGAAGCTTACTTTCAGGGACAGGAAAATAAAAGGTGTATGAACAGAGTCCAAAGCCTGTGAACTCTTTATTCATGGAGCAGGCATCTTAGCCTGCTGCACAAGTGATTTCTAATGATGTTAACCAAAGATTTGTTTCTGTCTTATGCCTTGAATAATTGGAGGTGGCGATAAACAGTGTGAAATGCTAAGGAAAGAAAATCAGGGCTTTACCTTTTTCCCTCCATGAACAAGTAAACAGGAAAATCGTTGCCATAGGTTTCCTGAATGGGAAATGTTGAGTTTGGCAAAATATCTTTATTTGGAAGTTTAATTGTTTGGGCGTAAATAACGAGAAGCGTCAAGGTTTCTGCCTTGTATGAAAAGATTTGTTCTGATCCCTTTGAAGTAAGGAGAGATTTTCTGTCCATTCAAGTGGAAAGCCATGACACCACTGGAATGGCAAATGAGGAATACTCGAGTGGTTCGGGTCCAGTTCATTAAACAAAAATCTGGAATGGGACCACGGCTAACATGGACCAGAATAGCGAATTCCCATCCTGGTGTGGAGATCAGTTCCCCCATTCAGCTGAGATCTTTGGGACTGAATTAAGGAAAGAAATGTAACTCCATGAAATCCATGAATTATGGACTTCCAAGTTGATACTAGTCTGTTATAAAAGTTGTTTCAATCCCGCTCCTGTTAACGGCAGTGGCACAAGATCAATTTATAGAAAGTGAGGTCTTTGTTTATCATGCTCCAGTTCCTTAGCAGCCAGAACTGATAATAACTCAGACTTTATTTTTAAACCTGTGATTTTCAAAGGAGTCTGACAGTTGTCAGTCTCAGCCAGGCTAAATTTAGCCTAACACCTCCCGATTTTGAGCACGCACATCCTTCGTTACCTTGATGAATTTGGAGCTCACTAACGTGGGTTTTAAAGACGGTGAAAGTAAAGCACAGAGGAGAGGGAAGTTTGGGGCCTGGATGTTTGGATTATGGTTATGTAAGTGCTGATACTTTTATGGGGAATAACACAGAAATGCCGTGAACATACGGCCCGACGTGAGCCCATAAATCAGAGTTTTGTTCCGAAATCAACCCCAGTCTTGGATGGGTAAAGGAATGGCTGAGCTGTTTGTCTCACTGGAATTCCGTTTTAGGACCATTCACAGGCATTCAAAATTCCCAGCATAAATTTATACCTTTATAACCACAAAGAAAAAAACCTGTGTGCATGTGTACATGTAAAGAACCTTCTGTTAACATTACAAATTGGGAAACTATTAATAGAGGTAGTCAGCGATGCCAAACACGGTGATAAATGTGTCTTGAATTCAGGCTAGTGCTTTTATGTGGAAAAAGTGAGTATGGAAAATAAATCCTAGATTTCCACAGGGGCACTGCTCAGATTAGCCCTAATCTTTCAAAAGAAGAAGTGGGCGGGGGAAGGAAATCCCTTTTTGTATGTTAAAATGAATGCAGCAGGGAACGTCTGTCCCCAACCACAGGCAGCATTGCAAGGGAGAAAACCCTCCTTGGGGTGCAAGTTTGAAGTGCTGGCCCAAGGAGCCGCAGAGGTCTTGCAGTGCACGGGGCACTTTTCCTTCTCGCCATTGCTCTGCTCTGCAAAAGAGCTTGTCCACATTGCACACACGTTGATTAACTCTGTTGCATAATTTATGCTCCTACTTATTTAATCACTCAGGAGTTTTGGTATTCATTGGCAGTTGCTAGATTGCTTTTTTAAATTTAGGCTGCGTTGAAGGAAATTTATTTTTGTGTATTCCTCCTTCATAACTTTTTTTCTTAAATAGTGTCCCATAAATTACCGTGTTATTGATGAATCTGCATACAGAGCCTTACTGTTTAGTTCTTAGGCCAGAATCCTCTAAATCATGTATGGCATATGTATTATATCTTACTTCATGCTATCCTTCTCAGTGATGGATTTACCTTCTTTGCTTTCTTCTCTTCTAAATCAGACAAAGGCTTTCAAACTTGAAAGCAGTGGGAGAAAAGAATCTAGATTGTGTCTCCTTATTCACAAGAGCATAAGCCTTGACATGAAAAAGGTGTGTTAGATAATATAATAGCATAAAACACGAACGTCTTTTTCTTCCCTTTCCTAGAAGAATGTAGTGTCAGGGGAGAGGGGACGAAATCCAGGAGCAGCTCACACCAGCAGCTGCTGCCTCCTGTCGTTTGCCTTCCTTACTCCAGTCATTCAGTGCTGAGTTAAGATGAATCTAAAAGTAACGGTGTAAGATAGATAATTGCTTTGGAGAAGGGGAGTCTGCCCTAGCAGTGTTTTCCCACAGCTCAACATGTAACCCACACTGTAGCTACGCTGGGTTTCTTTTTCGGGAAGGTCCTGCTGGTGCCGTTATTTGTTACAGGTACTTGGCACGGTGTTTGATGTAGTTAAAGCAGGAAGGTGTTGGCAGATCTGTGCCTGTTACTGTGCAATTCCAGCTCGGCTCATCACCCCAACAGCAGCAGTGTGCAGGCGTATTACACCCAGCGAGAAGTTACCTGCCTCTGATTTGTAAGGACAAATAGCTCTTAACAAAATCAAGGATTTGTTGGAAAATAACCTTTTCCTTTGTGTATTTTGATTCAAACAGAGAAAATATTTTTCTCAAAAGTTGTTGCAGGAAGCAAAATGTTTCCTGAGCTGGTGTGTATATATCAATATGTGCTAGGCTGCAGGTAATTTGAGTTTAATTTCATACTTGTTATTTGTCTGAACGTACTCGACTTATGGATGTATGTGTGCACATACGTGGCTGTCTTTTAGCTGGTTGAATGCTATCCCATGAAACTGATTTTAATGGAAAAAAAAATATATATTTTTTTTTAACTTAATAACCTCATTGCTGGTATCTGCTTCTAGTGGTAAAAGTAAGTTGCCATCAATATTTTTTCAGACAGCTGCCAGCATCATCCTGGTTCTGCATTTCTCTGCCAAATTTGCATTCTTCCTTAGCAAAATATTTTTCCCATGAGAACTATATATCTATATATTTTCTCTCCAAGCCTATCCCTTGGTTATACATGAGCATATAGCTATATACACAGCTATAACATTGAAAATCCTACAAAAGAAAAAAAAAAAAAGCATTTCATCTTAAAGCTTTTTAATGAGAAAATTAACTGTACAGTGGTTACTCCAGGTTTTGAGGGGTTCTTAACCACAAAGACAGCTTTTAAACTTTTTCATCTCGTTTATTGAACGTATGAATTGGAATAACCCTAGTCTTCCAAGGTTAAATTTTGGGCCATAGTACATACAAATACTCCTTTGTAGTCTTTACTGAAATACTCCAATTGTCACAAGAAGTGGATGTTACACTTTAAATACAGAAGGGAATGTATATATTCTCTAGTTTTTTGACTTCTGTATCAGCCTCCTATGGGTTTACAAAAATAGCTCAAGTTCTGATTGTTATTTTCTAACATAACTTTGTGATTGAGCTTATAGACCAATATTCATTAGGAGCTGTTGAAACCACTGGCCCTTAACTTTTTCTCAAGGTGATTAATGCTTTCTGTATAGAAAATAACCTTGAGGGGGGCTTTGCTAGGATACAAGGTGAGTTTGATGCGTGCAGGAGAGGAGCACGGGAGGATGGTGGGACCGAAGACAACACAGTGCAGGCTCTGGGGCACAGATTCCTCATTGACGTTTCATCATTCTGCCAAAAAAGGGACTCTGTCAGTTGTCTTCTCCTTGCACATTGTTTTTGGGAGAAGCAATGGAAGCACAAGGTGCTAAGCCTTTGTATTCTGCACCCTGGAACTGCAGCAGAGCCCCAACAGTGCCTTTCTGCCAGGTTGAGTGGGTGGCAGGATTAGGGCTTCCTCTAATGCCCCCTGAAGGTGATGGGAAATCTGAAACTTTATGGATATGAAAGCAACCTGGGCTGTCAAGCTGTGTTTTTTTTTTTTTTT
>VXAV01001344.1:624515-692883 GCA_013399715.1 Alectura lathami
CTGCTGGACTTGCTAAGTACTTGAGTGTTTTTGAGGATCTCACGTGGACCTCGTCCAAATCCTTCTCTCCATACTGATTCCTACACAAAACTTGAAACCCACCTGGCCTGTGCACACATCCGACAAAAACTGCCTCCCAAATTAGAGCAGCAATGTCACGGAAAATTTCGTTTCAGAGCTGCACTAATTTGGAGAGGAACAAGAAGTGTCAGATCCCATTACAGTTCCTCAACACACCCTTCTGTTGTCTGCAGCTAGCTCGCAGAATGCTGAGGGTGACAGTCACACGATGACACTTCGGCTCTGCATTGTGAATCACACCATGCGTCTGGTATATCTGGGTTCTCCCTTGTCCTGTTCTACCCTCTCTTCTTTCTGTCTGGCGTTCCCTTTCCCATACAGGTCTGTGAGCACTTAGCTGAAACTAAGCATGATTTCCCCAAGTAATTCCCACTGTCCGCTAAGCAAGCTTCTAGCACTAATAAACATTTATTAGGCTGGACTTAATTTTCTAGCAAAGAGAGGGTGATAATTTGGGAAATGTTGTGGCACTTGGTGTTCCTGTGCAATAGGGGAAGCAGTGTCTGCAGTGTGCTGTGCAGGGTGCTCTGTGCTCTGCTCGGCTGCTTGCACTGGCCTCTGGCATCCCAAAGGGCTGAGCTCCAAGTTCAACGTCACACAGTGCAGGAGCCTTGATTTAATAGCAGAGAGGGGTGCTGTGGCATATGGGGCTGTTAGCTTGTGCACCTGCCCTAATGATCAATTTGGAACTCATTAACAGGGATCCACAGGAAGACAGAGCCTGTGAGCAGACCATAAGGTCCAGTGGGGGATCACTGAGTCCCGTTTTTGTGTGCATTCCTTCCCTTTATAAGAAGGAATGCCTCTGTTTTCCACGGAAAAAAAAAAAACAAAAAGCAATAGTGCTATTTTCAAGACCTCCCAGGTTTTAATGATTGTAGCATCTGTTCTGTTGAGATTGCCTCAAGGAGCTTTCTAAACAAAAATTGAAAATTTAAAAAAAAAAAAAAAAAAAAGGAAATGTTGGCTTTAAGAGTTTGCAATCTGAATAGTCACAGTAAGAAAATGAGTAAAAGAATAAACATTGCTTTAATTTAACATACCCCAGCTGGAAACATGAAGGTGTGCTTGCATAGGAACTGTGCAATCTGAAAATGGAAATCAGATATCTAGAATTAATTAATGTTAATTCATTATTTATTTAATATAAATCATTTAATTACCATGTGCAATTTCCGTCGCAAACTTGGTTAATTTGTCATTTCATGTCCTTGTAAACCATAGCAGAACACAGCATCTCAGTTTTACTTTAAGCTAGTTTTCCTAATGGATTTCTCTCTAAAATAACTTTGGACTTGTTCTCAGTGCTATGCGTATAGACATGCTGTTAGACATGGTCTGTTGTACCAGACCGTAACATTGGGACTCCTAATCCGTGCCTTACTGGCTGACCCCTCCTCCAAAGGAGCTGGGAGCATCTATGATGTCAATGCAGGTTTTGGTGGCTTTGATCTCTGCGTTAAGGATTGACACCATGAATTTCTATGAGGTAGATCCAGTGTTTCTACTGCAGCTACTTTAAAAAAACTCATTGTGACTGCTGCTTTTTCAATGCAGAGTAGCAAATCCTGGCTGGAGGTAGAGAGCATCCCAAACCTGAGCTGCTGCTATGACTTCTCAGTGCAATCAGAGCCTCTGCTAATCCTCAGAGTGCTCCCACAGCCAGTTCCTTGTGTGAAACGGGGCATCACCGCGTCTCACTGCATGTTCATGGTACCCCCGTGTGTACATGTATGTACATTTCTTAATTTGCTGGTATCTTAATTTACCAAAGCCTCAAAAATACTCTATGGCTCATGTGAAATTTGGGTCACTCTTCCTTCAAAGGACCAAGTCTAAGCCCAGTAACCTGATAATTCCCTGACAGCTTTTGAGCAGCCCTGAAATACTCTTTTCCAAAACTTAATTCAATTTGTGGTTGTTATTGCTGCTGGGAGGGGTTTTCTGAGCACACAGTGCTTTCCTCAGCTTCTTCCTTCCCCCAGCCTCCTCCCATCCATTCTACAATGAGGGACTGTCCCTAGAAATTAAGATGCACCAGGTGTGTGGCACAGGGAACTTCAGGACTCTGGGCTTGATTTCCATGGAAGTGCAGAACACCCAAGAATATATTTCATTCTGAACTTCTCAATTAACTGTCTACAAAGAGCAATATATTATTATACCACAATAGACAGTCAGAGCTATATTTTTAGTTCTTGTACTCTAGTTTTCCCCCTAGATGCTCAGTGCTCTTTTTTCCTAATGTAAAAATGTTAATTAATGAGAGTCTATCTTTCACACAGTGACAGTAACTAACGAATGTGATTTTGAAAACTGAATAACAAATCCGAGCCCGTAGTGATGGCAGCGTGATAAGGGAGATGAGAGAAGTTAATTGCTGGACATTAAAATATCTGGGGAAGGGAGGTGCTGAAAGAAGTTTACAGGGAAAATTAATGATGTTTAACAAATTAATTAAAAAGGCTAAAGCTAGGAGTGAAATTGTAATTATAGAAGCAGCAGAGGTACTGGACTGGAGTCCAAGAGAAGGTGACCGTTGTACACTGATGTTAACAGGATGGTGGTCTACAATAAGTTCCCTATCACAGGGTTATTTCTGTCCTTGGAAAAAGAGATCTGAGGGGCACAGTGTCTTTCCATCTCTGAGCATTATAATGGTCTCTGGTCTTTCTGTCAGCACTCTTGAGACCTGAGAATAGAAAATATCCCTTGGTATTTCCTCGGTGAGCTCTGGATCAAACCCTTTCAAGCCTTTTATTTTTTTTCCCCCCTCAGTATTTTGGATGTGAGGAGTGAAAAATGAGCTTGAACAGTAGGAGTAACAGACAGCTGAGAGTCGCTGTCGCATTAGAACCTCCAAGCTATTATTTTATGTAGGTTTTTCACTCACGCTCTTTCAACAGGTCTATTAGCAGGTTATAAAAGATTATTCAGTGGTCATTAGATGTTTTCAATAAAAGACAAGTCCACTGTTGAGGCAGATGTAGCATTCAACAGGTCAGTAATCAAAGTGGTGCTCGAAAGCTGATTGTCCCTTAAAAACTTTTTTAAAGACACCCTCTGTTCTCACCCATGATGTGCATTTTAATGTATTTTGGTAGTCTTCTAAGAGGACACTTTTAGCATCACCTGTGCCTGATTTTTTTTTTTTTTGCTAATACATGTTAGCTCATCCTCCCAGCTCCCTGTTCTGCACCCCCTATGGAAACACTTTTCAGAAGTTTATTTTAAATCTGACATTCTGTATTTTATATGCTACGCTGCCTGGTAGGCTGCCTGCCTGCCTCCACGCGACCTCTTTAAACCATTTCAGAACTGAGCCCACAGTTCCCAGAATGTCTGGGAACATGGTTCCATCTGAACACAGAACTTTTTGTATAGATCATTACAGTGTTCTCTATTTAAAAAATAA
Source organism: Alectura lathami (assembly GCA_013399715.1). NCBI lineage: Eukaryota > Metazoa > Chordata > Aves > Galliformes > Megapodiidae > Alectura > Alectura lathami. The sequence continues at coordinate 628,012 of VXAV01001344.1, forward strand.
ATAGGGGGGCATCAGTCATTCATTTTTAGCCCCCTTACTGCATCGCAATGTAAATATATTGAGGAAAGCATGAAATTGCCTGTGCTGCAGTATAATAAGCAGCATGTGCACATGTGGATTCTCTTTTCAATATCACTTTCCAAGCCCCAAGCCATCCCAGAGTGTTTTACACAGTCAAATTATGTATTTATGGACTTCTGCAAAATAAGTCCGATGTACAGCGCTGCCTGCGTAGCTTTCATTCCTGTAATTGTCTTAGTGTGTCTGCTAAGGAGTTACAAATGGGGGGTCTCATTCATTGCTTTCAGCTTGTGCGATGTTTCGTAGCAGTGAGCACACCAGGATTTAATTTACTGGAGCTGCTGCCATAGGTGCAAGGCACTTCAGCATTGGGAAGGGCAGAGCCTCAGCAAATCTGCCCTAGAAACTTCTCTGTAAGTTTCTCTGTGATATTTGATTTTTCTGTTTTTTCTCCATTGACTTCTCTGGGGGTTAAAGTACAACCTTTGAGCTTGGCTGCGATCCCCAGGTAGCTGGAGAGCAGCAGAGAGTTTGTGTCATGTGTCACCTAGATGAAGTCAGGATGTTATCCTGCTCTTCTAATCAAATCTCTTCCTTTTGTACACTGACTAACTGATGTAATAAATTGCTGTTGTAGCTTAGGCCTCACTTTTCTAATGCCTTGGGTTACCAGAAAAGCTCACTGGAAGGAGGCATCCTTCTCACACTGAGCCATGAGGCCCTCTGAGTCCCTCTGCTCTGTTCCAGCATGCAGATTCTCACTCCCTGTCTGTAAGTTTGCAGTTTGCAGTCCATGTTCCTGCACACCGACCAGCATGAAGGATTTGTACACTGGGGATCCCTCGTGACTCCTGGAGCTTGTACTGACCAGCTGTGGTAGCTGGACCTGTGCAAGCCTGGAATGCCAGCAAGGTGGTCTAGGGTGAGTGCTCCCTGGAGAACTACCAGGGGTGCTGCAAATCACTGCTTCCCTGGCCCACATCTGGGGCCAGATGTTGCAGACAGCACAGCTGTCCGCCCTGGAGTGGATGGAGTTCATCTGTGCCAGTGAGGCAGCTGGCCCTGGGCCTTGGTTTGGGAGCTGGCCATCGTTTGGGGGAACCAGGGCAAAATCCCAACGTGGATGAGGTCTAAAAGCAATTACTGTCTTGGCATGCTACCAGCATTGATCTCTGAAGGTGAAAATCAAGTTCAGCATGTCAGCCTGGACTGCCTTAAAGGAGCTGTCTTTCTCCTAAATGATGTTACAGAGATTTTAATAAAACTCATGAAACTCGTGCCCCAGTGTTCTTCGTCTTCAAAGCCGATGTTACTGCAGTTTCATTATTCAACCCATCAGGCAGCAGTGGTTTCATAAATGAGTATGGTTGCATGCCGGGGTGGTAGCGTTGCTGAATAAACTGGATTTTCATCCAGCCATGACTGCTTGGATTTAACATTTAGAATGCATCGCTTCAGTAACTTCGCTTAAGCAAAGATCATAGCGGGACTTGAGCTTTTAAAACCACAGGAGGGACAGAGGAAACATTTTAAAGGGTTTCAAGTTGCATGTACAGATTAAGGGAAATCCAAGTGGGAGAGGTTAATAGAGTAATGCCTTTGTTAGCAGTGGTTGTGAGAGCAGGAAAACAATCCTTCGTGTTTCTTAGATCCAGTGTTTATCCTGGTACAAGGCTTCTTCTCAGTGCTGTAACAGCTGAACCCAGCAAGGCTCAGAATTCAGCAAGGTGGCCGGGTGCTTGGGGGCAAAACAGAACCCCAAGGTCAGAACTTGGGTTGTTCAGAGGATTGAGATCTTTGGGATAGACAATGTTACTATAAACTCAGGTTGCAGGATAGTTGAAGGAGGCTGGTAAAATTCTCCATTAAACACCCAATTTTTTTTTATTTCCTAAAGGCAGGAATGCCCTTGTCCAACTTGTTGATGCAGCTGGGAGGATAAACTCCGTTTCCCTTTCCTTTTCTCTCTTCTGCATCTCAGTTGTATTTGGTTTGAGTTTGAAAGGAGAGGTTTTAGCTGCAATGCTCAGCCAGTTCTCTGACAGAAACCCGCTGGCTAATTTGGGGCAATTTACTGAAATTTTCTGTACATCACTTGCCTATTTTTAAGCAAAGATAATCAGAGCTCTGTCCTCCTACCTGTCTGTGATGTCGCTGAATACCTGTTGCTGACCTTGCCAAGGGCCTCTGTAAATACATAACGTTTATATTGCAATATAAGCAATTATGTTGTGTTTGTGTTTACCCATCAGGGTTATGGGGATTTTTTCAATAACCCTTTTCTCTGTGTATATTCAGGTGGAAATTATGTATACCACAGCACAGAGGTGAGCGGTTTGTTCTACTATTTTTCTTTAGTGCACTGAAAGAAAAGGCAAAATAGGCAGAAGTGCTAAAGCATTGCTACAGCTGCCTCTCACCTTGAAACCTTAGGTGAAACCTATAAATTTTAAATATTGGTTTTAAGGTTTTGAAGATTCCTGAAAGAAATACTACCAATGGAGCGGCACCATTGGGATTTACACCATACTTTGATTTAATTATTCTGAGACAAGCATTATGTCCTGTCAAGGCATTTGTCCTTTGCTGTCAGGACTGCAGGCACCAATTTCACTTCTGAAGAGTACCCATAATAGTCTGAAAATAAGTAAGTATGAAAAATTGTGGATATAATTATTATAATTTTGGGTGTCATGAAATGATAATCCCTTTAAGTGTGCTCCAACCAATACATTCCTCTATAATTGCACATACGCAGGCTTTCCTGTGCAGCACTTTATTTGCTTTGTGTCAGTATCAGCAGAAAAGAGAGACCGTTGCTGACATACGTGATGGTCTTTTGTGGAAATGATACAGAACCGGGAGGTGTAAAGAGGGCAGTTGATTTCTTGCTGTTAGAGGAAATGTTATTTGCTGTCTTGAAACACGCTGTGGTTGTGTGTGTGCTTTTCACTTACGCCAGATCCTCTGAGCTGTGGGAAGGGCTGAGGGCTGCAGGTGGAGGCTGTTGGCTGGAGGCTGGGTAAATGTTTATTCATGCCAGTCTCCCAGGTAAGGGTTACGTTAGATTAAGGATTAAAGCCGAGCTCCTGAGCACTCTGGAACCTTTATGCATCACCCAGATACCTTTGGGAACCCATGCAGTTAATTCTGATGCTCCATTCCCACCTTGGGGCCAGATGAGATTTGCTGAGTGGGGGCTGATGCGGGCAGCACGGTCCCTGCCCTGTTCAGCAGGGAGCTCCCACCTTGCCTCCCCAAGTCTTCCTGAACTTTCAGCTGGCTGTGCTGCTTTCATTTCACAGCATCTGAGGCCAGAAGGGCCCATTAGATCATCTGCTCTGAACTTCAGTCTCTCACAGGCCATTAAGTTTCGCCCACTTACCCCTGGGTATTCTTCACTGCCAGTCTTTAAACTTTTATGTAGCGTTCCTATGCCATGTTTCATCACAGAGGTAGCTACATTTCAGTGAAATGTGTTCTGTATGGAACCAGTTATGCTTGTAAAGTGCATTAGGAGCCTTCGGAATGAATAGAACTTGTTTATTTGAGATTTTCAAAGATGCTTAGGGAATTAGGAGGCTCAGTTCCCATTAATTTTTATGAGAATTTAACATCTAAATGTCCTGGGTAGCTTTGCAGAATCTTCTCTTTTAGTGTGAGGAATAAAAGCAACCATTTAGAATTAGTTAAATTGTGTATGTAGTGCACTAGTGTGAGATATTTAAACTGAGAGGTTAAAAAACTCCTGTTATAGGCAATTTTATAATGGCCTGCTCTGGAGGTGATGTTTGCTTCCTGACTCTAAGCACTTCATTGTTGGTTAAAGTTGGGAGTTTCTATTCATTTTTAACTCATTAGCCCACTTAATATAATACAGGAAGTTCTTAGGAACCATAAAAATGCCTAATGGTATTTTAGCTCCTACTACTTCATCAATATTGGTATTTATGAACTCGTACAAAACTCCTAATTGTTTCACTGTGCGCTGACATGTGAACTACAGTTCTCGTTAGCACCAGCTCTCTCTGGAATGAATTTTCTCCAAGATGGTAGTGCAGTGTGATGTTTATTATTGTTAGCAGTAAGTGTTCTTTGACTGTTGTTCTTGTAAGGATTATCAGGCATGAGAATGACAGAGAAAGGGAAATAATCCATATTTCAGAGGGATCTGTGTTTTTCCAAGGGTCAAACACAGCGTAAACATTCTGTTTTTTTGTTGTTGTTGTTGTTCATATATTCAAATTGGGCGCCTACTTGCATTTGAAGGGTACCTGGGATAATCCTCTGTATTTCAGAATCACTCTGTGATCTCCACGAAGCTGTCTCAGTGGGTTGCTTCTCCTCCTCCTCTCCACGTGGAGCACGTGTTGCAGTCTCACACTTTTTGGCAGGGAGACTTTCCCTGTGTGCTCACTTCCAGTTCCTTTCAGTCCCTTCACATTGCTCCTGAGCATTCCCACCGTGCATGATTTTTCTCCAACCTCTGTTTCATATTCTTGGGGTATTTCTAGGGATCTGTCTCCATGATCACTTAACCAAGGATGGGCTCCTATAAGGCAACAGCAGTAGAAACATTGTGGTGAGCATGGAGTACACCTGCCTTCCTAATTATTACATGCCAGGTTTAATTGTATGACTGCAGATATTGGATCAGACTACTTCCCATGACATGTTGTGACTAGAACAGCCCACAATTTATTCCTAAGGTACCTGTTGCCCAGAAAATGAAATATTTGTCTTAATTGACACAAATTATAATTATCTTAAAGAACTTGGAGGTTCTTCTTGCTCCCTTCCCCTTGCTTTTTTGTCTTCCTAATTATCACTGTGGCTCCCATGAATGAGGATGGCTGGTATCACTGCTCATTAACCAAATAATTTCTTCAGCAGTTATCAGAAATTTAGGCAGCCAATCTGAACAAAGCACTGTAGCGCACAGCAGAGCTCTTCCTGTTGAAAATTCCCAGATGCAGATCAAGTTTTCTGTTAGTGTCAACACAAGAAACTGCATTGGAGGTAATGTAGCTGCACTCCCCTGAAGCAGAGACAGGTTTAGCTCTCATTTAAAACCAAGACATCAAATTTTGTTGATTGATATTGGAACTGTGAATTGAGGCTGACTTAAGCAGGTATGAGTCTGTGCCAGCACCAAGGGCTTTTGTGGAGAGACAAGATTTACGCTGGCTGGGTGTCGTGATGGAAGTCCTGTGACCTCTGATTGCTTTGTGGTGAAGTGATTTACACCGACAGCCCCAGACATGCAGACATCAGCCTCCGACCCCAATCAAAACACCACAGCACACTGATTTCTTTTGAGCTGTTGCAGCTCTTGAGGGTTTGCTTTGTGGTCGTGTTTTAGGTGGAAGGTCTCAAAATGTGTATTCAATGGCAATTGTGGTTATCTCACAATTTCATGACAGTAGGCACAGAAGAATTAAGAACATGAACAAATAGCATAAGACATAGCAAAACCCTGAGAGTCATCAGCACTGTAAGAAGATCAAGACTTGATGCAGGTTGGAGTGCTGTTTCTCCCAGCAGTGTCCAACTATGGATGTTTTGGTCAATTTTTCGTCAGCCTTTTCTGTAAGGTGCCGCTGGCTTGAGGGTGGACGGCTAACACAGGACCTGGTACCCGGAGGCTGAAGAAGTTCCTAACATGCGAGTAAAGATGGAGCAGAAGGTTGTTTTCAGCTCCATTCATATCAGTGGGAAGTTGCTGTGACCAAGTACCTCCTGTTGATGTTCTGCTGTCAGCAAAAGTTCTTCAGAAGGAGGGCTTCCCATTTCACAGCCACGAGAAGTGGTGACGATGGGCCAGTGGTTGCTGTCAGCACAGCCTTGGAAATAAAGAACAGAGGCAGACCCTTGAAAACCAGGAGGAAGCGAGCCTTAGGAGGAAGCCATGCTCTGAGCTGTTGGCGTGGTTCCCAGTTCTGTGTGCCCTTGGGCAGGTTGTGTCATCCTCCTTCACCCAAGTGCTGTGTGTAGGAGCGATAAGATCTCCCTGGGCAAAAAAAAAAAAGGTGGCTTTGCTGCTGCATTTTGATGCCGCAGTGTCTGGGATTGCAGGTGTTTCTCAAAATCCAGGATGTTGGTGTATAGATTGTTCCCTTCTACACGTGTTTGGAGCACTCGACAGACACACATCCATATAAATACAGGTATAATTGCAGAAAAGCCTGCTGCATCCCTTTATTCACACTGCAGCCCTGACAGATGTGTTCTCAGCAAGATTCCACCATATTCCACAGTTGAGCAGAGACCGTATGCCATTGAAACAAAAGAAGAAGATTAATTAGGTTGTCGTTGTGTGAAATTGGGTTTGGAGATGGCAGGCACGCTCAGAAGCCTGCATGGAGGTTGTCCATTTCTTTTTAATTATAGAAACAAGGGGGAGGAGAGGAGGAAATGTGGCGTAGTGCAGCCTAGGAGTGTTTGCAGCTGGGTCCGGTTGGTTGTCAGTGGGGTCACAGCTCAAGGGGCTGGAGCAGAGCAAATAAATGTCAACTCTGGGCTTCTTTCTGGAAACCGTTGGTCTAGTAAACCCTAAAGTTTCTCACATGTCAAGTCAAGCCAACGTTATGCTGTCTGGGGTCTCCCAGTCTGGAGGTGTGACTTACAGCTTTTGGTTAGCCTTCAGCTTGGGCTGCTTTGTCTGAGGGCTGAATGTCACCTACAGGCAAATGGATTTTTGGTATCAGTTCATTAAAATTAGACAGCGTCTAGGCAGCAGACTGGAATGCAGTTCCTCTGTTCAGACAATAGCCACAGCCACCTGCAGCAGGGAAAATCTCTGCCTGTGTGCTATTTGAGACCTGTTGTATCCTTCTAAAGATGCAGGAGATGAACATTGTATTCAAATTCTTTCTAATTTAGCTCTAAGTGAGCACCTGTTGTATTCTTTTCTTCCTTTAAAGAGAAGCAGGGGGGCTGCATTGGGCATATTTCGACCCAGGTAATAATATTCCACCTCCCTCTCCTCTGCTCGGAGTTTCAATTGGAAAAGCAAATCCTATTGTGTGCTTTCAGCTGCTAGACTGAGAGCTGCAGCATGTTCCATCAGAGGGGAGAGCTCTGTGATGGGCAGATCTGCCCATAGCATGTCCCCCTCCTCTGCAGAAATAAAACCAGCTTCCAGACGGAGCAGGAGCAGAGCCAAGCCAGCTGCAAGTCTAACTCATCTTGTGCGTCCTACTCAGGATCCCCCAGGTCAGACCCTGTGGACCAGCGATCCTGGGTGTTGCTGAGGAGTGTTGTAGGCATTTCGTGAAGCCCATTGTTTTTGTTGGAATCTAAGTGAGTTTGGGAATTTTTGCTTAGCATCATACCGGGAGACAGTTACTGTGTCATCGTAAGGTGTGATGCAGTGCTGGCAAGTTCCTGGGAGCAAGTGTGAGTCCCTTGGCTTGGCAGCCCTTGGAACAGGAAAATGTAGTAGAACCCTTGAAATAACTGAATCAGCACTCCGTAACAGTGTGAAAAAAATAGTTTTTTGTTTACTCTTCATTAAATTACATTTGCAAAGAGTGATGAACTTTGTAGTAGAACTGTGTGTTCTGTGACTTTTCCTTGAAGCAAGGCAAAGCGAATGAAGCAGAGTCAAAGAACTTGATCCTAGGGCTTGGTGGTTGCGCAGTAGCTTGCCTGACCAACAGCATGCATTTTCCAAACACATGCAATCACTTTTTGCCTTCGTTAGGGAATCTACACCATCTCTTTAAAATTTATGTTTGTGGGACAGGTTTTTTTTTTGTTGCTTTTTTTTTTTCAATCCTAACTTTTTTTTTGCATTTTTGCTCCCAAGCTGCAGTTGCATCTATTACTTAGAAATGTTTGTTGCTCTTAAACAAAAANAAAAAAAGCCATAATCCATGTGAGTGCCTTCAGTTTGATACCCTAACCCAGGTGCTAGGATTCTTACAGCCTCCTGAAGCAGGGAGACACTGTAGGGTTATGCCTCAGTGAATACCTTTGCTTGTCATTTGGAAGCAAGATACTCTTTATTATCCCGATAAAGAGATTCTCATGAATACTTCAGGAGACATTCATATGAAAAGCCTTAATTATTTAAAGCCATTTTCCCCATTACTTACTTAAGGATGTTGCCATTCATGCACCCAAGCTGAATTTATTGCAATGAATAATAATTTTCATTTCAATTAAGTTTTGTATGTACACATCTCTGAATCTTGTATCCATCTGTTTGCCATCTGCTGATTGGCTTGCTGTTTCGACAGAGCTTCTTATTTTTTAATTGTAGATGGTCATGTACTCATTACCATATCATCATTCAGCTCATCCTGGGGACAGCACATAACTGTATCAGTCTCCAGGTGTAATTAGATTGCTGAAATCATCAGGTTGCTTGAAGTCAGCTGATTTTCTGAGCATCACTCCCTCTGAAGATCTCCATGCATTTGATTTTTTATTATTTAATGAGACTGATCTTAGTGGACTGGAGGCATTGTATTACGTCGGGAGTTCACTCTTGATCAGCTGTAATTAAGATGATGCTTGAACAAGTTCCTAGGACAATGTCACAGCTCATTTTGCATGTCACTGCACAAATGCAGGTTACCTTCAGTACCTTACAGGAGACAACCAGTGCTTGAAACAGGAGGACAGAGCTCAGCACGGCTGCTAGCTGTCCTGCCTCAGCGCTCCCTGACCTGGACAGAGCTTGATAATTGGGTCAAAATTCATCCAGTCCAGTACTGGGTAGCATTTTTGGGCCTGGCTGCATTTGAGGGACACATGTACCGGGAGCATTATTTCCATCTAGTGGCCCAGTTTGCTGGTCTCAGCATAACTCCAAGGAAAAAGGCATTCAGGCCATGCGTGCGTACATCACCCCTTTTTCCTGTTGGAGGCTTTGCAGCTAGGCTGTGGGATGAAATATCTGTGGGTGAACTTAGCTTTATGAAGGTGAGGTGGGGTGGGAGCTGAAGAGAGGGAGAGGTGCTTTTCAAAACACCCAAACAAAACAAAACAGAGACCTACAGGCACATTCAGCATATATTAAATCAGTTTATCTTCTCCATAATAACGAGCACAAGCTTTGCATTCCTCTCTTCTCTGCTCAGTCCTGCCTGGGCACGCATCCTATAGCAGAAGACACGGTTCAGCAGCTGACCTCGCAGACACCAGCCTGGCTTCAGGGCTCCCCATCTCCTGCTCCGCTGAGCAAACCGCTAAGAAATTGAAATAAAGATAAAACCTACACCGAAATGAACAGCTGCTGGGAGCCAAGAAGAACTAATTAACTTGTAGCAGGTGCTGCTCCTGGTTTCCATCAGGTTGCAGGTGGGCAATCTGCTGCAGCAGAGCTGGGGAAGGCCAGAGGGGAAAAGCCTTCCCTCAAAGCAACGGCAGCCTGTAGTGTTATTCTGTGTTATTTTTGTAACTGGTACCGTGACTCAGTGCTTTCTGTGGCTGAGGAGAGCTTTCCCTTCCCTTCCTACACCCCAGATGTCACTCAGCCGGAGGCAGCTGTCACCCTGATGGGTAGATGGCAGGGCTCTGAGGAGGGAGCTCTGAGATATCTGCCCTGGGTTGCTGCAGTGCCAAATGGGTCACAGCCGTCCAGTCCTCACCGTTCGACCTCCAGCCCCCGATTAGCATCGAGGCTCATTGTGCCGGCTGCTACAGAAACACCTAAAGAGAAGTGGTTAACCTGAGGTGCAGTGCAGGCCGTTGTTCAATGTCCTACATTCTTCCCCTGCAGTGTTCTTGTGTGCCTGTTTTAGAAAAGCCAGCACTTTTGTGCAAAAAAGCTCTTGAGGTTTGAAAACAGTCAGCTACACGTGGACTATGTATCGCCTAATGTGCCTGAGAAATTCTGTTCTCATGGAAGTTTTCCAGGTGCTCAGGAGTAGTACAAAGGGCGCTTTTCAAACCAAATAATAAAAAATTATCCCTCGCACCCCCCTACTCTAACAATCTCAGCTGCTTTCCTACACCTAGCCACTCAAAATTTACACTGGAGTTTGAGTGCTTAAGTCAGGGCTGACAGCAGATTCAAGTTTTTAAGCCACAGAGACTCCTCTTGAAACGTTATCCCAATTTTGTCTCCCAGTAAATAAGTTGTTTTTAAGATGAAATCTTACAATCACTAGAGCTTTCTGTGGCTGCCTCTGATTTTTTTTTTTTCTCCCCAGTCATAAAGCCAAATTATAGCAAGGTATATCCCATGTAATTCCCTTTCTGGCCTTATCTTATCTCTAGCTCTTAGCTGATGTGATTGAAAAACTCTGGCATTCCGTGACACAAATCCAAATACCGAGCACTAAAGGGTGGCACTGTTCTTCCAGGAGCAGGTCCACTCACTTCAAAACCATGTTCTCTCTCTTTTTTTTTTTTTTAATATAAAAAGTAAGAAAGAAAAGAAAAATGTTAGCAAAATACTAGGTTGCACTTTCTATGCTGTGCTGTAACAACAGTAAGGAACATAGGCTAAGGGGAGGGGGAAAGGAAATGGTTTGGTTTCTACAGCTGGATGTGCTTGGATGTGATCCTGTTCTGCTTGCAGCCACGTGAAGCACCACAACTGCTCATTTATTGCTCTTTCCAGGGTTTATTTTATACATATAGCCTAATGTAGCTGTGAGTTTCATGTGTGCCTGGCAGCAGACAGGCTACGATAATTAGAATTGTGGTCGCTGAGCATGGAAGGGACCAGTGGGATGAATCTGCAGAGGGACACACCAGGTATTGTGGTTTAGTTAACGCACTTAAGATTGCAGCTCTCTGAAACCATGCTTTTAAAACTGCTTTTTCTCTTTCAGTGACGTAGGGGCGTTCACGTGCTGTACCCAAAGTTGCTCATGCAGCTTCTCCATCTCTGATGCCGAAGGGCGTGCTGAAAGCTGCCCAGGGCACCAGGTGAAATTCTCCTCCCTACAACAGCACTGTCAGTGCCTTAAACTCTGGATACAGATTCCCACTGATGGAACTGAGAGACGAATCTCACCCAAAATATTCAGCAGGAATGTTTCTGGGATAGAGGTTGCTTGGACTGAGCTCAGTGTAATTTTTGCTGGCATGACAACGTAAGATAGGGATGGCATGCCATGGCAGAATTTAGTGCTTCGTCTCTTTGTATTCACTTCGCTCAATAAGGCAGGAAATTTATTTACTATCTAGAGGCAGTTAACTGTCTTCCTACTGCATTGTTTCAGCAGAGGAAAATGGCAATACATCTATATATCTGTTTTTAAATGAATGACTTTGAATACCCGAAGAGAAGGATGAGAAATCCTTTTTGCTGTGGTATTGACAAAGAAATGAATTTCTCCACCAAGTTGTGTCTCAAACATAGGTTTGATTATTTTTCTTGAGGAAGTTTTCTGTTGTGCTTGTTAAGTTTCCACTGTTTACTCTAGAAGAAGCAATTTAAGAGAATTATATATTCTTTATCCCCTTTGTTTTAGCATGAGAATCACATGGGGCCGATCTCGCTGTGATTAACGGCCTGAACGTCGCTGTCACTTAAAGGAAAAGATTGTTCCCATGTGCAGGTCTGAGGCTCCTTGAAGGGAAATCCATTTTGAGGGGAAGGAGAGGAGGGGCGGGCAGTCAGCAGCCTTCCGTTCCCCTGGCTTGGGTTACCACGTTTCAGGGGTGCCAAGTGCTGCCCAGGCTGCATTGTGCTTGCCACACCAGGGAGTAAGTCTTAATTGAAGGATTTTAGCTCTCACAGCAGTAGGTGTACCATAATAATTAATATATAGAAGAGTTATTATTTAATACATAAAAATAAATAGGTTAATTGTAGAAGACTATTGGGTTATTTAGAGAAAAAAATGGGTATCATTGAGAGCTTTGTCTAGAGCTGTTGGCGATTTACGTTGCAGTCAGCTGTCTTGAAGACGTGTGTTTGTGACACAGAGAAAATAGATACCATGTCTTATTTCAGCTGGTTTTCAGTGCTGATTGTCCACTTTGATTTTTGAAAAAGAAACAGAAGAAGGACAAAGAAGGGAATGGAATTTCTTGAGAATACAGGCAATTGCTAGCATGTTTGTTGCCCATCCCACCCCTACCCAGGATGAAAGCACGCACGCAGCCATCTCGTACCTACACATTGGCTGTGGATCCACTCAAGGCAAAACAACAGGTAAATTTTTTCAGCTTGAGCAGCATCCTTTTTGTTACATTTGGAAAGGAAACATCACTGGTGTGGCATGTGCCCAAAATCCCAAAAAGTACAATAAGAGGCTCTTGGAGAAGACAAGGTTTAGGATGAGATTTGGAGCGGGTGCAGAAGGCATTGCTCAGGGAAGCACTGGTGAACCCTGAACACATTCCAGAGGTCTCTGGACACAATTTCAGGTACTGTTGGTCCTGGCATTTTCTCACATAGCCAAAGTAAAGCTCCGCTTCCTAAAGAAGGACAGACTACTGATCTCGGGGCTGGAAATGTATAGGTTCCACCTCTTGGTTACAGTTAGACAGTCTTGGAGACAATTCTTTGAATTTTATTGATGAAGAAATTAATAAAAACTGATTTATTCCTGTGAAAGCCTTTGATTTTGCAAAACTAGTGCTTTTCAGTAGAAAATTGTCCCAGCAAAATGTTTAAATTCTCTCTCCTTCATATTTCCCGAGATTTATTTTACACCAGGTCCCCAGGGTTATGAGCCCTGCAATAAAAGAGGTCAGTCTGTACTCATAGCCCAAGTGGAAACCTTGCAGCTGCCTAGACAGTGGTTCTTGCTGATTCGTGGAATCACGTAGGTAGCTGAGTTCACAAACTCAGCTGAGATGCAGTATTGGGTGCTGGTGCTTCAGGGCTGATAGCAGGCAAGTCGAAAAAAGTTTGAAAAACTGGAATACAGCTTGTGACTTCAGCGAGTATCAGCTTGGTGGGCCACTCCTGATAGCTAGTAAGGCTAAATGACCGTGTTCCATAAAAGCATAATTAGCATTACATTTTATTTTACGAAGCATCTTTACCAATCATTATCCTCAGAAGCGAATGCAGTTAATTTTGTGTGGTTTGTTCCATCTGACTGTACTTCATACGTGATGTATCAGTACCCAGCTGGGTAATTTTCCAGTCCTGCTCTCCCAGCTTCAATATAACTGTAACCACCTTGCCGGATGAGGGAATTTTATTTGCTCAGAAACATTGTGTCAGATTTGCAGGACTTCTGTCTTTTCTTGGAGACAGGACTGTGGGGTCTGAGGAAAAAATTCCAGAGCTGAACTGAGAATATAGAATTCCACAAACAGAGTAAAAAGAAGTAATTGTCAGAGCTGTGCAGCTGAAAGGAAACGTGGCATTATCCCAGCTCTGGATGCACCCTGGAAATCCTGGCATCGCAAGGGAGAAATAGCAGCAAACCACATCTGCTTTCACAGCACAAAGGCAGCAGTGGGACTTCAGATCCACGCCATTACCAGTGAGATTGTCCTCTACTCTGTCATCAGAGAGAAACTTCCGTCTCATCACAATGTTTTACATCTTATTGCATACAGGATCGCTCTTTCTTTCACTATCATCGCAAAAGTGTGTTTATAAATTGTATTGATATTAGGTTATAATTTCTGTGTCATGTGTACTATACACTTTATATACTGCACGTTGCATAGATTTCTTTCTGTAAACCGCAGCACTTCATTTGTGGCTATGGTATTCATTACAGCTGGATTATATGCCCTCAAGGGAGTAAGTAATCAATCCTCTTTGTGCATGCATTGTATGCAGTGCAAAAGCATTCCTGGTCCAGCAAGGAGCAGGAAGAAGAAAACCTGTCTCATTTACCTTTTAATAGTTTAATAGATGAGTGCATGCAGTGGGCTTGTAATTTGCTGCTGATGCAGACAAAGGGGAAGTAAGAGGAGCTGGAGCTGTGCCTCACACCCTTCCCAGCAGACCCAGTGCTGTTTGCTTCAGGGTGTTCCCAAATGTAAATCCTCCTCCTTAACTCCTCTGGGTGTTTGGTCCAGAGAGGAGCCGAGCTGTTGTACCCACAGCCCTGTTCCTGAGGATGTGATGTAATCAGAGGAAAATTCATCCTCTTCTGTTTCTTCTTCTTCTGTTTTGTTTTTTTTTTTTGTGTTTTTTGTTTGTTTGTTTGCAATTGTGAAATTTCCCAGAGCACAGTTTGAGGGGGTTTAATTACCTGTGCTATCAATAACACCGATGCATTTTGTCTCCGTTGGCTATTGATTTTTTTTTACCTCAGTGAGGTCAGACATAACAGATTGGGGTGTATTGTTCCACCAAATAAATTCCCTTTGTAAATGTGTTATGACACTGGTACTGGGTAAAAAAAAAAAAAAAAAAAAAAAAAAANTGGTGTGATACTTTAACACATTTGTGTTTTTTCTCCCCAAAAATTCCCTCCCAAATATAACAGGGACATGCAACAGCCAAGTTTTTTCTTTCCCATATTGGAGACTCACAGATTTTCTTTTCTTACCTAAAATCTCAGGACGAATTAGTGGCGAAAATCAGGTTTGTTTGTGATAGAACTGTACGTGCTCATTTTAACAACCAGGACTGTGAAATGTGGGCTGGGTTTCCAAGTCTCTTGAACCAGAGTAATTCGATGGACTTTGATGGAGCTGTGCAGGTTTCAGCCATGTAACAATGCCTCCTTTTTTCTGCTGTTGTTAGTTATTAATTATGAACGTTACATAGCAGTCTGTGTTGATTTGTAGACGTGATGCCAGATGAGTTTAATTCTTGATTGTGCTAATTACCCCGTGCTGCAGTGTGGTGAACGCAACTGCATAGCTTCAGGGATTGTTAGAGCCATGCAAGTATGACTGGCTTTATCAGGTTTGCGCTGATGTGGAAGAGAAGCACTTGAGGTACTCTGCTTCTGAGGAGTCATGTTTGCATCATCATCTGTTAGCAAACTCTGGCTTAAAAATACTCCAAATTCTCTTTCTGCTCCACTGAAGCCCCGATTCCCCATGAAGTTCGAGAGACTTCTTCCTTTGTTTAAAAAAAATAAAGCCAAAATTAATGGGAAATGACAAGAGGAAAATGATGCAGCTGAATGCTTTGATAAGCAATCAAGACTTAATAGATTAGAAAATATAATTAATTACTTAATTATACTCAAAGTGGTTGTTATTGGTAGATTGTTCGTTGAAAAGCCATTGTTGTGTGGAAGGATGTGCCTGGTGCATGAAGAGCAGTCTCCAGGAAGCCGTAGCTGCTAGCAGGGACTCCTAATGAGCGGAGAGGTTGGTCTGGTCAGTACGTAGTGCTTTGTACGGCCAACGCCAGGCATCTGGGAGGACCTAGTTCCTTATTTCATTGTCTCTGCGCCCAGCAATGCTATTCATTTAGAAACACACATTTTCAGTTAGAAACTCTGAGATTGGTGTCCCTTCACAAACTTTCGAGGTTATTTTACTGTAGAAACTATTTATTTTCCCAGTCTGTGCAAGACTGCTGAGGACATACATAAGTTGATGGAGAGCTGCTTCTTACCATTAATTTAAAAATGTAAGGGTTAATTTTTTGGCAGTGATGAGTAAGTTGCTGTTCTCAATTACTGGATGTACAATAGAAGGATGATTGCTGAGAGAGATGAGTATCTGCTCTCTGAAAATCCGACCCCTTTATAACTATCCCAACTTGAGTTCTCCGTCGTTAGTTCCTATAGACGATACTGGTCTTGATGTCGTCAGTGGTCTTTAATTTTATATATCTTTGTAGTTTGTGAGGGCACTTTGAATACTAGGGAGCAGACGAATGCAAGAGGGCTCACTTAACAGCGAGAGCCGTGCCTTCATTCCTTCAAGTGCCGTGTAGTTGGAAGCAGCAGCGACGGGCTGGCACAGATGGAGCTGGGAAAAGCCCTATTGCTCCCACGTGCCGCAGCACTACCGACAGGATCCAGCACAAAGCTGCTGCAGCAGAGAGCAGCAGCCTGCAACAGCAAGAGGAAACCTGTCCCAATGGGCTCTGTTTGACTTCATTAGCTCCTGCAGAGCTGGGAGCAGAATGGATTTATCTCTCCCTGGAGCCAGGGCAGGAGCCGTGCACGCTTGGCGTCGCGGTGCCTTCCTGCAAGGCAGCGAGCTTGTAGCAGATTGTCCGACACCTCCTGCGCTGTGCTGCTGCTGTTTCACCGAGCGACGCTTTCCATAAGTTGAGGCCTCATGCTGGTTTCTCTAATTGTGCTCGGGTTTTGTTCTTCTTGTGTTGAGGCTCTGGCAGCGCGTTATTTGCTTGTGTTGGCGTAAACTTGAACGTAGAAGTGCTTTCCTCAGGAGCTGGTCTGGAGAGAAGCAGCAGCTTTTCTATTTGTTGCCTCTGTAACATCTCCGATCCAACAGCTGGTAAGCAGGCATCCAAAATTTGATGACTCCTTAGTAGAGATGTCGCACACTTTGGCTCAGCCACTGGAAGAATCGAGACACGGAGCAGTTGAAGGTAACAGCTTTCATCTTTATCTGGCTGTCTGTGCTCTACAGGATATTCCTGGTGGGGTGTAAGGAACAGTCTCCACATCGCTGTTTTCAAGAATACAACCACAAATAGGCTGATCTCAGAGACTTTGCTTCTGAAGGGATTGGAGCAGCTGCATGTAGCAAACAATGAACGAGGCAATCTTTGGCTGGAGACGGGATCTTATCAACCCAGTGGTTATAAACCCTGGGGACCAGTTCCTCATTTCTAGGGATGCTGTGGTTCCTTAGCCCTGATTTCAGGCTCTGTGATGTGCCCCTGAGATCTGCTGTGCCTGATGCTCAGAGCTGCTCCTTGGCCAGGCTCAGAGTGGGCCATGGCCAAGTCAAGGAGAGTTACAGATGTAGGCAGGAATTTCTTAACACCCTGATACTTCTGAGCAAGCGATCTAATTCAAAATGCCTTTTAATTTTCAAGTAATTCTGAGAAATTCCAAGGTTTTCTGCCCTTGTCGTATTGACGCTGATAACACCGCGAATTTCCGATGGCATCCGTAGCTTTCCCATAATGAGTAACTAGTTAATTTTTATTTCCTGAAAAACATGAATATATTTCCCATCTATCCACCAAAATGAACTAAAGCTAGAGAGGCCTGTCCACGGCAGGGGGGTTGGAACTAGATGAACTTCGAGGTCCCTTCCAACCCAAGCCATTCTATGATACTGTGATTCTGTATACTTAGAAGTGGACATTTAAAATTCCACAGTGCCAAATCAGCAGTGTTCTGCCTCGCTCACACAGCGTATTTTCCATCCAAGGCTCTTTGTGGAGCAAGCTTTCATTGCCGAGCTGAGGAACCCAGCACTCCAGGTTGTATCCAGCAAACTGAGTGATGGGAGGAGATGCAGTCTGTGATTCTCCCCCTCCCCGTTGCTTCACAGGACATAAGGGACTGTTTCCTCTGAGTGCTGTTCAAGCTGTGAGTCGGTGTTGCCATATAAAAGAGACAATAGAACAGTGGCAAAAAGATAAGAAAATTCAGTGCCGGGGGTGCAGCATCTCAGTTCTAAAAGAGCTGAGATGTTTCCTAGTCAGACGCATTCATCTTCCAGTGGACAGATCTCACAGAGGTGTCAGCAAGGTGGGTTCTTACAGTAAGCATGCATTCCCTTCCAAGAATGCTGTCAGGGACTAGTCTGGCTGGGTGCAACATGTTGAAAACTGCAGAATTCATGAATATCAAATTTTGGAAAGCCTTCAACATAATTCTGTTCCATTTGCATTAAATTCTGCTCCATTGGTGTCTCAAATCCCAAAGCTCTCTCCGGGGTTGGTTGTGGGACTGGAGTTATTTTGTTTGTTTTCTTCTTGACTTCAAGTCAAGTCCTAGCTAAGGACCAGCAGGAATTAAGCGACAAAGTAGAAGCCTTGCTCCCAAGTTCTGGATTCAGGACTTCCCAAGAGATGGTTGTGGGCTTAAAGGACAGTGCTAATTTGGGGGGACAGATGTGGCAAGGGGATACAGGAGGGTGGTGGGGATGTAGGTTAAAGATAACTAAGGACAGCTGGGTGCTTTGGGTTCAGCATGTGATTTGGCAACATCAAAAGAGCGCAAGTTAATGGGAAGCAGGTTTTTGTAGGAGGCAAACTGTTGGTGGAAATGAGCTAAACTCAGTAGGGTCAAATTTGCTTTTGAAGATAATAGCTCGGTTACATGCAACTGTGCTCCAAGCCCTCCTCAGACAGCCTGCTGCTAGCTTCAGTGGTGTACAGCAGTTAAAAATAGTTTGAGGTACAAATCACAAGGTCTGTATTCAATTGCATGATTCTGTTTACAAAAACTTTGGTACAGCGATAGCGCTGCTGGTACACACCAATCCCTTCATTACTCAGAGCCTTCTATTTTAACACACAAATTGTAAGGAAATGTGTATGGCATTCTGACACAGAGCACTGTTCTTAGGGTGCGCAACCTTTCAACAGGTTTGTGCATTTAATAAACACTGTTGGAAATCAGCTCTCTGAAACCAATATCACGTTACCATGGCAAAGAACAAAGAAATGAAATGAGGCTCCTGTAGTTAGCAAAAAGAGACCGGAGAGCAGTGAGGAACTCACTGGACCCCTTTTGACTGCGTACGTTTTTTCTTACCATTAAAACCAGGTTTTTAGAGACATCACATTTGGTGGTGGAGATGTGAGGCAGTTTACTGTTTTGCCCGCGCACATCAAAATATACAGCATGGTCCTCTTTGTTAGTTGTAAACAGGGAGTAAATCTGCTGGCATCAAGGGAGTTAGCATCACTAAATGGGGGATCAGCTCCTACCGTGACTTCTACCTGTGGCAATATGCATCTAGTTTATGTATTTATATGGAAATAGGCTTATTTGTCTCTAGTTTCATAGATTCAGTAAAAGGACTTTGGGCTTTTGTTGCTGTTTCTGATACAGTTAAGGACCGATGAGTTATGATAAAATCCAAGCTAAATAGAACAACCTGGTTAAGACCTTTTTTTTTTTTTTTTTTTTTTTTTTTTAAAGAGAGGAAAAAAAAACGGCATGTTTGTGCAAAAGCTCTAAAACAGACATTTCTGATGCTAGAGCAAATACCTACACATCCCCAAGCTGTTAACATGGATTTGATAGAATCATTAAAGATGCTTTGTGTTCAAAGAAATTCCTGTTAAGCAAACACCTCTGGGGAAATAACAGAAGTGTTGCAGCTGATTTCATACCGGTGTTTGAGCAGGGCTTGGTGCACAGTTGCAATTTTTGAGTTTCTGTCTGCAAAAGCAAGCCTGGCCCTACTGGGCATAGGGCTCTTACAGTGGCTGCTGGCAGTGTTCCCTCTTTGGGGAAGAAACCTGCTTCTCTTTGGGGTTAGTTTCTTTTGATGTAACAGAAACAACTGCAGGCATCTGGCTAACATAGTGACAGTGCAGCTTTTCCTTCTGCAGTGGGCCCTGTGCTAGATGTGTTAGATGTTAAGAGCAGTGGGGCTGAATCCCATCTTCAAGTAGTTTTTAAAAACTAATCTGAGCTGCCTCCCCTCTTGAAGCACATGTGACATTGGAGCCAGGCTTCTGAAGGCTCTCAGGTAGCTTAAAGATGTTAGGGAACTGTTTTATGGGATTACCGAAGTGTTGCAGGAGGTTAGGACTCAACTTGCCTGATTTTAAACAATTTTCATCTCTGCAAACAGTTTTGAAGGTTATTAGAGGAATCTATTTCCATCTTTAGACAGCTAAGGAACTTGATTCTCCATTTCTCCATCATTTTTTGTGATGCTTAAAAAGTTCAGTTAAAAAAAATAGCAACTGAAGGAGGTAGTTCTGTTTCTGCATTGTACTAATATTTTTAGGTAGGGCTTTTTCCATTATAATCTACCAGCAGCAAAGTCTGGTAAGCCTGTAAAACAACAGGCCTGCAACTGAAATACAAGTTAGAAAAGGTTGGAATTGGTAGAATTTCAACAAGGGACCCAAAACTGAAAATGCATAAAATACTTTTGCTCTCTGATCTTCTTGAAATCAACATATCCTGAAAATGCTGCAATATAAAACTCAATTATACAGCTAATGTAGTTTTTTAAAAAAAAAAAAAAACACATAAAGGGATGACATAATTTTATCCAAATCAATTACAAAGGTGCTATGTTTTGTAGAAGGAGTTGAGCAGGAACGTGTGAAACCAAATTTTAACAGCTTAGAGTTCTGTAAACGAAGGTGCCTTGCTTTTTGAGCTCTTCAGGGACAGCAGTCTGCTTTCTGTAGGGTTTAAGAAATGGAGTCATAATCTTGCTGTGGCTCTGCATACTGCTTCAGTTGAGCTAGATATTTATTTACTCAAAATAATCCAGGACAGGCTACAATTGCCATGGAGTTAGTTTGCTAGACAACAGAACAACGATGCTGTAACTGCACTAATTATGTTAACATGCTGGGCAAACACAGGCACAACGGCAGAGGCGGGGATAGGTTTGCAGCAGTTTGCTTTCACAGGGAGTGCTGGCTGAGACATGGTTTGCACGGACTGTGTTTTGTGGCCGTTGCTGTCACTTCACAGCTCAGAAGCTGTGTCTGCTGAGCTCGGGCTGAGCAGCGTTCCGTACAAGAGCAACCACAACCACCAAGCAGTGCAGTTCCACGGGTACACATGGGTATGTAGTGCCTAACTGCTAACTGTCCCTTCCCAGCCTTGTGCAGCCTAAAAAAGAACCAACCATGCTTTTCCATGTATTTATCTTCCTGTCGTTTCTACCTCATACGTTTGTATATTTGAAAGTCAGTGCAGCATTTAGGCTGCAGCCATTGAGTCTGTCTGAGCAGGTCTCGGAGGCCAGCCTGGTGATCTCTGTGTGCGTGTCCTTTGGGTCCCTTCTGTGCTATGTTTGGGTCAACTTCTGCTCTTTATTATTCTGTTGTGTTCTAAACATTTCTCCCCAAAATTCATAAAGTTCAAGCCACTGCATGTAACATAAAGGGCATGTAAGCTATTAATGTTTTATTCTGTTTAAAGAAACAGGCTTAGGCTGCAGCATGGTTTGAGTGCCTGATCTTTCTCCTGGCTATTTTGGGATGCATGTAGAAAAATATTGGAGCATTAACGTACGTGGAGCAGGCCGTGTTGTGTGTGCTGGTCCAGAAGGCTCTGGGACTGACTGACCTGGAAACCAAGCTCTTTGCACTGAAATACCCACCAGCTTGATATGGAAGGAAAGGGTGAGGGCCACAGCCTCTAAACAAAGCTCAAAGTACAAGAGGGTGGTTAGGGGCACTGAATCCAAGCCTTTCAGCAGTGTGAGTGGAAGAGCTGCCATCGCAGAATCAGTGCACAAATCCATGCATCAGGTGTGCTGGGAGCATGGTCAGTTGTGTCAGTGAGTGGCATCCAGGCCCTCAAAGGAAGGACGTCTTGTGCAGAATGCTGTACTTTATTATTTTCCTTTTGTATTGCAGTGCAGAGGCCGCATTTGTGAACAGGGCAAGAAAAAAGAAAAGGATTGAAGATAGTCCCCTGATCTGTCAGACAGAAACCATATGGTTGAGGCTACAATTGAGCCATGGCTGATCACACTCCCCCCTAATCTGCAGCTGTTTTCCTTCTGATAGATAAATATGTGTTTAAATAATGCACCCTGCCTGACTCGGCCAGTTTTTTGGAATGTTCCCTTTGACAACTGAATGTTTCCATTATGCCCAATAAACGTCTCGGGGACTGGCCGCTCCTGCCTAATGCACATCAAGGCTGCGTTCCCTCCCTTTCACCTTCCAAAGGAAACACTGCAGCTGTTCATTAGCTGCAGCACTTACTACAAGAGACTCATTTTCAGGAGATAATTTTTCCCTTAGAACTTCATAAAAATGTTTTAGTTCCTGACCACAAAGACACAGTGAATAACTGTGGCAGAGGAGTGCTGTGAGCTTTGATGTCAGCGCTGTTCTACTTTAAAAGGGCACCGAAGTCTGTCAATGGCACATTCTTTTCTTCCGTGGTAACAGGACGAGCCTGCATTGCATTGTGTTACATATTGTAGGAAGGTTTTGAAGCTGAACTCACTACATACCCACAGCACAAAAAGAAAAAGGGTAACCATGTCAACCGCTGTCCAGCTGCACCGGCGCGACGCGCTGCCGGCATCCACGCGCCTCGTCCTGCCCTGGTGGCTTGTGTGCAGCGAGGGGATGAAGGCTCCGGTGCTCTTCCTTCCGCTCTCAGCATCGTGTCAAGGTGGGGAGATGCCGCATACATTGATCTTTGTGATGGGTTTTGGGTTTGGTGTAGACTGTCTCTAGTTGATTGAAAGACCTTAATCTGCAACACTGGGGCCAGGTTTTGTGATTCTGGGACTTGTAAAGCCCCTTTTAATGCCCCCCTCCAAAAGTCTTGTGTCAGTGTGATTCTTAAGATTGGCCATATTGGGGCCACGTTGCGCAGTAGAGCTGCGTATCCACGTGTTAAATAAGCAAGCACAGGGGTGCTGGAAGGTGCATTGTATGGTTATATTTGTGTCTAGATAGAGCTGATTCCGGTTGTCACGTTGGGAGCCAGCTCTCAGGTGAGGTTGTCTCAGAGACCAAAGTTCCAGCCCCAGCCCCGGTGTTCTGATGTTGGGCTCACAGCTTCAGCTCTTCTTGTCTCTGTTCCCTTGCCGTTTAGGTAGGAACAGTGATATCAGTCTTTGTTAAACCCTTTGATGTAGGTATTTAACTCTCTGGATTGCCTTGGGGGATTTCCCTGACCTCTGTTTATTTATCTATAGAGTGAGGATAATGATATCTGCTTGTCTCAAAGCAGCAACACAAGACTTATCTGAATAATGACTGCAGAGCCCTTGGAAGAAAGGTGCAGCACAAGGGCAAACAACTGTTGTTTATTCTTGTTGCTACCATGATCTGACTTACAAATGTGGCAGAGTGAAGACAGGCTCTTTATAAAATTTTGCAAAGAACTGATGTGTGAAAGCTTAGGGGTTGGGGTATGCTTGCTGTGAGTCATGGCTGCCAGCATGATTGCCCGTGTTTTACTTGGTGGAAGATAAGATGCACTAGGTCTTATGTTATCCAAGTCTGATTTTTTTCCAGTTGCCAAATGGAAAGAATTGTCATTCCGTCATTGTGGAGAGGGTGGGCTGTCATTTGGCACCTGAAATCCCCGGTAATCTCATGAACCCATTCTGTTAGTGATTGAAAAATGGTTAAGGATATGGAGAAATGGCCAGTGCTTTGTGCTCTTCTTACAGAATTTGGGTTTATCATTGAGATAAATCTCCTGCCTCCTATTCTGTACTCATCTCCATATGCCTATTGCTGTCCCTTGTTTGCCCCATCCTTGTTTGGGAGGCAGAAGAAAAACAGAGTGCTATTTCCAAGCAGCGTTAGCTTTGCGTAGCATGCTCTGTATTGCAGGAAACCTGCCCAGTCCCTGGTGAGCAGAAAAGCCTTCTCAAAGACTTGGATTTGCTTTGTTTGATCCGACCCCAGCTGCTTGCTGCAGTCGTCAGCTGCTCGCTGGTGGTGAAGACCCTCGATGCAGCGCGCTCCGCAGAGAGAAGCCTCAGTGCAGTAGAAATCCGATGTCCTTTCCTCAACCTTTTATCTGTTTCATGCTGCAGTTACTATGGGATCGTTTGCTCCAGCCTTCTCCTCTCTGTCTCTGCCACAAAAGTGCACAGACTGTGGCCTGGGGTCACATTGTCACTTTTGTTCTCAGTTTGGAGAGAAGAGACTGGAAAGGAGCAGAGGGGGCTGAACAAACCCGCAGGGTGATGGCAGCCACAACACTCAGGTTTGCTCAGGTCTTCAACACAAAGCCAGTTTTTCTGGGGCTGCAACAGGGTTTCAGAGGGGCTCTTAAAAATAAGTGTGGGCAAACTCCTCGCATGGAGGTTTGTGGCATCATCTTAGGCTGCAGTGTCATAGTCAAAAACATCTTTCAGCTGTGAGCTTTGATTCGTGTTGTACTGTCTTGGGACCCCAGAGAGCTGAATCCCATCCCTGGCTCCCAAAAGATGCTTTGACATTGGTGTTTTAGTTCAGATCCCAGTGATACTTTTGATGTGGATCTCGAGGCTGTCCTCGCTTGCTGTGCTGCAGCTGATGTCCCAAAGCAGACTTAGAGAGCAGAGACAAATCCCTTTGAGATGGAGCTAAACCAGTTCTGCTCTGAGTGTTTATGAAACCAGACTGGAGCTAGTTTGGTGGAAATCCTCTGAAATGTGCATGCTGTGGGCACTGAGTACTCTTGTGCTTCACAGATTTGCTCGCACTGGGCTGCACCGCTTACAAACATCTACGCAGGCACATGAGAAGGGAAGTCATTTAGGGATAAAAGATCTGTATTCATGTATTTAGCTCGTGGAAAAATCTGTCCCTCAATCTGTGCATCAGCTCTGAGATCCTTTGCTTGCTTGCTGTTCTCCTCTCTCCCACCCTTCATCTGTCACGCCTGTCTGCAGTACAAGCTCTCCAGGGCAAGGGCTCTCGCTGAACACATGAGCCTTGGTTACCACCACGCAGCTCCAGCTCTGGTCGAGGCCTCAGGGCTCTGCAAGTAAACAACAGATTCTGGATCTCAAGAGGCTTGTTTATCTCCTTCTGTTGCTTTTCCCAGCCTGCTTCACCCTTGGGTAGTTAGGGATGAGGTCGTGGCGTTGCCTTGGCCTTACACATTGGGTTTTTGTTCTATACAACCTGCACAGATCCCATGCAGGAGGCTGGGAATGGTTACAGCCCCGTGTTCCACCATCCAACCTCATATGACAAAGGTGAGTTGCTTACCTCTGTGCTCATCCCTTCCAACATACTGGAGTTACCATTCCCAAACAGAACAAGTTTAAGGAATTGCCAGAATACCTGGAAACTGCTTGGCTCATGCTTGGCTGGTTGAGAGATCGTTCAAGCGTGCTGTCTCCTTTTGACATGAGCTGCAGATATTTCCAACAGTAGCTCCTTTGGTTTCCAAAGCCTAGCTCACAGCGCAGATTTTATTTTCCAGCAGGGTTCTCTGAACCTGATTATTTTCATTTACACTCCATCGCTACTGCTGAGCTCAAGCACAGAAAGGGTCTAAGCAGGCAACAACTATTTTGCTTATTAATGTTCATGGCATCAGAATAGGTATGAGGCTGCTTTGTTCAGTTCCCCCCCCTGAAGCACCAGCGTGTGCAGTGTGTGCTCTGCAGCCCTCTCCTGGCTGCATGCAGCTGTACAGGCAAAGCACTTTATTTCTGTTGTCTGAATGTCTCTGCATTTTGCTTGTTTTTCAGAGCTAGGCTCAGGCTCCGGTCAGATTTACACATCACGATCTGTTCACCAATAATTACAGCTTTGGCTCCTGCCAGCTGGCAGCTGCTTGGAAGGGGAGAGCGGTGATCCTGCTGCGGAGCAGTCCCAGCTTCTGTCTGCAGCAGCTCTCTGCTGGTGCTCATAAATGGGACAAAACTAAGACAACTCACTGCTTCCCATCTATACAGAGAAAAGACACCTTGGACTCTCCTAGCCATCTACCCTTAGCCATCATGCACTTCCCATGCCATTTCTCACTACACCCCAGTTTCTTCATGTGTGTTTTTCTGTAGCTGCTGCACTCTCTTGTTATCCAGTGGCTGTTCTGAGGATTTAGCTTGCATTTTGCTCTGAATGTCATCCAGACCTGCCTTTCTGCGTTAAAACTGTCACTGAGCTACTGTTGCTGTTACTGTTGCTCAGTAATTCTTTCTGTTGGTTTTGCTTTCATGGAGTAATTGAATTGATCCGCTTGGTTTTGTGGCAGCAAAGATTGCTAAGCCAAGAATATTTTGTAACCCATCTTTCTTGCAGTTTTCTCAGGGATTCTGAGTACGTCTTTACTGATGATTTCCCTGCATATTATAAAACTTGCCCAGAGGAATGAGAAAGTCATTTGTTTTTCATAGAGTATTAAAAATAACGCTATCATTGTGAAATGTCCTTGCCTGCAATGCTGGACAGTCTTGCATTAATTTTCTGCTTGCTTGATCTCTGATATAGGAAGATTCTATAGAACATGACTGAAGCATGAACCCAAGTTTGTTATTAATTTTCTAATACTGTGAGTCCTTACCCTGCCTTTTCTGGTTTTGTTGTTTGCCATTTCAGGAGTCTGTTCAGAAAACAGTTAACAATGCTGCTGTTACATCCCTCCTTTGCAGGCAGCATGCTCATATGTCAGCAATGGCAGAATTCATTTGCTCTATCACGGTAAAGAGCAGCCTTAGCAATACAGTGCGTTTTTGTAGCATTTCATACCCCGGTGTCTCAAAGCTTTTTCAGAGCTTTAGTAAAAGTCCTAATATTCTTCTATAGCGTCTTGTTTTAATGCTTGTAAGTGAAGTGATCTATATAGGTACAGGAACTACATTAGGTATAGGTGTATGGATGGATTTGTCGTAGAGCTGCCGAGCTGAATACCATTGCCCCTAAAATTCCTATTTCCCTCTAGCTCTGCCCTTCTCTTCCTCCCCTTATGGTCCTGCAGGATGCAGAGATTGCTCCTCAGCCTTCCCGTGAAGATGGGAGTTGTGTAAACCCTCGCCCCAATATGAGTCACTTGGTCAGTACCTTTTGGAAGCTGTGGAGCTGGTTTCCTCTCCGTGGAGACTCAAGCTCCCATCAGTGCTAATGGAAGTGACATGCATCAGGAGGAGAAGCTGTCCCTGGATTAATGCTCTTCCCAGTGTGTTTGTGCCACTGTACACACTGATTCCTCTGCTAGCAGACAGTGGAGGTAATTAAAATGTAATTTCTCATGAAGAGAATCCTGCTGAGACATTCAGTCTAATAGGAGCTCCCTCCTGTGTCCAAGCAGGTCTGTAAAGCCAGCACTTTCTTCTCTCCCACTGGAGCAAATTTATCCCAGCGGAAATTGGTATCTCACTGTTTTCTCAGGAGAAATAATAATTCCTTGAACTCGCCCTCGGCTTACAGGCATGGAGCTTTGCTTGCTCCTCTGCTTTTGGTATAAGTCCTTTCTGGTCAACAGCTCTAGATGTTGATGGTCTGAAGTAGACCATCCGATGCCCAGGTGAAACAACAGCAGCATGAGCTCCTGTAGCCTTTTTTCTTTATTTTTTTTTTTTCTGGCATTTATCCTTGTCTTTGGCACTTGTTTTCTGGGGAGAAAGATCCCTTCGAATTGCCTCAGGATGACTGAAAAATAACACAAATATCTGCTTACCTTAGGTCAATGCCATAATGTTGAACACTGAATTTTAAGTGCTGATAGAGAAGGACTTGGTTATAGCTTGTTGGGGATGCAGGGGATGGATGCTGTCTCTGTATTTAATACTACTGTATTTAATGGAATTTTGTGCCAATTATAAATATGACTTGAAGCATATTTTCTTTTTAAATCAAAATGGATTGAGACTGTCACATGACTCCAACCAAAACCTTTTGGCATAGTATAATTAGATAATGTAGAAGGAAAAAGTTCCAATTTTTATCAGTCTGATAAGGGACCCAGTATCCCCTTCCTTCTAGCACCAGTAGTTCTTCATCGTAAGCAGTTGGGTTGCATTGTTTATGCCGACTTATGCCTTAAGGACAAAATCCTGTGCAATTTGAGCCATGTGTCTCCAGCTTCTGAAAATGTGCTTTTGGTGTCTTCATGTGCAGAATCCATGTACAACTATAAATAGTATTTAAAACTCTTGAAAAAGCCATCAGTTTCTGGATAGCTCTTTTGCATGCTGTAAATTCTAGGCAGATCTAATGAAAAGGCAGTACTGTAACGTGAGACAGAGCCTTATTTCACTCATTCTCCAGCACCTTCATTTGTCACTGTGGCAGAACGTTATCAGCTGTTCGTATTAAATATTGTACTTTCTTATTGTGAGCAATGGATGGAGCAGGCTGCTATCTTTATGATCACTGCATGGAAAAGCAACTCTACCTGTTCCCGCATCATCATAATTTTTCTTTTGAGGCAGTGTGCTCTGTTTCCCAAATTGCATGCTGGACCTTCTGCAGCTTCCCCTCCCAGGGGAAGATGCAGGAAAAGCTGAGGTTCCAGTTCTCTTTTAGGTGGAATTCAGAGGGAAGGGCAAGTGTTAGGATCAGAATGCAGCTCCTGGCTGAGAATGTCCTCTCTTTGCTGCTCTGCATTATCCTTAAATACCCAATTGCCCTAATGCCTCTTACAGGTGGTGCAGCAAGCAGTGCTGGGATCCTTAGTGTGCAATTGAAACCCAAACCATCTGCTGAAGGATGCAGGGCATCCTCCTACCTGTGAGTGCCTGTGAGAGTGCCTCAGGCTCTTAAAGTCTTTGGGAGATCTAGCCCGTAGCATTTCAGGCCTGAAATGCCAGCAATTTAGAGAGCTGACAGAAGCTGGGAGTGTTGGAGGTCAGGAGAAAGCCCAGTGGGCGCTGTTACCACATTGTTGACCTGTGCTCTGCTCTTTCTTCTTGGTCCCTTGGAGACTTGGCTCGATGGACTTGTCCTCATAGGTTAAATACAAATGATCTGCACTGAGCAGCTCTGAATGCCATACATAGGGAGCAGAAAGTCCTCTTGAGAAAATCATAGAATCATAGAATATAGCTTTTAAAAGTAGCTAAAGGAAAACTGAGTTGCCTTAAACTAAACGTTTTGAAGGCACCCAAAGATCCGGACAGGTACCCAGAGGGACTCCTCCATCTAGGTGGGTACCTGCTGCGAGGCACTGCATTGCTTTTGGAAAACTGATCTGTCCCTAAACAATGTAAAAGGGTTTTTTTGAAACACCACCCTTCCCTTCCTATTGAATTCTATGGGAAATTATCCTAATAGCTCTGAAAGCAATATTAATGGCTTTCCAATTAGAATATCTTGATAGTTTATTTTATCGGCACTCCACGGCAGAAAATCGAAGGTTGCTTTGAATCTCATGTCATGCTTTTCATCAGCGAGCCTTTTTGTCACAAGCGGACACTCCATGAAATACAGATAAAGCAATTTAAAAGAAATATTTTGCCCAAGAAGGCTTAGAAGACTTCCTGGGAGTTCTCTTTTGGGAAACCTTTTCATTTACTGATTGAGAGATGGAATTGGCCTACAGAGGGAGCAGCAGGGTGGGCATGATTTTGGTCACGGTCTTTGAGAAGCACATTTAGTTCAACAGTCCACAGTGAGGTTTGGGTTCAGAGGGAAAGGCACTTGTGTGCTTGGATGGAAGGGCTGGGGAATTAGGTGTAGGGAGGAGAGGAAAACTTAAAATCTAGTTCCTGGTACCAGCAGAACCAACAGAGTGGTGTTGTGTAGGGGTTTAAAACATGAAATACGCTCTGCAAGGGTGACTGAGTAAATCATGAAGTTCTGTCTTGAGAGCATATCCTGCATAGCTTGCAGTCGTTTAAACAGTAGGTGGAAATTTTAATGCCATGTGAAAAATTAATATATGTGTTTTAATCAGCTTTGGTTTATATGGAATCAATCAGTTTTGCAGTATTATGTAGTCCTGTATGTCTGCAAGTTTCTTACTAACATGACCTTGTTAGGTTAATACGCTTATAATAGTGTCTAACACACTGATGTTTGACTCCTGGAGTTATTCATTGTGTCTGTTAATTGTCAGGTAACTTTTTAAGAACTATACATAGAGCTGCAGCAGGACATGCAGAAGGACCTGATGGCTGCACTTTTTCTGCCCTGCGTCTCCTGTCTGTTACTTCTCACAGTCGGATCACTCCTGATAATTTATATCAGTTTGGGAATCCCGTTTTCCTGGTCAGAAGTACAAGGATTGAGTAAGCTTCATGACCCACCTGTCAGTCATCTGTAGTGTTTAGGCTCCAAATTTCCACTGACAGAAATTGTATTTTTACCAGAATGTGGCCACAGCCTTCTGGAATTTTATTTCCAGAAATAATTAATTTAAATAAAGAAAATGCTTTCATTCCACCTCTTCCAAGCCCTGAATACTTGAAATTATCTCAGGCTTGGTTCTCAGGACTTGCGATTCATCCCCAGGTCTGCTCAGAGCAGTCCTCATCTCGTTTGCTCACTGCTTGCTTTGGCTGACACTTGGCAGCTGCAGTCAGCTGAACGCATTGTCCAATGCAGGCCAGATCCTAGCCAGCAGCTGCCCTCGGTGACCAGCAGCACTCTGCACCACCACAGTTCCAGCTGGGCTGCTGAGATCCACATGGACCGATGCCCTCGTGCCCTGTGTGCCTCTGCGGGGAGCTAAATGCATGTGGGGTGCTCGTGGAGATCAGTTTGTAGGGCTGGTACAGCAAGCACAAGCTGCATTTAAAAAGATACTGTGAAAGGCGAATCTAAGAAGTTATTTTGCTTTATCTAGGAAAAAAAGCCTGCTTTGTGTACAACGCTCTGCATTAAGAACACACATGCGTGTTTGTATGCGTGTGCACAAGCATGCAAGAGGTTAGGAGCTGGCACTATTGCACATCCCCCCGGAACACCCACCCTCAGTGGATGCACACCGTCGATTGCTTGGAGAAAAGTGGTAGGTGCAGACCTGGGGGTGGCTCTTGTTGTGTCGTGAATGGTTCTGGAGCTGCACCCCAGGCTTCCCCCACGTCTGTCTCCTCTCCCAGAGGGAGCTGCGTAGATCGTTAATCTGATTTGGTAGGAAGTGGTTAGAGGAGGGAAGGAGGTGCTTTCTGTCTGGAGTGGGAAGGAAATTGAACATGAAATTGCAGGGAATTGATTGTGGGAATTGCACCTACAAGTCAGGCTGCCAAAGGAATCCTGCGCAGTGCTTCGTGCCTAATGTAGGCATGCCAACCTCAGGCAAGGTTCCCAGCGGGAGCTGTAGCTCTTAGAAAACCTGGGCTAATGAAACATTTTGAAGACCTTCACGTAAAAACCAAGTTGACAGTTCTCCTGAAACGCTTGGATGTCACACAGACAACTTCAGTGAAGACAGTTCTCGTAAAAACCTCAGCCCACCTCGTAACAGAGCACTCATACTTCTGAGGTCTGATTTTTTTTTTTAATTAATGTGATTTTGATTCTTTTGTCAATTTGAGAGTTACCTTAGGAAACATGAATTTCAGACCAAGAAGGTTTAAAATAAAATAAACAGACATACAATCCTTGTGTTTATCGTAATTACAAACAGAATAAAACACATACCCATTCGTTTTCCAGATCTAACTTTAAAGTCTGCACTTTGTCACTTTTAATGGGTTTAATAGGAAGTGTGTGATGGTGCATTTTCCTGAACAGGAATGTTTTTCTGAACTGACTCCAGAGGGATGTTCCAGGGTTGTTAACTGTCATTTTTCAGCAGCGTGAAATCCACTGAAATTGTTGATACCAGCTCTATCTGCCTAATGTACCTAATCAATCCATCTCTAGGGTGAAGCAGTGTGCTTCACTAATTGTAAAGCTGTGATATTATGTCTTGCTTATTTTTACTTGAAATTATGATAGGGTTTAAAATGAACTCTGAATTTGATTTATCAACATCTATGATGTTAATTCAGCAATGAAGTCATGGTGTTCCGAGGCTAAATATTAGCACTAATGAGAAAACATATCTTCCGTATTTTGTAACTCTGAGTTTCCACTGCATATGGACAGCTTCTGAACTTGGGTGTAATTTAATCACGTAATCACTAACTGGGCAAGTATTTACACATAATTCACTTTACCTGGATTGTGGAGCACCAGCAAATCTGAAACTGGAGAATGTTCAACTGCCTGAGAATGTTCAGGCTTGGTTTTCGGTTTTTTAAATGGAAAATGTATCTAATGCAAGAGAGTGGTTGGTTGTCCTATTCCATTTTCCATCAGGATGAATACAGCTTGTCTTTGGTTTTAAAAATGGAATGTTGTTTCTTTTTGGTAACAAGCAACAGAACTGAAGGCGTGGAAACTGCAGTCCTGAAGCAGACAAGGTGCTCAGACTGGGACAGCTGAAATGGGGTGGCACAACACTTCTGCCACCGTGATGTTAGGTCGGTGGTTTGTATGAGGGTCCCCTAGCACTGTGCCCTCACCCACCCCTTGTGCTCTCAGGGAAGAAAATCAAAGTGAACTCCCTCCCACCACAGACCTTGTCCAGAAAGTCTGCTGGGACTGTCAGCCCTTCTCTACAGTGTGTCTGCCTTCTAGTTGATAATCCTGGTACTATGAGTCATTCAGACATCCATGGCCATCCTTGTTTCTCAAGAAAGATTTTCCTTCTCTGCAGGGTAATAAATGGCTGGAGATCTTTCTTCAAAGCCAAGATGAAAGAAAAAAAAAAAAAAGTGTAATATTTCGAACCTGAAATAGATCTGTTCTGAAAACCCGTGTTTTCAAAATGTGATTTAACAGTTTACCAGGAAATTTTTTCAACCTGGGACCGCCAGTGATTAGATCTTGCTGAACTGCAAGCGATGGCGCGCGAGACAGAGCGTTAATCTTTGATCCTCCACTCGTCTGCGCTGCAGTAAGTCTGCAGCTGTGCGCCAGGAAAATGCTAGAGCAGGAGCTGCAGGCAGCATGAAGAGCTGGGGGTTCTGTTCAGCTGAGCGTTACTGGATAGAGAGGTGTCAGAGCTTCGAGTTCGTAGCAGGGCTGAATTTTGGGTTGCCTGAAGCCTCCCGTTACAAGGCAGTGCAAGCAAATAAGGATGTATGAGGATGCATGCTATGAAAGGCAATAGAGACACAAAAATATTTTAGAAATAAGGTCACTTGATACTCATTTAGGGCCCACTCTGATATTCTTTCAGGATCCTCAAGTTCTATGGATATATGGCTACGGTTTTGTCTCTAGTCATGTAGTTTTCAAGTTCCAGAATAAGGATTTTTGTTGATGTTCTGTTAAAAATCTAGGTAGTAATGCTGCATCCATGTGAAGCTGAACTGTTGTCACTGAAATTTTTAAATTGAGCATTGTTGTGTACTAATCCTCAGAAATTTAGAGAGTATGTTGGTTAATATAACTGAAGCTGCTGATAAAAATCAGTGCAGTGTTGGGGAAAAAAAAAGCCTGAATTGAACCATGGATACGTGCATTTTCATGTTGGAATGACTTAGGTTTTAATTAAATATCATTGTTGTGCGTCAAAAGAAGACTGGGCATGGAATGTAGAGGAATACTTTTTTCATGCAGGTCTGGAATTTCAGGAAATCTCGGGTAAACTCGGGTTAGTCAGGCTGGCTGTGAAGGGAGTTGTTTCTCGGCAGCAATGCTGCCGAGCTGTTAACCTCACCAATGTCATTTCAGCTTCAAAAGGGAAGATTTACATTCCTGAATTTCCACTGCTAAATCTTTTATCTTGCTCCTGTAGCTGGGGGTTTATGTAAATTTTGCTTGTAATAGAACATTTGTTTCAAGTGTGTGGCTGCTAAGATGCAATGTTTGTTACACTTAGAGTGAAGATGTGCGGAGGTGCAGCCTTCAGAAGTCAATGCTAGCTAACTAATCCAGCCCATTAGCCAAAAGCCCTCACCGAACACTCGAAGTGCTTACAAAGGTTGTTGTTGGATAGAGTCAGTGCTGTCTTAGAACAGATTCATTCATTCCAGCTTCTGCCATGGGCAGGGACGCCTCCACTAGACCAGGCTGACCAGAGCCCCATCCAGCCCGGCCTTGAGCACCCCCAAGGATGGGGCGTAGCTGTTGATTTTTGTTTAAATCCTTTATGTGTCAGGTAGTGTCATTTTTAGAAGAGAAAATAGAATTGATTCAGGTTTGTGCCTCATCCCCTGTTAAATGTCCTGGCATTCTGTATCCCAGCCCTGGGCTCTGCTGGACTGCGTTGTCGTGGAGCATAACCATGAACTAGCACACGGAGCCAAGAACTGAATGAGATATGAAAGGGAGAGAGTTTCTTTTTGTATCTCTTGTGATTCCATCTGAGCAACTCATTATCTTCATTTACAGTTGGACTTGTTCCAAACCCAAGTTTGAAGAGTTTTGTAGCACAAATGGCCATGCTGAGTGGCACGGAGGACACAGCAAATGTCACCGTGCCAGAGCCCGCAGTTCTGTTCTTGCCTCTTACCTTGGGTTTGCTGGCACTCTCACCCTTACTCCCACTTTCTCACCAGTGGAAAGTGTATCTTCCATGGAAGAAGCTTTAAGACAGCGATAGCAGATCCCCAGAGCCTGGATATATTTGTTGGGGTATTGAGTAGCCTGTTTGGTGTTTTTCATTCTGGTTTTTGTTCCTCTTCTGGAGGCCACAGCAGCTGAAAGGTCCCAGCTCAGGTGAGAGCTGCGTTGCTGCAGTCCCTGCACAAACAGCTCCTACTCCAAGGGCAGCAGGGGCAGGACATCATCTTCTCATTTTGCAGCTCGTCAAATGACTTGCTGGAGGTCGCTTCTCTCGGCGCCTCAGGCCACTAGTTTGGTAGCAATAATGACACAAAGTAAAAGTTACTTTAGAACTTTTAGAACCTGGAGGAAAATATTTCTAAAATTATTTTTCAGCAATTTAGATGTTTTTAAATATGCTTTTTAAATGTTTGAATGAAAAATACAATAGCTTTGTAAATGATGGCCTCAGTGTTTACATTTCAGAGGAACAGTTCCAGGGAAGGAAAGGAGGCTCGGTTCTGTGGGCTGCAGCCCTCTGTGCCTTTCCTTTGAGCAGAAAAATTCTGTTCTGCTCTGATCCTGTGGTTACCACCTCAGTTCTAGGGGCATCACAAAATCCAGCTTGTGGGGGCTGTTGGCATTTCTTCCCTTAGTCCTTCCCTGGAGGCACCTCAAGGATAATGCCTCTGCGAGGATTTGTCATGATTTTCTTTTAAGTTCCCTTGATGGGATCTAGGACCCAAAGGGAACAAGAGTAGCAGAAGGGCCATACCCAAGAACAGGGAGGTGCACATCCACTGCTGGGCTTCGTTGTTCTTCATACACCTCCAAATTAATGTACAGCTCATTAAGATCGTGGATTGCTCAATATTTATTTTTCAGACTAATAAAGACTCTCCACCTTCCCTACACA
The DNA here is from genome assembly GCA_013399715.1 of Alectura lathami. Taxonomy (NCBI): domain Eukaryota; kingdom Metazoa; phylum Chordata; class Aves; order Galliformes; family Megapodiidae; genus Alectura; species Alectura lathami. The sequence goes on from VXAV01001344.1 coordinate 662,829, forward strand.
TATGTAGGCCTTGCTAATGTGATCTCAGACCTACACAAACCTGCTTTTTTAAGTGGAAAAACAGCTGAGATTTTCTCCAAGACTACCAAGACACAGCTGAAAAGGAAGCGTGTTTATGCACCATTCTGTTGAGAGCCTGATCCTTTTGACTCCCATTTGGAGAAAGAGAGAAAACAAGCAGAGAGTGCTGCATGCAGGGCTCGCCTAGTTAATGTGCTGTGCATTATTGCTGTGAAGCCAGGACCTCAGTCTCTCAGCTCCCCAGAACACTAACAGTCCTTGGGTTTTATAAAATCGTGAAGAGCTGCCTTAAAGGCTGAGGACAGATTTGAGCCCTGATAGGAATTGGCATGGATATCACTGCATCCGGAGGGAGCCGGAGTTTCTCGTGCTGTGGCTGAGTGTGATCCACAAGTGGATACCGTTGTCCCATCAGATGCTGCCGAGCAGCTTGCCTGCTGCGTTCCTGCCATTCAGCTGCCACGAGAAATGAGTTTTTCAGCTGAGTTCCAGGTAGTGGAGGAGTTCTGGAAGCCCTCCAGCATTCTGCAGAGGAGTGGGGGGAGGATTCCAGCTGCTTCTCAAATCCAAGTGCAAGAGGAACTCTGACCCTGCAGAACTTATAATTGCTCCTGTTGGCTTTGCTTTTTTCGTATCTATTTGAATGATGTGCACCATGCAATGGAGGTTTGTGATAAATCAGCTCTGTGGTGTTCACTTAAAGTTTGGCATGGAAAATAAAGAGGCATTTGTTACAAGATTGAATTATATGCAGGGTATCTCCAGCTATAATGAGCTGAGGTTTGCTAGGCATGTTAGAATAAACTCTTGCCTGCATCTCCTGCAGTGTGTGATTTTTTCCTAAGAGCATATTTATTTCTACTTGAACAGTTCATCTCTTGTAGATGATAAAATTATCTGCAAAGATTTGGATCTGATGTTGTGCCATAAATCATGTTTACTTGTAGGATTAACATTTGCAAACATAGGACATCTACGAAAAGAAAGGAAAAGAGGTGGATTTGGGCATTTTTGTACTTACATTTTAAAAAAGAGAGGATTCGGGATAGATATTGCAGACATTTTGAATATATTTTTGTATTTTTTCATTCTTACAAGGTGTGGATCTGCTCAGCTCCAGCGAGCATCAGTAGAGGCCCTTGGTGAGGCTGTAAGATAAGGAGCCCACGAAATCGGGACCTTGGGCAAGCAGCTTTGTCATAGGAGGAATAAACGTGTCCAGCTGTGCTGAAGGCTGCACAATCTGGCAGCTGGGATTTGCAGTGCTTTGATGTGCTCAGAGTGGGCTGGCTTCTGTAGAGATGCTCAGCCTCTTTTTGGGGCACTGGAAGAGGGGCTGGTTTTGTAAAGGTTTGTCTCACCGATGGCTTCCAGTTTTTCCTTCATAGCCAGGTTGTGCAAACAAGGTCAGAATTCAGTATGCAAGAGAGAGCATTTTGAAATTGGCAATGGCACATCCGTGCCCAGGTGGGGGGTCACACAACTTTCCGTAGTCTGCTCTCAGGTCCCCCCGGAGCCTTCTCTTCTCCAGGCTGAACATCCCCAACTCTCTCAGCCTGTCCTCACAGGGAGGTGTTCCATCCCTTGGATCATTTTTGTGGCCCTCCTGTGGACGCGCTCCAACAGCTCCATGTCCCTCCTGTACTGAGAACTCCACATATGGACGCAGTGCTCCAGGTGGGGTCTCACCAGTGCAGAGGGGCAGGATCACCTCCCTTGCCCTGCTGGCCACGCTGCTGTGGATGCGGCCCAGGATGCATCTGGCTTTCTGGGCTGCGAGGGCACACTGCTGGCTCGTGGCCAGCTGTCACCCACCAGTACCCCCGAGTCCTTTTTGTTTTGCTCAATCCTTTCATCCCCCAGCTCGTACTGATAGCGGGGGCTGCCTAAGCACGTCATTTATATTTCTCTCTCTTGTTTCTCTCCTGCAGGTCCCACACCACATGAAGACTTTACCCTACTACAGTTACGACCAACCGGTGATCGGCTACTGCCAAGCCCACAAGCCCCTCCACGTCACCAAGGGCTACGACAGCATGGCCCGGGAGCAGCCCGAGCCCACCAGCCTGGAACTCAGTCGGGACCACAGCTTCATAGCCACCATCGCGCGCTCGGCTGCTCCAGCCATCTACATCGAGAGAATACCAAACTAGGGCCGGGGACGGAGCGGGGAGCCCTGCCGAGGGACCTTTCAGCTCAGAAGAGAGCAGGGCAAGGAGCTAAAATCCACCATCCCGCTGACAGATGTTCCAACACAGACAAAGGGAAGGGGATAAAGCGGACTCCGCAGACTGGAGGTGCTGTCTCGCAGTACTGAGAACTTCAGGATTTTCTTTGCTTTAAACTTTCAAACAAATTCCTCAATGTAAATATTAAAGAGAGATTGACAAGTTCTTATTAAAGAAAAAAAGAAATAGATTTCACTCTAGCTACATAAAGGGATGGATTAAGAGTTTTGTTTGTATATTTGATTTTTCTACATTGCACGGTTCCAGGGAAGGAGAACCACAGGTAAAAAGTAAAGGGGTGGGGAGGGCAAGGGCTTGGGTGGGATGGGTCAGCCATGATTCCTTATTGAGTGTTTATTACTCTTCAAAGATTTGTTTAATTTTTTTTTTTTTTTAACGAACAAAAGATAGGAATCTATTTTCTTTTTTTTTTTTTCCTTTTTTTTTTTTTTAAGTGGTCAAGCGCTAATATTTCAAACTTCAGACAGGGGCATTACAGCTTATGTTGAACCAAAAGGACATTGGCAATTGATGCAGCAGAAACAAAGAAACTTGGGTGCATGTACATTTAAGAGACAGGCTGTACACTATGGAGGGTGCTTTTGATTTTTACTATCTTCATTGTGCTTCATTGTTGACACTATAATTACTTTCGGGGGTCTAAAAAAGGGGAAAACATACAACGGTGTATCGACTCTTATTTACAGGCCAGCGGTGCCATAAGCAAAATTAATGGACATTTGGGAACCAAAATGGAAGTGATGTGCTTGAAACGGATCAGAAGGAAAATCTTTCAAAGCAGGAGTGTTTTGGTGAAACTCACTGGCTGACACAATTTCTAAACCACAGGCGAATGTGTAACATTGGTTTTTTGTTTTGTTTTTTTTTTTTTAATTAATTATATGATCAGTTAGTTTTTGTGTAGTTTTTATCAATAAAATGACAACAAAAAAAAAAAAAGTGGTGGAAAAAAATAAACATATTATTTTGTGGTTGGGACACCACAGACAAGCTACTGTTTGAATGATTTCTCTGGATGAGTGACACGGCGACTCAGTGCACTAAGGGAGCGATGTTTGTCCTGTTTCACCTCTATCTCACCTCTTAGAGCTAAAGGAACTGTTCAAGGATTGGAAAAGTTGAGTCCAAAGAAGCTCAGTTTATTGTTCTTGTATAAGCAAATGTTTAGAGGTGGTTTTATGAGAGCATCTATGTGATCCTGCGGGAGGGAAGAAGGGAGAAGGAGGAGCCTTCTGCTTTTACTAAATATTCTGTCAGAAGGCAGGCTTTCCAGATACCAACCCCGTGATGAAGCTAAATTAATTCAGATTAGAACAGAAGGTGTATGTTTTTAACTGGAGGGTGAATTATACAACAGTGGGTGTTTTCTTGATTATTTCAAGTACTTAAATTGGGTGTTTACACTTGGCCGCAAGGTAAGAGTTCAGTGCATGGATTTCTGGAAGTGCTGATTCTTGTGTCACATACACAGCTTTATAATGTCTTCTGCATTTCTCACCTGCAAAACTTTCGTATTTTTCTCTGAAAGGAAGGGGAGAATATGCATGGACGTATGCATTCTGTGCACTTAGGCAGCTGTAGGGAAAAGCAGACGTGCAAAGCGAACTGGATGCATCGAAGGTAACGTATTTAGAATTAAGTGTTAGGAAATGAAAAGCAAATGGAGTGGAAGGCTGGGTGATGAGTGTACAGCCAGCTCTATAGACACATCCTGATATGTGTCAGCTTTAGCACTGCTACAGACAGAGGAAGAAAGATGCCTGAGACACCAGGAGTGTTCAAATCGAGTTTAAAGCATTGGCCCATAGCCTGTTAAGCTGCAGACGGAAGCTTGCTCTCTCCCGTAGATTCCTGCGGGCTCTGGATCAGCAGTAGAATACATTTCAATGAGCATCAAAAATGTAGTGGCATTTCCTTGCTCCTGGAAGGGGATAATAGGAGTGGTGTTATTACAGGTTCACCACTGTGTGGACAGTCTCCCTGGATGAATTCCTACTTTTCTGCTTGTAAATGCTGCTCGTTTTGTGCTGTTTAAACACCAGTGTCAGTTTGGGCACGAAGCCTTTTTTTGCTATTTTCATGGTTAAGGAGGTAATGTTCCATGCATGTTTTCAAGGTATGAAGTGATGCTTTACCTACATGCTAAAGGTCATGAAGAGCCAAATAGTCCTGCAGTGGATTGCTTTAGGTGGAAGCACGATGGCACTGCAGCATGTACTGAGCTACCTGAACCTGTGTTAACTGGGTGGTTGGAGTGATCAAATGAAAAGGGCTCCATACAAACCTACCTGGGACTCCAGATGTAGCAGAAATTGAATCTTAAACTACCATGGCTGCAATTAGAGCCACAGAAATTTGGTAAAACCCAGCTTTGAGAAAAGCCCAAGCTGCAATATGTTCAGCTCCAGCCGTTTGTTACGAGTTTCATGTTTGTTTTTGTGTTTCAAGTGTCAGTTCCTGGAACCGTGATAATATTACAATGCCAGCTTTAAAACATGCCTCTGCTCTTCTTGGGGAAGGTCTTACACTCCTCTTCATGCAGCCTTGTGCTCTGAAAGGGAGGATGGAGCAGCTCCCCAGATGCCCAGGTAAGGCCCAAGAAGTAATGAACTTTTTGCTGTGTCGCTAACGGTTCCTCTCCTAGCAAACAGGCTTACTGGAGAGAACTCATTGCTGAGTGTTTGCTTACAATGGCATCTTTATGGTCATTGCTCCAGAGGAAAGCTGCTCGTGGTCGTGCAGTATTCAGACAAGCTGGGCAAAAATCCCCCTGACCGTCAGAGCAAAGCTGTTGAACTCTGCGCTTCACAAAAGACAGAAACTGATGCAACCAAATAACAGGTTCTGGGAGACTTTGGGGGAAAATTGACTGCTGCCTGTCTCTCCAGCTAACAATTGCCTTGCAAATGTCAGTAGGGCACTGAAATTACACAGTGCTGATAACACTGTGGGTAGGAGCTGCAACCAAGGCAGAGGAGCCTGTAAAAGCAGGAGTTATTTCCAAGGCTGTCAATGTTTTGCCTGGAGATTTAGAAATCTGTTGCAATAAGCTGCCCTTTCCCATTATGAATTGGAAATATTCTGAGGATGGATAAACACGATTTTGTCTTGACTCCCCATTGGAAAAGGTGCCTGAAGGAATTTGCCACATTGTACGTGGGAAATCTGGAGCTTTTATAGGTGTTTTTAAGCAGCAGGATGGTTTGTTTAATGTATTATAGTGAAAATAATTCATTTTCAGGAGGTCCGAGTGACTGGGCTCTTCTGAATGTCACTAGTCACTTTTTTAAACCTATACAGACAAAAAGGGGTTTGATAGGGCTATAGGTCCATCAAGTTGGAACTTTGCCTTAAATCAAGACAAAGAAATTACCTGTCTGATGTTATTGCCCACGCACAAGCCTTGGAATGCCTTCCACATAACCTTAATGGCAATAGAGAAGTCTGACACAACCTGCAGAGTTTGGCCTTGTTAGAGGAGAGAATTTGATCCCCTCATGCCCCAGAAAAGGAAATTTCCAGCACACAGTGTGTTCTCCAGCAGCAAATGTTTCTCCTGCTCAACGCAGGGTTCTGCTTATCGCTGGAAATACAAGATTTACTTATAGGTGTTGTCAGCAGTGGAAAATAAGAACAAGCCAGCCATTCCTTTAAAAATCTACCCTAATTCCATGCAGGTAGAAGAGTTAAACAGAAAGACAGAGAGGATGTGGAATAAGGAAACCTACAAACAGCCGTTCTCTGGCCAAGGTCTGGGGTCATTGGTGGAGTAGCAGAAGCAAATAATCCCTCGTTTGCTTCCAGTGCAGTAATTTCTCTGGTACTTAATGCCCATTTTTTGCTTAGGTGCCCTGGTGGCTGGAATTTGATAATATGTAGGTAGGTTGGTGTAAATTAGTCTACAGGAGAGAGTTATATCAGCCCTTACTGGAGTCAAGGGATACATTACACCTTTGTCATTACTCTAAGACATTTTCTGCTGAGGCAAAAGTCAAACTGCATCTGAGACAGGCAGATCGCAGGTTCCTCTCCCACAGCGTCAGTGCCAGGCAGCCCCCAGTGCGAGCTCAGCACTTCTGAGGCCTTCAGTGAACTGCAGAGAGGGATGCGAACGTTATCTGCTACCTTGAGAGGTGTGAGGGGCTTCAGTGGCTGTAAGATGCTTCACCATACAGTTATTTAAGCAGCTTTAGAAATTAAGCAAGCAATGTTTTTGTTTTTATTTTTACATGTTTGAGCCACAGGTAAGACAAGCTTTCTGAAGTAGGTACAAATGCATTCTTGCTTTTCCTAATTTTTTTTTTTTTTTTTTTTTTTTTTTTCTCTAGGAGGTATCCAGAATTGGCAGAAAAGGGAGAGAGTCATTCCACACTCAGTAGTAGCTGAAACATTGTGCATCGGCAAGGCAGCCTCGACTAACAGAGGAGTTACTTACTGCCTCTCCTGGAGGCGAGATGCAGACGATGCAGGTAGCAGATCTTATTCCTGTTGCATTCCTGTGCACACAACTGGCCTTGGCTTTGGGGAAGCAGTGGCTTTTGAGACAGCTCATTGCATCAGGTCCTGCTGCCTCAGCTGTGTGGAGTCAGGTGCTTCTCACTCTCTGCTGCTTTGCCATATGACCTTGAGAATACCAATTTACTTTTTTTATTCTCCTCCTAGCTGTTAGCATGTCTCAGTTCAAGCTTTTCAGGACAGAGCCTGTCTCTCATGCCCAGCATTTTGCACTGGTGCAGCCATGTTCTCAATGACTTCTGGTGCAAGTGAAACAGAAATAAAGTCTGAAAATCCCTCCCTGTCTTCCCCCCTTCCCTGCCACCCCCCAGTGATATTTTGCGTGTTTAAAAGGCAAGCAAAATCAATCTGATAACACAAAATATGGTAGCTCGTGACTTTCAATCAGTGCTTCGGGCTCCCCAGTGATCTGAAGCACTCTTATTTGCTAAAAGTGTGTTCTCAGAACAGCAGGAGTATGACAATCTTGGTAGGCTGATGAAGCAGGAAAAAAAAAAGCATTTTCTTCCAAAGTCATCCTGGGATTTTGGATTGAAAAAGAAGGCAGCTATCATATACAGTAGTGTTAGTGTTTTGCTGGGGGAAAAAAGCATACCCCAAAAGTTTAGAACAAAAGATATTTTGTGTCACCACCTTGTGACTTGCTTGTTTGTTGAGGCTGAATTTTCAGGGAAAGATGGAACTTTACTGCATACGGACATTTTGTTGGTTAAAAGCAAGAGGGCAGGCAGGCCAAACTAAACCACTGAATGGGAGGAAAACACAGACTGGAAAACGCCTGCAAAGCTTCGAGAAAGGTATGGCAGGATGAGCACACAGGCTTGGCAGATAGCATTAGTGAATAGCCAGAGGCAAGACTTGTGTTCCGTGTTGCAACACCCCAAGTGTGGGGCTGGATTCCTTTTTAAGTTCCTTGCATTAGGCAAAAGAATGAGCGTATCTCGAAACCGTAGCTGGTGATATGCAGGTTGTAATTTATAAATAGCACCCTCAGTATCTGCAGTGTATTTATATCATATTATGTAAGATAAATAGTTGGCAAACATTCATAAAGTATTTATTGGACATACCACTGTTTGTTCAATGATTTATAAATCAGTGCTGTAAAGTGTAAAGTGGTGACAGAGTTTCAGATAAATTCTTTGCAAAATGTTTGCTGTGCATCAATAATTCTGATATTAATTACTTTACAGTTTATCTGCAAGTGCTTTGGGAATGATATACAGTTCCCTTTCTCACTAGCTCTAGTAGCAACGGGCGTGCAGTCTGGTTCTGATATTCTTGTGTGGTTTGATCAAGAAGGAACAAATCTGCCCCTGTTCCAGGCATCATTGTTGGAAACCCACCATAGCAGGGTTTGGGAACCAACTGCAAATGGAAGTGTTGAGGCAGGAAACAGCATAACCCCAGGTGCCTTCATCAGCGATTGGCTTCAGTTTTTCATGTGCTGTTTACAGCAGGGACCAGTCCTGGCTCTGCTTCTGGGCGAATCCCTCACATTCTCCACATTTGAGATGCTTTTCTCTTTTTATCATCCTTTTTGCTATAAGTTTATGTTTGGGTGAAGACTGGCTCCTTAGGAACTTTGTTGAAGTGAGGCAGTTTTTGGCTGGTCTTTGACTCCTTCAAGATTTAAAGCTTCCTGGCTTTCTTCATGCAGAAAAGAAACAATGGGAGTTGTAAGAGGAATGGAGATTCTCACTTCACCACCTGGTCCCAACAGCCACGATGACTTCTCTGTCCCCTTCTCTGCTCCTCCAGTAAAGCATTAAATTAAGACCTGGGAACACTTTGGCCAAATCAATCAAGGCCACAGTAAAAGAGGTGCTAAGCCTGCTGAAAAACATGGGGTGTATTTAAGCCTGTCCTGTGTTTTCTAGAGCACCTAAGCAACCTTAGAAACAGTTCTGTAGAGGCAATGAATTATTAATATGTTTGCAGGAAACAAAGTCTGCAGCTACTGGTTGCCTAGCAAAGAGTGTTCCCATGGATTAAAACCACATTTGCAGCAGCTGGAAGATGAGGCACAGGTGAGGAGAGGGGCAGGTCAGTTTTAATGCTGGAATCCCTTCACCTGAAGGCAGTCCCCTGCTTCTGGCTCTGCTGGCAGGGTTTGGTTGCTGCCTTCTCCTGCTTTGTGGGGCCTTGCAACAGCAGATCCCAGCAGTGAAGCTGTATCCCCACACCTGAAAGTGAGTTCCTAGAGCACATGGTTCTTAAAAAACACCAAACAATGAGACTTTAAGAAGTAAAATCACACCCCTTGAGATGCAAATGCACAGAAGCTTATCTATGCAAATAAGTTCTGAAGTAGTGCTTGAAATTCATTCTGGTCCAGTAGATCAGCATGCAGTCATCTTTTTGCTTAAACTCATGGAGTTCAAAAGTGTAGTTGGTTTTAGAATTGCAGATGTTAAAATAAGTTATAGATTGTTTGTAAATTACAGTGTGCATCCCTGCCTGCTTTTGTGCTTGTCTGCACAGATGATTCAGCCTCCCTAAGGGCTAAGAAGTTATTCTTAAATACGTGTAGAATTAGCTTTTTTTGATGGATAACCTCTTTGAGGTGGGAGAAGCATTTAGATAAGTGCTATAGTAAAGAAGAATAGATAAAATGTATTGATTAACTGCTATCAATGGAAAGATACTGCAATGTGTAGCTACGTACAGAGAGATTCTGGTATCTTTTGGTAGCAATTAATTCATACATTTTATTCACGTTCAGGGGTGTTTTTGGTGAGGCACTGCAGCACTACAAAGTGGTTCTGAGCAGAGGCATCCTACTTGCTCTCCCTTAGGAAATTTCAGGCAGGATTTGTGCAGCCCTGACTTTCCCTTCGAAAACAGACTTCTAGAGAGCAGCTCTCTGCAGAGGTAACCCTGCCTTTAAGCTAAATGGGGCTGTCTAAATTCCCTGCAGCTTGTTGTGCCTGGGCTTCCTTAGCATATCGCTGCTAAGTGCAACCTTTAGGGAGGTGGGGACAGCAGCAGGAGAGGCTCAGGAGTGCTGGGCATGCATTGCTGGACTCCTGCTGGCAATAAGCATCGAGAGAAAGCATTGACTGATAGCCCTGGGTAGTAAACCCAAGAAATGTCAGGTTTTGCAGGCCAGGAAATTAGTCATGAAGCATGGGTATAGAAAGCAGTAAAGCTTCAGGAATCACCACGGGGAGCCACCCCTTGGTTGTGAGCATCCCCAACCTCTCTCCAGGCTTCACGTGATCAGTGGAATACACTGAGGCTCATCGATTGCAAGGCACTGACTGTGTCTTGTCCAGTGCCTTCTGGAAGGTGCCCTGTGGCACACTTGGCTTTCCTCTCATGCCCTGTCTCCTGTATTTAGATGCTGAGTTTATCTGGTTTGGGCAAAGTGCTATGTGATGCCTCACCAGCTCGATCCCTAGAGGACATTTACCTTGGTTGTGTTCTGGGGTAAAGTCAAGGGACTGATATGAGATTTCAATCCATCAGGCACCTTTTGTGCTGCTTCACCTTCTCTGTGCTCTGTAGCAGCAGGGCCCAGGGGGTTAAATGTTCTCATTTTCAGCAGCTGGTGTGCATGTCCTGTGGGTAAAATCCTGCTGCAGGGAGCTGCAGGTGTTTCATATTAGCCTGAGCCAGCTGCATGTGATTCCACAGGTATCAGGGCAGTGGGGCTTTGAAATCGGTCCTGTCTTTACCAGTGGCTCAAATACTCTCTTACTAGTGTCTGTGCTGGATTAAGCAACATGAAAAGGTAGAAAGCAGCTAAGATTGGTGCTGGTTGGTAAGCTGGATCATCTTATTCCCTGCTTTCCTTCTGCTGCAGACTGAATCTGTCAGGACTGTGAGATCACTGGATGTGTTCAGGTATGTAACCATGTTTCCTTCTGCTTTCTGCTTTGGAGCTCCCTCTGCAGCACTCTGTACCTCGGTGTGCCCATAGGCAGCTGCCTGCCAGAGCTAAATCCCTGCGGAGGGCACACCTGGAAAACATCAGAACCTTTTTTCTCTTGTTTGTGCTAGCAGAGCACGCAGAATTTTCCTGTGTTTTCAGCACTGAGTTTTGTGAAGGCTGTGGAACTGAATCAAGGTGACTTATGCTTCTAGGACCAACAGGGCTGAGCCCTGTCCTTCCATTTCTGCGGGTGTCACAAAACCCAGTGCATGCCGATAAAAATTTGTTGTTGTCTGCTTGTGTGGGGTTGACCAAGAGAAGAGCTGGTGACTGGTAGAAGCTGAGCAAGACTTGCCACTTGTGCTTACAGGACAGCAGGGGAAGCTGGCTGCTTATCTGGGAAGATTATTTTATACTTGTTTAGGTGGAATTTGCTTGCTCTGTTCTCTGAAGCAATTGATTTTTTGGCCATAGTGGGAGGGATGTTGCTAAATTAAAAAGGCTGCTGGCTTACTGTGAAAACTTTTGAACTTGCAAGAAAGGAAGTTTTGGAAAAGAGAATGAGCCCTTTCTGAACAGGGAAAAGAAGCAGAAAATTGTTTTTAGGGAGACACAGAGCACAATTGAACATCAGCTTTTAAAAAAAACATGAAGAACACCCAAAGAATTATGAAAATATAGTTAATTCTTGCTTTTGTTTAGATTAAGGTTCACTACTTTAGAGTTTATGCATGGAATTGAGATTTACAGTAGAGGTTTCAACCTTCTAAAAGACATCAGCATTTCAAAAGCACAAAGAAGCTGGTTTACAAACTCTTCAGTTGTATTAAATAATGTATATGTACTTGCGAAGAAAATGAAAAATCGATAGCTATTGCAAGTTTAGCTCTACATGAATACTGAGGAAATGTCAACAGTTCTTTTCTGTGCTGTTTCTATTGTGCCCATCAAAGGGGTTGGGCTCTCCTTTGAACTGATTTTTCAATATTGGCTTTTACATTGTGTTAAGCTTTCTGCTGAACATTCTTAGGGGAGCCTGAATTTGTGTATTTTGTCCTCAGTAATGAGTTTACAGAGACCTTTAAACAATGAAGTGTTGGGTAATGAATTGTATTGCTCTCTTTATGCATCAAAAATCTCAGCTGTTCACTCATGTCACCCTTATTTGAGCTAGGGATGGTGGTTTCCTGTGAACACATCTCGAGGGGGAGATGTATTCCATACAGCCAGGGGCCCACATGGTTTTGTGTCCCAGCGTAGCCCGTTTCCTACCTGGCTTCTTATTTTTGTTGCAGAACAAAAGCCTGCCTCTCTTCTTTGACTTCTGAAGTGGATTGCAAGTGGAATGCCTGGTGTGTGTAGACAGACAGGTTGTGTGTAGCTTCTCAAGGTGGCCAGAATTTAATGGAGGTGTTTAGAACTCATTATTGTACGAGCCTACAGCAATTCACTGGTACTGGTAAGATTTTAGGCTGCGGGGTGGTACAGCCTTTGATGTGAGTACAGTTTGTTTTGTGATACCAAATTACAATGATTACAGGCGCTTCATGTGTCTAAAAAAATAGAAGTTGTGTCAGAAATGATGGCTAACAATGGTTATATTATTCAATAACCTGTTTGATTCTGTAATATTGTTAAAGACCTGCTGACCTTTTGGGTTTCAAGAGCGCCCGTAACACCTCACTGATCCATAATAGATGCTTTTTTCTTTTATAAAATCAGTTTATAGACAAACAAGTGTTACTATTTGTGGCTATCTGTAATCTACCTTGAAGTGTATCTATATGCTTCAAAGTTTTACGTGGAAGCCATCAAATTCTAGATTGCAGTGCAGATCCTGGTGCTGAACAGTACGAGTGCTCTTGGTGAAATTAGTTGGAGTACAGAAAAAGTCAAGCACTACTCATGGTGAGCAAGGGCATCCTAATCCTTCTTCAGGAGGGAATGGATGTGGCATGCCTACAAGTAACATTGTTGTGGGCTCTTTTGCAGTGTTATTGATGCTTTAAGTTGCTTCCTTTTGGCATCAGATTGAGACGGACCTCACAACTGTGTTATCTTGCTTGAATTAGTTGGGGTGTACAGGTTGATGAAGACAGGATAGGTAATGGCTCACGGGTTTGGGCATAGCCTAATTTCTTGGTGGCAGCGTTCATTTTGGTAGGCCCCTCGCTTGTTGTTTTGATGCTTTAGGTACCTGTTTGTGTGGCCAGGTGGTAAACCTGCCTGCACAGGGATCAAGTGGTGAAATGGTAGCAATAGGAAGGAGAAGCTGCTCTTTGGAGGAGAGCAGAAAGCTGCAGCAGCATAACCTGCTATAGCTGGCACTGCAGGTGAGGCTGTTGAGCCTTGGTATCGATAACCACCTTCAAGCCTTGTGAATGTGAGCAAGCAACGATGGGGAGCTTCTGCTGCTTTACCACCCATTAAAGCCTAAATTCACTCTGTGAAAAATGAAGTTGAGGCAAACTGGTGGTTTCCAAATGATTTGTAAGTATCTAGTTTAATGACAGAGTTAGAGCTTTGTAAATATTTGCGAATCAGCGTATGGAATTAGCCTGGGTAATGCATGCAAGCAATGTAATTTTCAATTTACTTATCAATGTAAACAGTAATTTAAACCTGATCCTAAGGCTGGTTCACGTAACTTCATGTTCCTGGGAAGCGGTGAGATTTATTATTATCGTGCATCTTCAGAGTGAGGTCTGCTCCCAGGTACCAGAGGTTGAGGCTTAGGGTCAGCTCTGCAGAACCCTGCTGTCTGGTGGGGTCCTGGGTGGGGGAACAGCACCTCAGTGTGCAGCTTGGAAGCAGCTGGATCGAGGCAGTGCAACCTTTGGGTCATGCTTTAAACAGGAGCTGGGAAAACTTGGCTTCTCCTACTGCTCTGCTTTGATCTGTGTGTGCCAACTGTTTGTACTTGGTCTGTGCCGGGAAGAGTTTACAATTCAAATCCACAGGAAAGACAAGGGCCTCGTCTGCTTTGCATGCTCAGTGCCTTACACAATTCGCCCCAGTGCTGCTCCGAGTCTTTAGGCATTACTGTCATACAAATAACATTAACCATTTTATTTTAATGCTTTGCTTTGCTATGCAGAACTCTGTTCTTTCAGAAATACTAAATCAGATTTCTACCTCCCAGTGGAGAAAGACTTGACACGTTATTCCAAATATTTTTCCCTCATATAGCGTGTGCTTTTACTCTGAGAACAGAAAGAAATCTTTCACAAAGCAAATCTCTTTGTCGCTTTCTGTTTTTCTCCATTATTGTTTAGCAGATCACAATCTTATGCATAATGTATACTATATGCCTGAAATATTCAAGGTAGTTAACATTCACCATTGTTGCCAAGGAAAGTAATTCTCTTCCAAAGATGCAACTTTCATATAAAAGAGTAATAGCTGATATTGCAGTGTTCAGATACAAAAACTGATAATGGAGCCCAGCTGATAATTTAATATCAGCTGGATTCAGAGAATCTCGTGTTACGATGCTTTCTGAAGGTTGGATTTGCAGTTCTGTGGTGAATAGCTAGAATAATTACATCCGTGTAAAATACAGTGCCCAGGAACTGCGTGTCATGAAAATACACTTCTGATGGACTAGTTTTCAATTTTAATGGAATTGAAGAAAGTTTGTGTTTTTGGAATATGACTTAAATTTAACTTAAGCTAGCGGAGAAGTTCAGCTTATCCACAAGCTATCAATTCAGAGGAACAGAAGGGGTTTTGTATAGCTGCTTAAATCAGCAGTTCTTTGTGTCTCAGCTGGTCTTGTCTTAGGGAAGAGAAAGAATTACTCCCATCAGAATGTGTTTTTGTTGGGTACTGCAGTTTGAAGGTTTTTGGCCTTAGCATGGAGATGTACAGCAAGATATGAGATGATTCACAACAGACACCACTACACTGCTGCTCCTTTTATTCCTTGCCAAGTTCACCATAGCTGCTGTTGTATGGAAGTGAATGGGGGTGCTGGTGTTATGCTGAATTTCAGCCTGGGTTCAGCTTGGCTCAACGTGAGGGCATCAGAATGTGCTGGAAGGCTTCTCCCAGGGCCGTGTGGGTGGACCTCAGCTAGCTGTGAGCTGAAGGCTTGGTGTGGAGCTCCTGGGAGAGGCTTGGGCTTAAAGAATAGGGCCAAAGGAGTGGGAGAACCTTTTTTTTTTTTTTTTGAGGTTTTGTGGTTAATGTGGGAGCTGCTTTAGCATGAGAAGGCAGGGCAGCAGCCATCCTTCTACCCATAACAGAAGGGAGAGCCTGGGGATGACAGCTCATCTCTGGGGACCAGCTGCTGCAGGAAGGCACTTGAGGATTTAAGCAAGCATCAGCTCAACATCTGTGCCACACAGCAAGGTGGCAAGGGGAAAGGAGCTGGCACCACTGGGATAAACAGCTGTTCCTTCTTGAGCCCCCTTTATGGCTGTTCTTGCCACGGGCTTTGCAGCAGGTTTCTGCAAGCACTCTGGAAATCTGCTCTGCCACATGCTTTTCTGCTTGTCTAATCTAAGAAATCTCTCTCTTTTCATGAGCCTGTACTTTTCTTTCTTCCTTTTCAAAACAGCCAGAGCTGTTCCCCCTTTGCTATTTCATCAAAGCTGGGAGAGGTCATTTGTCCACATCTTCAGATGTGAGCCCATTCCTTGATCTTCAAATCCTTCCCCTCCAGTTGGTGCTTACGAAGGTGCACGAGGGAGGTTCTCGGTGTGATTTTTGGAGCAGAGCAGCGGGTTGGTCCCTGTTGCTGTTTGATCAGCAAGCCTCCATCTATTTCCCCACAATGCTGGGGCAACAAGTGGTGGAGCCTTTGCAGCTTTAACACCTTCTGCCCAGCTTTCTTGGAGCTTTGCAATGCCTCTCTGCAAACCCATAGCCAGCTCCAAGTTGAAACAAAAGTGAGGAGGGTCCAACACGCTCTAAAACAGCCTCTGCTGAGACCTTTGGGAGCGCAGCTCTGTGTACGCTCAGCGCTGTGATCTCCGCTGCTGAGATTTTACATTCAGGGTAAATTAAAGCCGCCACGTTGATCTGGAGTGGAGAGGCCAACAGAAAACTCAGCCAGGATTCTTGTGACAGAACTGTCCCAACTGACTGAAAAGTATAAATCTTATGCCAGAAATCTTTACAGAACTCGGGAGCTTCACCTCAGAGCTACAGATACTGAAACTTCTGTTATGTTTTGAAAAGCCACATAGGTGGGCTTTGGAAAGCGTTCTTTTTTTTTTTTTTTTTTCCCCACTGTGGTCTGTACTATTGTCTGCAGGTACAGATGGTCATTTACCAGGAGGCAAAGGGCCATGTGCTGTGTCCAGCTGGTGCTCGCTGCAAGATGTGAGGGGTTGGCAGGTACACAACATGTATCCATATATATCCACACATACATACTGAAAGAATTCAGTGACAACGGCAGAGGATGAGCACCTATCTCAGAATCTCATCTGTTTTCCAATTGGGAAAACCAGATGTCATTCCTGTTTTTGCTGAAGGATGTTTTGTCTGCACGGAGCTGAAAGAGGTGACAAATTCTTTAATCGGGGGGGGGGGGGTTGCTGCTCGTCTTTCCCTCCTGTAGAAGTTTTGAGGATTCATCAGCACTTCTTGAGAGAGAAAACCTTGAAGTTTTCTCACATTGCTAATTCTATGGCCAAGAGGAGAAGTAAGAAATGAACTAAGATTTGTCAATTTTAAAATACTATTAAGCTGCTCCAGTTTAATTTTGTTTAAGAGCTGTCTCATTATTAATGCAGACAGGAAGCCATCTCTGATGACCCTTGGGACATGCCAAAGTGCTTTAAGATCAGTTTGGGCAGTCAGAGATGTGTGAGTAACGAAACGTCTGCTCCACCAAGGGCCTTTGCCCACCCTTGGCAAGGGAATGCTGGCAGGATGGGCTCTGCCATGCTGCTCACTCACCCAGCCCAGTGCCTCCTTGCAGAGCTCCTTCCATTTAATCCTTTCCTTTTAATCCCTCTTGTTGCTCCTCTGATTACATTTTTTCTCTTGCAGCACAGAAACCTCAAAAGTTAAGGCACCACAAAATGCAGTATGACAGAATCGATGTAGTAACTTTTCAAGCTTGCCAAGACTTTGAATTATTTTTTTTTTTAAGTGTCTTGCTATCTGTCAGCATGTGCTAATTGAGCCTACATACCCATATGGCATCTGCTCTCTGGAGGAAAATGTTTGAGTAGTCCTGTAGAGTACAGCAAATAGTGGCTGGTGTGTAGAGAAGCATTTGCCTGTGAATGTTGTGTTCCTATAAAACAACCTTGGGCTGGTGTCCACAAAGCACCTGAGTTCAGCCACAGCTTGGGCTGTGCTTTTGGTGTCAGAGCTGGAATACAGGAGGGCCGTGGAGCACTGATAGTGTGTTTGGTGCTGCACAAAGCTAGACGTCTGGAAAAGGGGTTTAAGCCAAAAGAGGGGAGATTTGGGTCAGATGTGAGGAGGAAATTCTGTGCCCAGGGGCGGTGAGGCCCTGGCCCAGGCTGCCCAGAGCAGCTGTGGGTGCCCCATCCCTGGGGCTGCCCCAGGCCAGGCTGGGTGGGCCCTGGGCAGCCTGATCTGGGGGGTGGCAGCCAGCCCCCAGCAGGGGTAGGGGGGCTGTGGGGTTCCTTCCCACCTGAGCCACGCTGTGATTCTATGATCCCTGGTCCTAGGGGCACAACAGATGACAGCGGGCGGAACACAAATGGGTGCCCCACGCAAACGCGGCAGCAGCTCTGTGGAACATGGAAACAGTGGTGGTGGGACTTGAGCCGTTGTCTCCAAGCAATGGGAATGCTCCTCTAGCAGCTTGGTGCATCTGCTTCGGCTCAGTTGAGAAGGCTGGGATTTCACCTTCACAGCCTGCTCCGTGCACGCTGGTTGTGTTTTGCCGCGATCCTCGGGGCGGGGTGCAGGTGCTTTCTGGGTCCTGCGCTGGCTGTCTGCAGAGGGATGAGTTTCACCCTTGGAATTAACGAAGCATCTGTCACTGTGGGGAAGGTAGCTGCTCTCTCACATTCACAGATGGATAAACAGAAGGAGAATGGGTTGCCTAAAGCCACTCACTGAGAGGAAGCATTAAAAAAAAAATAGATTAAGACTTTTGCTTTCTTAAGGAAACAAGACACACATGACCGAAGCGCCTCTGAACCTGGTGACTGGATTCAGATAGGAGAAGAATCCTGAAAGATATTAAAATCCTACAAATTGATGGTGTAGGGCGGAGGGGTGCCGCAGGACAGATGAGGATTAGGAGTCAGTGGTGTGGGCACGAAGCTGTCCAGCACGTCCAGGCTGTCGATGCAGCCCCTTCCCTGTTTTCCTACCTTGCTCTGTGCGCACAGCACGCTGCAGGTCAGTTTTCGATCTGCTTGGGTGAGCTGCAGCTGTGACGGGACCTAGATCTGTGCTTTCCAGAATGGGTTTGTGTGGAAAAGAGCAAACCTCCTGCTGAAGCCAGTGGGAGTTTTGTTTAAGGATTGTTATTTGTACGAGCACTAGAAGCAATCATTTCTTACTTCTACAAAGTTGCTGGCTCCTCTCCATTCTCTTCTAACGTGAGTTATTCTCTCCCTCCTTGCCCATATGAATACCAGAGGGGTTTGCCAAAGTCCTTTGGCTCCTTCCCCAGCCTGCTTTCTCCTGCAGATATAAGGATTCTTATACCTGACTTGCATGCCCTTGCCACTGTTTAATCCATACATATTCCCCCAAAAGTCAGCCTCATTTTGAGCAGCGTTTCCTGCCTGCTTGCCTTGCAGTCAGCAAAGCCTCACCCAGCCCAGAAACGACCGTGGGGTTAATTGAGTTAGCAGGGAGGGACCTGTGCTTTGTCTGCAGGGGATGAAACATGCAGCATGCCGCGTGATTGTTTCCCAATCACGTAATGAGTAGGCTTATTTAAAGCTGTCAGTTAACACGTTCCATGAGGCAATACAGAACGAACTTGGGTGCACGAGCGTGACTGCCCATCTCTGCGTGGACAGGAGTTACTGGTGCTGGCTTTAAGGGATGCTTCCAGCCAGTTTAAGGGATGCTTTCAGCCAGCAGTGACTGATGTTTGCATCACTGACCTGTTTCACCTCTGAAATCCAGTGTTTGGCACTTCTGGGCTGCTGCTGGCTTTAACTGGGGTAAATCCCCACGGTTTTCCTGTCAAAGTGAGATGTGAATTATGGGACCAAGGGAAAACTGGACTGAGCGTGTAGCTGCCAAGGTTTCCTTTGTGCCTGGGCATGTAGGGAAAGCTCTGATCCTGTAAGGGCTGCGTGCATGAGAACTGCCACCGGAGTCAGAAAATGATTCTCATTCGAGCTGACATTTCCTGCCTTAGGCTAGTTGTGTGTATCCTTCAGTGCAAAATAGGAGATAAGCAGCGTTCAGCCCCTCTCTGTAGCATTTGCTACACCTGAGAGGGCATTTCCAGATGTGGAACAGCCACGCTTAATGGGATCTAGACTGCTGAAGTTGACAGAGGGTGGGAGAGTAAACGAATGAGCCCAATCCCTAGAAACTTCACTTTCCTCTCTGAAGCTTGTTTAGGAAGGAAAATGAGCAGGACCAGATGTGTGTGGGTGCAGGGAGGAGATGCTGTAAGACTGCAGAACTGATGGCAAACAGGGAGTGGGCCTAATCAGATTAGAGCAACTTGGATACCCCTGTGCACACGTGGGTGTTTGCTTGCAGATGAGGCTTCACGGTGCTGCTGTGGAAACATCCTGGGACTTTGGGTAGGAGCACCCTAAACTGCCTTTAGCGCACTGCAGGAAGTTCAGCAGCTTCCCATTGAATCTGACGTGCCTCAGCTAGGGCACGATTTGCTGACAGGAGGCTGGGTGCCATGGAATTGCAGCAGAGCTGCTTGCCTGCTGCTCTGGTGGGTGTCACTTGGTAGACAGCATTCCTCAGGTGGGGTGAGCGTGCTAAACTCTGGCGCTAATGCGGAGCTGTGGCCTCAGCCTGGCTATAAATTACCATCCTGCAAAGCAATTTCAGATTTTACTGTGTTCTCACTTGTGGTATATTTGCTAGGAACTGGAGGTGTTTTGTCTGTGATTCCTTGTGCTGTTCTCAGAGTCTCTTCCAGGGTTTGGAGAGGGTATTTCTCTGCCTTCTGTGCAATGAACACCTTGCGCTGGGACACCCGAGTGGGTTGTTTCCTTCGGAAAATTTGCTGGTGGCAGTGTGTTTGTCTGTCAAACACGCAGCTTTTGGGGGAAGCATATTGTTTATGGCTTGGAAACTTCATTCTAGACAAAATTTACAAGGATGCTGGCAAACAGACTCGCTGCAGTTGGAGCATTCCCTGGGCTGGGGAAGAGCTGGGTACCTCGTTCCTGCTCTGCTGACTTCCCATATCCCAAAGAAGCATCTGAAGCACCAAACACTCAAATGAGATACTGAGTTATTCTGATTAAGCTTGTTCTGTATGGTATATGGGCTGGCTTCCAAAGGCAGACCCTGCAGCTGGAGGAACAGGGCCTTCCCTTGGGCTGGGAGTGATTCAGCTCTGCCTTCTTGCTCCCCATCAGGCAGGAGAGAACTTGAACTTAAATCTCCAACTGCTCAGAGACTGCTTTCTCTGAGTTGGTTTGTTTGTTTTTTCTAACAAACCTTCCATAACATCTTGTTTTCGTCTGCAGTGCTATAAAAACAAGTTCCAAACTGTGACTTGGTTCATGAAACACAACTGCTGGGTTTTTGTTGTTGTTGTTTGTTTTTTTTCCAGCCGGCCCATAGGGAAGGCATTCAGCACCCCGAAGAGCTGACCTGGCATCCTTCCTGCCACCCAGGCAGCCAATCAGTTGAAGTGACAGCTTTGTTTTGCATTTCAGCACCTCTCCAAGGATGTCTGACTATCCTAGGGAGAAAGTGTTGCCTGATCTGAAGCCTTCTTGTATGTGGATGCAGGCAGGGAAAAGATGGTCTCTGAGCTAGCTCTGAAGGCATGCCCTTGTTCCCATCTGTAATCATACATGCTGTTTTCTCTTACTGATGAATTAGGTTACTTCAAGTATTTTAAACAATCAGACAATTTATTTTTGAACGAGCTTGCTATTTATTCTATTTGGGCACGCTCCCCTGCGCTAGGGAGCAACTGCATTTGCAGTTGGACTGGAAAATCTCAGAAGGGCGATGGTAACAGTCACGGCCAGGCCAAGGGAAGCAGCCATCTAGCACAGCTTTGCTAACACTGTTCTTACTGGGATAGTGCATCCTGCCATAGCCCCAGAGCAGCGTCATCTAGTCTCTGTGTCCCGTCACTAATCACGGAGTAACAGAATGGCTTGGGTTGGAAGGGGCCCTGAAGATCATCTAGTTCCTAATGGCCCTGAGAATCCTATGTTGAATGATAGGGGAACAAAAAAATGCTTTCTTGCTTTCTTTTTATTATTACTACTGCTTTACCATTGCACGTGTCCCTTGGCTAGCGTAGGACTACCCTATTGCAGCGTAGTGTGAAGATGTTACAGCCCCCAGCCACCCCTGCCCAGTCTCTGCCACTTGCTTACAGTACTGCTGTGGGCTGAACACCACTTGCTCAGGGTCTGATGCAGGAGCAGATGATTTTATGAGATGCCCCTGCTCATTGGACAGAGCTTAAGGCTGAATTTTTAAAATCCAGCTTTAATCCAGCACCGTGTGGTGAGGGCAGGGATGCAGTTTTAAGCCAGTGAACTGCAAGTTGATTATGGAGTCAGCTGGAGTGTGTTTGCTGCCTGTTGGCGCTGTATCTTGGCAATTCGGTGCAGCCAAAAGACTGAAGTAAGGCTCAATGCTTTGTTGCTTTCTCTGCTGGCTACTGGGTGACATCAGTGCCGTGTGGGTGGCATTAAGCACCGCTGGACTGTATAGTGCTGAGGGAGAGGTGCAATCAGGGTTTGAGTGTCCGCTGTACAGGGTTGCCATCTGGTCGTGGGCTTGTTTCTGGTTTTGACAAGATTTGTTTCTGGCTCTGAGCAGTGCACTCGAGCAAGTAACTCTGTTGGTGCAGTTTTTCATTTCTTGGTGGTTTTCAATAAATGCTCTTTGTAGCTGTTAGGGGTAAAAGTCACCAATGAACAAGCAGGAAAAGTCCTTTTTGAAGGTTTATTAAAATGGCCGGAGAGATGGGATCAGGAGTGATGAACCTTGTTGCAACAGCTCTTTGAAGTATTTACTAAAATGTTTTGGGGTTTTTTTTTGTTTGTTTGTTTGTTTTTTGGAAAGGTAAAAATTAATATTCTTACCAAGAATCTGACCCAGTTGCCACTGAAACCAGCAGATTTTCTTGGAGTTTAATAGAGGTTGGGTTAGGATCCAAGTGCATAGGTTATGCTTAGGAATTTGATTTGTAGGGAGAACAGATGGAGCTGGTGAGCCAGAGGTTTTAAAGCATATTAGTACATAAATGCAAGCATTAATAACATTTATGTGTTGAATTCCTTTTCTTAAAGGTCACTGAGTTTGAAAAAAAAAAAAACATAAGAAACATGGCAGGATCTTTGTTTAGTGATGTGCTGATAGCTTGTCTCCCTAGTTGGAGCAATAGGGCACGTAGGCCCTGGGGCCTGTGAAGGAGAACACGTCCAGCAGACCGCAGGCAAAGCCAGCGTCTGATCCACCACAAAGTCAGTAACCAATTTTGATGAACAACAGCAAAAAGGGGCTCGATGTGCTTGTGACATTCACCTGGAGGTGAGGACCCCTCTTCTGACAGATCGGGTAAATCCCGTGGCTCGGCTCTCCATTGATCCTGGAGCTCAGGCTGGCTGGAGCTGGTAGAAGCACAGGATTTTGTGCTTAATTGTGGCTTGAATTAATCACTTGTGTCTAAGATATTAGGATGGGGTTCAGTGTTGGGCTCTAAAAAGCCAGAGGGAAACTGGGAGCAAACAATTTCCCTTTCCTTCTGAGACTCCCATCACCTTCATCCACCGATGCTCTCTCCAGCTGCTGTGACAGGTTTATTTTACAGCAAGTGTCCTTCAAATCCCAGTGCACAGCAAACCGACTTGTGAGGCAGCAGCAGATGCATCGGTGCTACCAGCATCTGCTGAAGGCAGAGTGGGGAAAAGGAGCTGGGTAGAGCATGTGTGATGTGGGTGCTCCCAAGCTTAGCAAGCCCTGCTGAGCATATGGAGAACTTGAATAGCTTTTATTTAGCGCTTGGTAAGTGGAGTTCAGATTTGTCCAGATAAATGTGGTGATTCTCCATTTTAAAACAGAGTTTTGTTTTTTTTTCCCCCCCCAATGTTAACAGGTCTGGATGGAAGAACAGTGAGCAGATTTGAACTTGGGTTTCACTGGTAGGAAGAAAAAACACAGCTTAGATGCTTGGCTGCTTGGCTTTGTGCCCAGTGGGAGAAGGGTGGGAATCTGTTTTGAAAGCACTGTAGGCAGTCTCAAAGTAAAGATGCCAGATTTATAAAATACCTTGATTTCTAGGGCTTGTTTGAGGCCTAGAAGCTGGTAAATCTGGGGACTGGTGCCCAGTTCTCCTTTGAGCTTTCTACTGGCTCATCTAGAACCTCTGCTTAGGGCCTGCCACATTTGCTCGATGCATATGTACTGTCTGAAGTCAGTAAATACAAATCACAGTAGAACTGTGCAAGTGCAAAGATGTAATGCACACCTTTTTTTTTTGTGAGTAGTTTTAGGACAGGCATGCAGTTGCTTTGATTCCAGTTTCATTTTCATGTAGGTCAGAATATTTTGAGATTTCTGAATACTCTAGTTTTACAGTACAACAAAAACGATTTGAGTAACAGACATTAAAATGTATGATTTTGAAATGTCAAAACTAGTTGCTTTTCATTTTTGTGTCTTTGAACCTCCCCAACCCCTTGTGGCAATCCTGAAATCACAGTCGCCTTCACCGCTGAAATTTGTTGCTCAGTTTTGTCCTTTGACTCTCCCTTCCCTCCTCCTGCACCCAAAAGGAATGAAGGCAAATGTTGCTGGAGTCCTTCAACAGGGACTCCACAATCCTTTTAAAAAGAAAAAAAAAAAACAATCCTTCTCCCACAGAAGTGCAGCAGGAGACCCACGCGCCGTTCCCACCTATCTGAAGTTCTCATATCAGCCTGGTGCTCGGGGCAGAACCCACCTTTGTGCGCGCTGCAACCATCCGAGGGCTGCCCCACGCTGGGCCCCATCTCAGTCACCTCCTAACTGGCAATCCTGTCGGTATTCTGGGCAGAAAAGAACCAAAATGTCGCAGGGAACGGCCGTGGAGATGAGTGCCTGCAGCATGGGTGCGTGGGGAGAGGTAGCTGCATCGCCTCCGTTCCTCTGCAGCGCGTACAGGAGACTTAATTCTTTTGTGCTCTGGCTCTACAGCTGTCAGTATGGGATGCAGCAGCAGCACCAGATTCACTAATGTGAAAAGACAGCGCACTCTGAAAGCCAATGCTCTGGAATGGCACCAGCTAGAAGTCAATTTTTGTTTTCCAGTGGAACTAACAGGTAGAGTCCTTGGCTTCCCCAAAACGCACAAAGCGTTTTACTGGAAACCCTCTCTACTTTTTCTCTGCTTCCCTTCCCTTACTTGAAAGGCTGGAAAGATTTAAAAGCATTTCTCTGTTGGTCTGTTTCTATAGAAAGCATGCGGAGGGGTGTGCAGGCAGATCAGCAGCAGCTGCCACGTGAGGCTTGGCACCGATGCCTTTTTGCTGATACCCTCAGAAGTTGCAGAGCGTGGGGTCTGGGGTGCTGCTGTGTCTGTACCTGCGCGTGGCAGGCTGCTTGCGGTCTGGGTTGCTGCTGCTGGAGGCAATGCCGTTCCCCAGGGTGCTGGGGGGAGCTTTGGAAGCTCCTGTGAAGCTGCCAGCAAGGGTTTGGGAGCCTGCCTTCATTCTTTGTATGCAAACCCTGGCTCGGGAGATCACGACTTTTCCACAGTCACAGTGTGACAGTGGATGTAACTGCAGACAAGTCTATATTTGTGGAATCACGAAGTGGCTTGGGTTGGAAGGGACCTTAAAGATCACCTAGTTCCAGCCCCCTGTCCTGTTATTTCCACATCGTTGCTGCCCTGCTATTTCTGGAGCAAACAGCTCCCGTGCTGTATGGGTTTGTCACCGTGTCTCCTGTATGGCAGCATCTTCCGAGCTGTGCACCCTGCGTGAGGAGCTGGGCGCAGTGATGGCAGCAGGAGTTGTTTCAAGGGGTGCCCAGCCTATGATCGTGCCTAACTACGGGTGGAAAGCACAGAATGTAGGGAATCAGCGTGGTGAGTGATGCGGTGCTGAGGCTGTGTCCTGCACTGCATGGAGAGAGCTGGGCTTGGGTGCTCCCAGCCTCCACAATCACACACCTGCTTTACGAGCAGAGGTTTTTTTTTTTTTCTAGATCCAATAGAAGATCCGCTTCATGTGGCTTCCCAAGCAAGCTACAAATCTCTTTTCCCAACACAGATCAGGAATGTTTTTGTGATGGATTAATTTTACCTTGACAGAGCAGCAGACTTCTAAAGTTGTAGTTGATTTCCTTTTTTGCTTAAACCCCCAGGACCTTGTTTTTGCCTTTCTCACTTTGTTGCAGTAAGTTTATCTCTGTGCTTCAGCCAGCACGTCTGACTGCTCCACGCTGTGCTCTTCAGGGGTAAAGCATGCCCACAAAAAGCATCGCAGGGGCTCAAACAATGTCAGGTTCACTTCTGTCATCTAGCTGCCTCCACCCACGGGAATGCTTCCGTAAGCAGGCAGAAATGATCGATTAATGCACAGTATGGAAAATAGGTGCCTGTTAATGTGTCACCTAAATTTAACTCCAAGGACCGTGTTCACTTCTGATACGCTGCTTGGCTGACGTCAGTGGCCTCATGTAAATTCGGAATCAGTTTTTCCTGTTTTCAGACCTGTCTTAGAGTTATCTGAATCCAGAGTGCTTTGGGGTATCTGCACGTGTAAGGAATTGAAATAAGTAACAGGCAGTCTGCTCTTTTGTTGGCCGGTGGGTGGCTGTTGCTGTAAACAGTGAAGAGAGCTGGGCTGAAACAGGGTTTGAGGTTGGATGGGGAATGTCAATTTCTGTTGGGGTGAACAGCTGAGGCCTCCTTGGACCAAGCAGTTGGATGAATATGGACAAACATCGTGCATGTAACTGGGGTTCAGCGTGAGTAAATCAACTTCTGTAATTCTTTGACCTTCTGTGAGTTGGAGTCTCACAAACTCCACTCCATGCAGTAATTTTTCTTTTGGGTATAGCCATGCTGCAGCTGGAAACATTGCATCTGGCCAATAGCAGCCAGTGAGATGTGTTGCAGGTGGAGATGCTCAGGTGATCTGTGGGTAATAATTCAGTCTCGCCAGGATCTTTAACCAGCTCCTACTGGATGCTGACACTACTCCTCAATCCTCGCTCATCTCAGAATCCTTATGGCATAACTCGGTTGTGGGACCATGAGGAGGGAAGCAAATGCCCAGTATGGCCGAGATTCAAGTGAGATCTGTATGTAGGATCTTACTGGTGAGATCTGTAGCTGTGCACAGATTATTTCCCCCTGTTACCTTCTTACTCCTCTCCTGTACTCATATCTAGCAAGCTTTCAGATCTCCATCTCTATCATGCATCTGAGAATTGTGTTGCAAATACAAGCAGTTTTCCAAATCAGTGCCTTGGTTTGTAACCCCTGCTGTGTCAGCCTGGGCTCCTTGTCACTGCAGAGCAGGAGCTCTTGATGCTTCTAATTCAGTCTCACTGATGCTCGGAAGAAGCAAGCATTAACATTCAGAGAGCTGCTGCAGTGACATGGTGAGAATAAAATGACCTCTTGCCTTCCACAAAGCCCCGAAAGGAGGGGATCCTTTCAGGGGCAGTAAAACCAGTCCCAACATGGAAAAGCTCAAATTAATTCGTCTCAGTGTTTGAGCCCTCTAACAGCAGTCCTCTCGCCGTGTAACCTCTTCTGCGCTTTCAGTCTTTCCAAGTGTGACACTGCTGTGACCTGATTGCCCTAAATGCTGCCCACGTGCAGTGCTGCAGAGCTCTAGCAGAACCTCTGCCTCAAAGGCCATGTTCAGGCCACCTAAATTCTGCCTGATCTTGTCCAAGTGACAGGGCCCCAGGCTTTGAAAGAGCCTTGGGAAATCAGGTGGGGCTTAAAGCAGGCACCAGGCAGAGCTGCCTACCTTGTCTAATAGGAAATCAGTTTCTGCTCTTGGATTTAGTGATTTTTATTATTATTATTATTAGGTGCATGCAAATATGAGAGAGAGGGAAGGCATAGGAAGAAGTTTAAAACTTTTGGGACAATGTTCAGTCAATTAGAGATGGACTTCAAGTCCGATTAGATGCTGTGCACAGCTACCATGTCCCAGCATGCAGCACCTTTGGGTTTGTTTACACGTTTTTTATTAATTTATATATATTTTTTTTTGTGCAAAGCTCTGTTGCTGGAGGTCACATTTATGGGTTGCACTGAGTTCTAGTCCTAACTTTCACTGTTTGTATGACAAAGCTTAGTCTTTTTCGGTTGCATGGTGCTAATTCAACTGCAAAATAGTGGCAAAGGCCCTTGTACTGCAGCCCCTGGAATAAACGTAGCCAGTTTTATCCTCTATTTCCCCTCCATGCAACTTTGCAAGCACTAATTTCTTTCTTGGGGAGGTTAGTTTTCTTTTTTTTTTTTTTTTTGTGCCTTTTCTGTAACCTCCTGACCTGCCTCACAGTCCTGGGTGCTGTGCAGCTGTGAAAGCCACAATAAATGAAACGGAGCCGAGGTGCGGGAGAACTGAGCTTTGCCACACAACGCTGTGCTCAAAGCTACCCAAGGAAGATGCGGCTGTGTGACTTGGATGAAAAGGCCTGGCGAGGGGCCTTGAAGAGGCCACTACAGAGAGAACCTGAAAGTCAACATACTGAAAGGCACTCGCGGCTCAGAGGAGAGCAAGTGTGTGACACGCCCATCTGGTGGCTTTCTGTGCTCATCTCTGACTTCTCCAGCTACGCCATGGAGAGCCTGGCTGACCTCGGGAGCCTTGGAGGGCAGAAGGTGTTCGTGGAGGTACAGTAATGAGACTTACCCTATTGTCACATCCTTCGCGTCAGCAGCGGGTGGCTTCTGCTCATGGGGCCGTTGACTGAGGATCAGGTGGTAACGGAGCAAAGGTGGGGATGCTGCTGGAAATATGAAGGACTTGGCTTTTTTTTTTTTTTCCCTTCATCCAAAGTCCCACAGCGAGCGTGAAGCTTTTTGATGCGTGGAGGCCGAGCGTTGGATCGTATGCATCGGAAACAACGTGCTGCAGAGCTACTTAAAACGCTTTGACCGCTTGTCTTCTGTCCAACAAAATGCAGGTTTTACTTAAATCTGCATTGGGGTGGAATTTCAGATCAAAAGGAGAACAACAGTGTCCTCTGGTCCAATTAACGCAAAATTAGTAAGGTTTAATTATCTTGTAGGTATTGTCTTCTACTGTTCACTGCAACAGCATCCTCTCCAGAAAGAGGCCGCCGTATTGCATTAGTGACAGGACAGATCTGACAGATTTGTGGTGTTTTTCATGGTACAGGTTCACCTTGGCTTGGTCTTGCTTTGTGGGTTTAGGTGCAAACAGCTGTTAGGCATTTAGTGTTTGTGCACTCCATTTGTTTGTGCAGCCAGCTGCAGTTAGCTCGGGTTTTACTTCTTGCTGATGTGTTCATTGAAGCTCAGTTCTGACCTTTAGGAAGTTTATGAGGGTGTTGTGTCGCTGCAGTAATAGCCACAGGAGGAGCAGGCCTTTGGAGGAAGTGCTGAGATCAGTCCCAAGCACTTGACCAAGGCACTGACCAAGGACAGTGTCAGCAGAAGGCAATATTTTATGAAAATACTTCTCATGACCTCTGTAATGGCCATTATATTTCGTGGCAGAATTGCCACTAAAATGACTTCTCAAGTCTGAGAGCCAACATACCTCCCCAGTGATGTCTTCTGGGTATAAATAGACTCAATGAACTCTGAAATGAATAAGGCTGAAGAGCCTCGTAGGTTCTTCACAGTTCTTCTGCATGAGAGGTGCTCAGGGGCATCGATTCACTCCTGGTTCCTTTTTGATGTACAGGAGCAAGGGGTCTCTGTTCCAGTTTCATTTTTATCTTAACAGTTAGGAGCGTGCCCTTTGCAAGACTGTAAAAGAAAGCCCAGCAGCAGACTTAACTGCAGGGAAGCATCTGTGTCTTAGAGTTTGTCGTGGGTATTAATGGTGTTCAGAGTCCCACAAACTCTGGCACAAAAACTTGATGTGTGGGAGCAGGTTTGTAAGGTAGGGTGAGTTATATATATTTATTTTATTATTTTGGGTGTCTTCTGGAAGTAATGGGTTAGGAGCCAGTAAAAGACAACAAAAAAACATTTGGATAGCGTTGAGTCTCCTTCAAATTCCTCCGTTTTTGGTGGGATTTTCAGTGGGAGAATCAGCAGTGAGCTAGTGAGGGGGTATTTCAAAGGCCAGTTTCAGCCTGCCTATGGTTTTACCCTAAGTTTCGATACATTAAGGTTGCCCAGATCTCAGTGCTTTGTCTCCACGTGGATGTGGATGTATCATCTGGTCTATCTATAAGGCAGTAGGTGCACTTGGTGCATTGTTTTGTGAAGCACTGAGGGTTTTTTGGGAGGAAAAACTAGGGAGCTGCTAGGCAAAGCTCTGCTTTTAGTAAAACCAGTGCTTGGTCCAATTTGACTCGACAAAATGAATTGTGCTGGATTTACGTGAAGGTAATTAAATAAGGTTTTTCCACAG
Source organism: Alectura lathami (assembly GCA_013399715.1). NCBI lineage: Eukaryota > Metazoa > Chordata > Aves > Galliformes > Megapodiidae > Alectura > Alectura lathami. Next base: position 692,180 of record VXAV01001344.1, read on the forward strand.
TGGTCATTTTTAAACTCAACAGCAGGTTTACCCAGTGTGTTACCCAGTGGTGGAGCTCATTGCCACAGTGTGTTTTGGAGGACAAAGTTACTGTGAGTTCAGAGGAAAAATAGGATATACTCACAAAGAACAGCCAGCAGGGATCACTAAACAAGGATGAAAGTGCAAGTTCTTCTGGCCTGGAAAATCTATGGGTTCTGTAGAAATTGGGAAGAGGAAATGGAGGGGGGGGAAAAAAGGATCACTAGCTTTCTGTATTTCCTCTGTGTCTTTGCTAAGAACCAAGCAAGATCAGAGAAGGGATCGTGGGCTCTCAGGCCTTCAGCCTGGCCCAAGCCAGCCATTCCTCTGCTTGGCTTCCGTGAGCCCTAAAAGAAATGTTTAATAAAACAAGAGGAGATTGGGAATGAGCAAAATTCATGTCTGGGTGATGCTACGGGTTTTCAGGCAAGGGGAAAGTTGAAAGGAAATAAGTTTTTCCTCCTTAACATTATCTCAATGAGACTTCTTGGTTTTGTTGAAGTTGATGTTTAGTTTTGACTGCATGGAATGTGGTAGTGTCATGGACCTGGAGTGATCTCATTTGGGGAATGGAGGTGACTCATCTTAAATTTTTCTGCAAAACTTTCAGTGCAGCCTTGTTTTAAAAAATACCCTTGAGCTTCTAGTGAGCTGGGAGGCAATAAAAGAGTGTAGGAGGTTTT
>VXAV01001344.1:696345-724143 GCA_013399715.1 Alectura lathami
AAAAAAAAGGCTTCTTTTAGGCATGTGGGCTGGGATTCAGCAACTTTTCCAGTCCGTAGGCAAAGAGGAGTCTTTCCTTGCATATTTTATGTCGTGTTCATTTGTTGCTTGTCAGGATTCTTGGGGGAGTTGGCTCTTAGGCTGAAGTGTGGCTGGTTAGCCTGAATCATGACTTTTCAACTTTATTGTGCTTCAGGGGAGAGGAAAGCGGAATCTGCACACAGATGAGATGTATTTGGTTCTTCATGCGGGGTCTGATGGCCAGAACCACAGATTTGGATTCAGCGGGAGGGCTGAAAACGGTTGGCTTTGGCTTAACCCAACAGTTCGACCCACAGCAGTGACGTGGCAAATGCACACCTTGAGCCTGCAAAGCTGGGGCTGGGGCAGTCCGGAGAATTTCCAGGAATACCTGGGACCTCCTGCAGTGCCAGGGCTCTTTAGGATCTGGCACTTATTATTCCCCGTCCTTCCTTCTGTTGAGGTGAAGTTTCTCCAGCTCTCCTGCATTTCCAGCTGCATTTCCTTTCTTTTCTTGCCGTGTTTTTTTTCTGTCTGTGGTCCTTCTCTGAGGTGCAGCTCTCCACTGGGACAAAGGGGAAAGGGTACAGGAAGAGTGAGGCTGGGAATCATCCAGAAGCGTAAAGAAGAGCTGGGGTCTGTCCTGCTGATTTTGCATGCAACTCTTGTTTTCCATCACACTAGAGAAAGAGCTGTTTCTTCTTCTGCCAGCCAGCGACTGTAAGAAAAACAGTGGGGGAATCCCACTGATTCCAGCTAAGTCCTGGGGCTTTTGTTATTCTAGGGACTGTCTAAATCTGCTCCTGCCCTTGGGATTTTATTTTTTCTTTTAAAGCAACAGCCAGAATGACACGCAAAACCATGGCAGAGTTCTCCCCTGGTCCTTTGGGCATGGTGACCTGGCAGAGGAGAACTGGGGAGCAGGGGGGAGGGCACACCAAGGTTTTTTCCTCCGTGTGTTTGTCACAGGATCTGTACTGGGGTCAGTGCTGCTTTCTGTGCTACGTGGCCTGTTGGCTCCTATCAGGAAAACTCATTGCTGTCGTTGTCCAAATGATCCTCAGCAATCAATATTATCTTTTCTGGGGGGAATAATAACAACATTTTGTGCATCTCTCGAGTCAAAGCGATTTTCAGCACTTATCTGCACTTTGTTTTCTCTCATCCTGAAGGAAATGCATTCACTCTTTACTAGTGTACCAAATTGATCCATAAACATTTCATTACCAGCAAACACGTTGCTGCTTCCATCAAGTATTTTATTTCTGTGATGCTAATTGTATCCAAAGCCTGGTACAGGGATGGCAGATGATGAAACCAAAGCTGCTATTAACAGATAAAAATTGGAAACTGTATTTTCTCCCTGCTTTTTTTTTTTTTTAAGTATTTTTTCCACGTATCATAGCGATTCATTGCCTCACTTCTCAGCCCAGCAAATCTTGTTTAATTTTTTTCTGCCAAGCAGCACAGGTCAGCCATGGGAGCCTAGCTCGGTGGATTTCCCTCTGGCAGAGGAGGAAGGGGAGCTTTGATCTCCCACCTCTTAGGCATGTGCCTGTGCTACAAAGATTTATTCAAGAGGAGCATTTGTTGCCACTTCTGCCGTATCTTCAAATGAAAATTGTGGCCACTGTGGCATTGTAAGGAGAGAGCATGTGTCCTTAGATGCATGATTTTATTTTATTTAAAGGGTGAAGAGGCAGGTGAGTGTTGCATTCAGCTTGAGTAAATTGTGATAAATCACCCTGGAAGTGACTGCTGGTTTAGGCACAATGTTGTTATTAAGCATGTGTTTGGCTCAGCAAATGCCCATTTCTGTTCAAGAGGTGAAGGGCAGCATGGATCCTTTCTTTGCTGCGTTTTCTATATGGTCATCATTAACGTTCTGCTGCCTTTAACTGGAGGTACTTGGTATTGTCCACAGAAGAAATGACAATTTGCGGTATAGAACAGCAATGTCTGTTTTGATTAAGAACAACACTTCCCCCTGCTATCCTGCTCCCATGAATATTTAAATTAATTAAGCCCGGCAAAGATTTTATTTCAGCTTAATGACTTAGAAATGTGACTTCTTATGTCTGTGGAAATGAGTGAAACGCGACAGACACAGCTCTTAATACACCTAATTACTGACTGATGTCTTCCAGGAGGACGGGGCAGCAGGCTTTTTTCCTTGGGTGTTGCAAGGATTTCTTCTGTCTGTTTCGCTGTTAGATTTATTAAGATTCTGCTTTGATATTAATTAAATGCATTTGTGATAAATTGGTGGAATGTTATTGTAGTCCTGAGGCCAGGGCTGCTGGAGGCACTGAGCATCCCCTGGTTTGGCTGGGTGTCAGCTCGTGGGCTTTGAGACCTGGATCAAATGGACGGGGGGGGATGAGAGGTGCTCTTGGAGGGGGGGTGATGGTGGTGTTCTTTCAGTCACATATGGGAGAGCGGTCGCAGGTGAGAAATTCTGTTTTGTAGCAAGTAGGTGGAATGGGGTTTGCTCGGGTTTAGGGTTTTTTATTCTGTTTTTGTGAGATAATTAGCCATCTAGACCATCTTTCTGAAATGACTGTTCATCAGAATTAGAGCAAGAGCCTGGTTTGGGATGTTGGTGGATATACCTGAAAAATCCATTTCCTTAAAGCTTCCACTGGGTCACTATTAAGAAAAAAAAAAATCTAATTATTGGCTGCTTTTGAAAATCTTGCTCCTACTCTTATGCTTATCTGAACTTCAGACACCCATGAATTTGGAGACACTGGTATTAATGCCTGCTAATGTGGACTAAACATAGGGCCTATACTAGCAGTGGTTACGTTGGCGTCAGAGGAGCTGGATCTAAAATCACCGCTCTTAGGAATAACGCAGGAATCCTCGTGCAACCAGGCTGGAGGCTGTTAACTACCCCAAAGATAACGTGCAAGGTGAGGTGCTGCTGATGTCAGAGATCCCAAGGTGCTAACGGGGAATGCCTTCGGTCCTTCCCTCTCCTAGAGAAGCTCAGGCAAGGATGTGCGTGCAGAGGGGAGTACCGGCAGCTGAGATTCCAGCGTGAAGCCCTCTCGTTCCAGGCTCGGTTGTTTGGGCAACATCCACGCTTGGTGAACGAGCCAGGGGAATGAGCCTGTCATGCTCTGAATTCTTGAGCACTCCCAGGCTGTAGCAGTGTTTGACTTTTTTTGTTGTTTGATCCTAATTATTGTGGGGGGCAGGTGCAGATTCTGTCTTCAGCAGCTTGGCCTTGACTCAATTTAAATGCAGCTAAGAGTGCTAAATTGCCGTCTAAGTAGGTGAGTCAAGTGCTAACAGTCCCTTTCAGAGCAAGCTGTAGATGTGTTGTGATTCTAATTTATTTCCTTATAACTCTCCTAATGGAATAAAATGTGCAAGAGGGATATAAATACTCGGATGGCTAACAAGGAGGCGATGGGATGTGGTTTTAAGTGAAGCCTGCGTCCCCAGAGGTAAATGACAATTGCAGTGAGGCAGCTGACGAGCAGGATGCTCTCACCTGGTGGAGGGTCTCCAGGGGCCAGCACTGAAAGGAATCCGAGCTCCTCTCGGATCTTGCTTCTCTCTCCATTTCTGCTGCCAGTTCGGCTGTGTGCTTTTGGGGACATTAGTTATTTCCCCCTTTTTTCCCCCCCCCCTTATCCCCCAGCGCAGCAGGCTCTGTTCCTGTGGACACTGAGAACTCTCTCCCCACATTTTCATTATCCAGTCCCGTGAGAGATGCTGCCTGAAACAAAAAGCATACATGTTGTTCTCTGAGAAGTACCATTTCTTAGTCCAATGAAATGCCTTTTGCCACGAGTTAGGGTCTGAGAGACCTCTGGGATTTAACTGGGGTGTGTAAAGTACTGGAACACCTAAGGATCATTTTTAGAGATGATGGCAAAACGTAGATAACCCCAAAAAGTGTTCTTTTATTTCTTTGAGGTTGAATGGATAAGGAAACAAGTTGTCTGAAACCTTGTCGCCATAAAAATTGGAACTTGAAGTTTTGCCCATAGAAAGTCTTTCCACTTTTTACCCAGGTGCTGGTTCTTAAAATTCTTTGTTCTCTGTAAGTTGTAAGTGCAAAATCCTGTTGAGTGTCTCACAGTGAATGGCTGAAATACTTTTTTTCCCCTTTTTTTAATAAGGTGTATCTCTTTTTTGACTTAAAGGTATGAAGAAGATGACAAGTTGAAATACTGTAAGCCCCTGCATGGAGAAGTGTCTAATGAGGCAGCTTTATCTGCAGCAATGAGAAGATTGGTCTGTGAATATAGGTTGCAAAAGCCTAAAATATGTCATTATTGTTAATCTAGCATATTTGATCTAGCCAAGAATCTTAATCTTCAGATAGCTCACAAGGGGTGAAATCGATTGCTGCATCAGTTTGTCTGGCTCTTGTCTTTCATGCTACTATGGTGATGATCTCTGAGCTGATAAGTTCAATTAATTTATGGAGGCTGTATCCTAGACATTCAGCAGATGGTTTTAAACTGCTATAGATTTTTTTTTTTTTTTTTTTTTTTTTTTATTNAATCCTAAAGGAGTGCCTTAGATTACGATGAAACAAATGAAGCTTTAAGAACATTTTTCATATTTTAGATTCATTTCATTGCCGGCAGGGAATACCATGGCTGAGACTTTGTGGACTTTCTCTTAAGATTATCTTGACATGTTTTTAATTGCATCCGGTAGGATGTTTTCTGTGTTAATGGGTTGGGGAAAGGTGAGCAAATGAGGTTTTGAGCTGCTATCAGTGAGATTGATGCTGCGGGGGGGTAACTGTGATTTGATTTGGAGTCCAGTTGTTTGTTTAAAGGATAAAGGGGAAGATAAGAGGGCCATTAAAAATAAATGTGGGTTTGGTTAGCAGTGCGGGGACATGCTTGTTATTTTCAGCCAGTTCAGCGAACCATTTCAGCATCCCTGGAGGTATCACCGAGTTTGCAGTCAGGGAGCTGTGCTTACAAACCCCTTTGCCCTTTCATCGTGGCACAGACGGGGCTGCTGGAAGGCGTAAAGCTGCGAGGGCAGGACTCCTGCCTGGGCACAGGACGCCTGCCTTGACCTGGTGCTGAAGGGCTGTGATCTCCGCGCTCATCTGCACATCTCGAGCCTGCTGTTGTGATTCAGCTTCTGCAAATTAGTAGGAACTATGTGCAAGGGGTAAGGGTTGCCCTGCACTGACTTCCCAGTCTGATCCATCGTTAGCGTGTGTTGTTCTGCTGTGTAAGCAAATGAGCATTAAGTGCAGGGCTGCAAGGTCTTTGCTCCTCTGCTCTCAACTGAACTTGAACCGGGAGAGAAATGCTCGTGGAGGTGCTGTTAAAAGCCAGATCCAGTAGCTGCTGGAGTGGGAAGGGGTTTGTTCTGCTGAAGTCAGCTGAAGGTCCATCAGGCCTTGGTATCAGAGCTTTTTATTTATTCCCGGTTGGGTGTTCAGGGAACTTAGTTGGCTTTTCATGGTGAAATGTGATTTCCATGTCTAACTTTCAGTACTGTATCCATGTGAGCAACAAAACTTTTTTTCTAGTCTTTGGAGAGCCTAAAAATGCAGGCAGAAGACATTGCTTGAGGCTGACAAGAAACAAATAATTTATTTTGAGATGTTTCTGTAGTTCTGTTTACTTGTTTGTTCGGCAAAAGCTGGGCTGTAGGATCTCTCAATAGGTTTTAAAGAAGTTATGTCTTAGTCCCTCTCTGTTTGCTCCCCAAGTATGAGATATTTGCTCCAGACTAGAGAACATGCATATTCCCTAGAGCAAGGCACTGTGCAAGCTCATCTGCTTTGCTGTTACATGAATTCTTTACAAGAAGCTTGTGTATTATCAGAAGCTCTTGTTCTGTTAGTTAGCTCTGTCAAAGGAGAGTGGATGGGCATAATTACCAAGTAGTTCTGGACTGGTGAAGTGGATAATGAAAAGTGCCACTGACATAGTCTTTGTGTGCTATTTAAAAAAAAAAAAAAAAAGAAAAGCGAAGATCATGATTCAACATGCAGAATTCTCACCTGTACTGCTGGTAGCAGCTCTTTGTGCTGTGGGCTTCCTGAGTCACAGATGCTGTTGCAATATCCTCTCCTTGACAGCAATCAGCGCCAGCAGAAATAACCTCTGATGCAGCCAGGATAACGTGCCCTCAAGGGACAATTTCTTCTTGGCATCAATTAATTAGAGGCTGGATTATTCTGTGGAGCAGGAAGGCGTTTTAAGGTTTCTGGAAGTCCTGTTAGGTTGGGATTTTTGTTTTTAACGTGCGACAGTTGTGGGTGGTTTTGTTATCCCTATACATGCCTGCTCCTTGTGTGACTTTGTCTAAACTCTTACACAAGAATGACATCCTAAAGCAGTGATGTCTTGTAGCCGACCAAGTGCCGTGTGCTGGTACCAAGGGCGTTTTAAAGCAAATCACATTCATCTAAGCCCTGGCTATTTCTTAGCCACTTCATAAAGTCCTTAACAGCCTGGTCCTCCTGCACTTGCTGGGGAAGGTATTTGATACCTGCTTTCAATTTTGCCTGTTAAATGAAAGAAAATGAAAGGGTTTATCTCAGAAGCAAGCTCTGCTGTATGTAGGAAAACCATTTATTTTTTCATGGTGCTAAAAATGCTCAGCTTCTGTAGTAGCCACTGGAAAACTTGGAACATTAAAAAGGGATTGAGTATTTGGAAGTGATTTGGTCCAGAGTTAATGACACCTTTGCTGTTTACTTCTGTGGAAATGGATGCAATCAGGTAGGCCATAAAAAAATCAGTGTCCAGTAAGAAGTCCAGGGTTGCCATGGAATTACCTTCAGATAGGACAAGATCTTCCCTCTCATGTTAATCAACTTAATATACAATAAGAACTTGATTTACAGACCAGGTAAGGCTTTTTTCCCCTATACATCTTAAAAACTCAACAGAATTCTTCATTAAATCCTATAAGAAGGTTCAAAACTCTTAAAAAAAAAAAAAAAAAAAAAAAATGCATGATTAATTTCTCTCCGGCTCTGTAGGGCTTTTACTGAATTGTTCATCCTTGACTAGGATGTCCTGGGAGGCTTGTGACAGAATTGCTCAGAAAATTTCATATTCAGGGAGATTTTATGCTGCATATCTTCTTGATATGAAACACTGCTCAGAGAATGATGATAAGGAGGGAAAATTATACAGGGAGCGTTACACTGCAAACATCTTCTCACCGCTAATGCGATAAAAAGCATTTTGTAATAGCAGATGAGGATCCATCACAATCTATCAAACTCTCAAAATTCTCAAAAGCGTATGGATTAAGATGACCAAAAATAATTAAAATCCAGAACAGCTATAGCTTAGCTGTCATCATTGAAGTTCCATGTAGGTGAGACTCTCAACTGATCGTTTTTCCCCTGAAATAAGCGTTGGTTTATTGACTAATTGGACAGATATTTGCCTAATAATTCCTCTGCTTAGCGGTTTCCAGTGATGTAGGTTACCGCTGTGGTCCCGTGTGGGCAGAATGTGGAAACACTGCTGATGGAACCGAGGAAATGAGGCGGTGCTGGCAGCACAGTTAGCCAGGTGGAGGGGTTTGCCTCCCAGCAAGGGGCTCTCGCTGTGCGTAAGCTGATGTATGCAGAGTTCACGTCCGTAGGCAAGCACCACAGCATCTGTAAAAGCTTATGTCTTGTTCATACTAAACAGCTTGAAGCTCTGTTATTGCGTTTTTGTACAGAAGACAGTTTGGTCAGGTCTGAACTCCCTCAGTAGGCCTGCAGTGCTTGGTGCCATCATGGTGCAGCTGTTCAGGGAACAGAAATCTGCAGAAGGGAAGGGGAGAAACTGCAGCCACCTTTCCTCCTTGCTAGCCCTCCCCTGCTCCACCATCCGCGCTGCTGATCAGAAATCCTGGCTCTAGCGAGCACCTCCAAGTCTTCGTCAGCACAGGGAGATTTGCTGGCCCCTGGTGTAACTCTGTGTGCTCTCCTTCTCAACAGCTGGAGCTGGTGTGCTGTGCTCTGCTCAAAGCATTTGATTTACTTCTTATTGGAGAATGACATACGTGTTATGATCCCATGTTCAGCCATGGCAGAAGCAACTTGTCTGCTGCGTGCAGATCAGAAGGCGATGGTGTTACTGGGGCTATGAATACAGCTTTAAGCTCCTCTTAGGACAAAGTTCTTGCATAAACCTCTTTTTCCCAGCATGTACAGGGAGCAAAAATTGCAAGGAAGGCGGGGGTGTTCTTGCAGCTTCAAGTCCTGGAGTAAACTTGGGCTATGCTAGGAGAAGGGGCTGAATTTCAGTCTGCCACAGTGAAGGTCTAGCTAAGGAACTCCCACTGAATCTTCTAGAGTGGCTTGCATGAAGTGTTTGGCCAGTTTGGAAGTGCTCACCATGCTTTGCTTCAAGGAGAGCAGAAGCAGGAACAGGTGAGGGCGTAAATCACAGCAACGCCGTGCAGGCAGCGAGCTTCCTTGACGCATCTGCAGCGGGTGCTTAAAATCCGTTCTGCATGTAAAGCACAGCAGCAGGGAGCTGAGAGCAAGGTGGCTGTGTGCTGCTCTGACACCTGTGTGAAACTGCGATGTCAGAGCAGTTCTGCGATGCCCTAAAACTCACGAGGTGGAACGTTGCTGTTGGGGGATCCTGAGCAGCTCTTGCAGGGAGATGGGGTGCTGCAAGCCCTCGGGCTCTGTCTGAACATGCATGCAATCATTTAGCAGCTTGTTCCTTGGCTTTGGCGTGTTGCTGACAGCTTCCACATCTGCAGTAATTTGCTTCTATGGCTGAGATGAAATGTTTTGGAAGAAGACAGGTCTCTTAAATGGGAGAGATCTGCATTCCAGTGGCATCAGCACTTCAGAGGTCCTTTATCCTTTCTGCTAGGAGTCTGCAACCTGAGGAAGAGAGCTAGCTCACGTGCCCAGTGTAAGGTTTGCATGCTTTCAGCTCTGCGAACTTTATTAATTTTCTTTCTCTTTATTAGTGTCTCGCATACGCTAGGCTTTATGAGAGGATATCTTGGCTTCTGTAAACTGAATTCTGGCTTGGATTGGAGCACTTGGGCCAAAGGGGTGGCAATTCCATCCCCCGGTATGAATGCTCAGGTTTCTCCTTTAGACAGACCGACATCTCATGGATCTTTTAGAAATGAAGATCTCCATGTTTATGTGGTGCTACTGGGGGCTGCAGGCACTCTCAGAAACCCAGCCTGCTTCTACCGACATTTCTCACTGCCAGGTTTTCTGGGGATTTTTTTCATGTCCTGCCCTTTGCTCGTTGCTGCTTGGCTCTATCCCTAGATCATGCATGCCTCCTGATAAGCCGTATTTGTCTGCTTTGCTCCGGTGGAGCAAACCGAGCTGAGGATGCCAGCGGAGTGTCGTCTCGATGCGCTGTAGCTCGGAGGGACATCACTTGAATGGCTCCTAAAATTAGATCTGTCCGAGGGAGAACCATTTAAATTCCACAGTTAAAACTCCTGGTGATTGAGAACAAATGAAACTGCTCTGAATGCTTCAGAGACTTGCTAATGGCTGGAAAGGAGAGGGTCAGGGTCTCGGTGGGAATTGTTTAAATCCTTCCCTGCCCATTACTCACTCTCTAAGTGACACCCTGATAGTTGGACCAGGGTAGTTAAACGTATATTGCTAATACCACAGCCTTCTGTAGGCAGGGCTTTGGGCTCCAAAATGGAACGGAATCGTTTTCATGCTGGTTACCACCAATTCTCCAGGCCATTAAATATTCTTTATGACGTGGCAATGGATTCGCAACCTGGAATTGTGATGATTCACAGAAATGTCCTAGATGTGTTGGTGGCGTTCATTCGGAAATAATGTGTCCTGAAAACGTCAGCAGCGGCTGTAACTGCAGCTATTCCAGATGCCTTTTTAAGTCTTTTCACCAGTTTCAGTGATCTGGGCCCATTCATTGAAAGGGGACTCCAGGACTGAGATTATGCTAGAAAGCAAGAGATACGTGACCCTAATGCATCTTTCATTGCCCCATTTTTCAGCCCTGCGAAGCTTAGTGGCAGCCCCAGCACCCAAACTTGGTCTGTTCTTAGAGCTCAGCCTTCAGGAGCCCTGTGAGTGTACAGAGACCTCAGCTTGCTGCTTAGAGCTGAAGTATGTCGCTCTTTCAGGAGTGTAACCAATAAGTATGTTGTGTTTAAAAACTAGAAATCAAGTGAGAAGCACTCTGAAGTTCCTGTTTTCCTTAGAGGATGAACTCGGGATGCACCAGGTCTGCAGACCCCTGCTTCCCACCGTAGGGCAGTGCCTCGCTCTTTGAGGCTTTTTGTTTAAGGCTTGTTTTCAGGCTGTGGTGGTGGTGGTGTTGAAAAGCTGTGCTCTCCAGTGTGAGTAAGCACAAAGGGGGGAGGAGGTGAGCTGGGAATAAACCCTTGTCTCTGTGACTCTCCACAAGCTGTGAGCATTGACATCAGCCAGTTCCCATCTGCCCAGGACCCAGCCATTAGAGATGAAGCAAGCCCAGTTCTCAGGCTAAAAAATAAATTCCCACAGAAGCCAGAATCCTCTGCAAATGTGCACAGAGGAAACCTGGGGAATGTTCACCCAAACCAAGGTGGTAACACCTCGAAGCCAGCCATGTGCTGCAGTCTGGGACCCACAGTTTCCTTTTTTCTCCCCTTGTCTTAACCTGGAGCTCGTTGTTTTCTTGAGTGCTGCAGGCACCTCCATCATCTGTTATGAGGCTTTGATCCAGGGATCAGAGACGTGCTGCGGAGTTGTCCTCAGAAAACCTGGGGTAAAGGGACGGGGGCACAACATTGCATTAATAATACATGGCAATATTATTACATATTACCACTGCTGTTTGCTTTTTCCATTTCTCGTTTGAGGGCCCAAGCAACCAATACAAAGCAACAGCTGAAGAAGTAGAAAGGGTGCGCTCTGGAAACACTAATGGCAGGGAAAGGCTTGTGGATCAGCTGCATGAGGCCAGGAGAAGATGGCCTGAGGGAGATCTCATAGGGTCAAAAACCCAGTAAGAATTATTTAAAATGAAAACATTTGACTCTTTAGGTTCATATATATATATATTTCTTTTTTAATTTCTTTGCTGTCAAATTCATTCCAGGCCTATTTCTGTTGAATAAAACCAAAGGTTTAGGCTACAATACCACCTTCTCCTGGGGCTGAGCACAGTGCTGGTGGCCCCCAGCAATATTGTTTCATGCTGCCGAGCTGGGTCACGAGCGTGTGGAAATTTTGTGGGAGACCTCCAGGGTGGTACCAGCCACATGTTGGTGGATCAGTAAATGCAGCTCCTCCAAACTGCTGCTGGTTGCATTTATTGCGGCCACCCAGACCAGGCGTCTGTAGAGCTGCACAAAGAGCAATCTGCTACGGGTACTCCAGTGATTTCATAGCAGAATAGGTTTCCAACCTCAGAACCATTTTTAGGCAGTTTTCCATCATAAATTACATTTTGTAGTAGCATACCTTGATCTCGTCCCATGGCTCGCGTCCCTCGGTGCTCATATCTGAGGACATGGTACGTTTTCCTTTGTTTGGGTTGTGACGGACTAGCTCCAAAGTGTCAGGTGAGCAAGAATATCTTGATTATGCGTCTAAACTTTTGTTCCTAGTACCTCATGTTCACTCTTGGCAGGGATGATTGATTTGATTTCCATTGAAATTATGAAGCACAGGTGAGGACCCAATCATAAAGAATAGCTTTTTAGTTGGTTGGGTTTGTGGTCTGATCAAAATCAAGATGGAAATTGAGGTATACGTATGGTAATGTTCAAATTGTGAAAACTGTTTTCAAGGAAAATCTGCTTAAAGTGATAAAACTGCTCTAAGGCCTGCTGATCTCAGAAGGTCTTCATGTAGACTAACTGGCACGTGGCTTTTTGGACTGGTTTCTTGAGGTTGTGAATAACTCAGGAATTCCAGAACAGGGCATGCTTGGGGACACATTTCTGGTTTATTTGTGTACATCCTTTTTTTTTTTTTTTTAATTTTATTTGCGTCCCCCCCCCCCTTTCTTTCCGTGACTTGGGGGGATCAGGAGTCTGACTTGGATCCACCGGTGGAACTGGACAGATTTTATCCACATCATGTTAACTGGAAGCCCATTATTATAGCATATTTAAATCTAATATGTATACATACACATGCATGTTGGGCACCGTAAGCAGTATTATCTTTATTCATTTTATTGTCAGATGCATTTTGCATGAAAAATGTCTATTTTTGCATGGAGGGTTATACATTTATTCAGAATGGCATTACAGTTTGAATCCTTAGGTGATTTCTCACTTGTTCCCCCAAATTCCCTAAGCTATTAGCTTATTTACAAGGCTAATGAATGACCTAATTCTTTTCTTCACCCTTTGTCAACAGTATAATGTTGTTGTTTTTTTTTTTGCCTAAAAAATCTTTTAATAGCATTTTTTTCTTCCAATCAGTAAATAATTGGAATAATAACTCAGATCTGTTAGTGCAATAATAACAACCTCACTGCCATGAATTGTGTCCATCTTCCACCCAGAGCAGCACCAGCATGCAGGCAACTTAGCGAGCAGAGTTTTTCTGCAGTATTTCCAGCATGATGAAAACCAAAGAGGTCGCTGGCAGAAGATCTGGAAAACCTGTGCTGATGAAGCTTCCCCGTCCAGTTGGCAGGAACAGGTCTGCTTAGGTAAAGCGCTGCTGGAAGCATGGGCATGGCAGGGCGTTTGTGTCAACGGGGCCAGAAGTCTGACACTTCTCGTGCTGCATTTTGCATTTTGATGCAAGCACTTACTGAGAAACAACAGCACCCAGCATGTGCTGGAGCAGGGATCTGTGTTCGGCCAGGCCTTTGGCTGTCAGGCAGCAGTTAAAATACGACAAATATGAAGCATATTTCATATGTTAAACATAAATAAGAATGTTCAGTTTAAAATACTGCGTGAGAACATGGTGGATTTTATTTTTCCTTGCAGGAGCTGTTTGAGGTTATTAAGCTTTTACTTGTGCACACTTGCAGACCTGCAGCTTGCCCCTAATGCTGCAAAGGTGTGGAGCAGGCTGGGGTTCAGGATAGTTCATCAACTTGGAAAGGAACGGTTTGAGTGAGCGTGCAGTGTGCACATGTGGAATAATATTTGAAAATAATTGGGACAAGGTGGGCTTGACATTGTAAGTCTAGAAGAATTAAAAGGAATTTTGATTAAAGGGACGTAGCACTTCCAGCACCTGGAAGCGAGTGGAAAGAACGAAGAACTTCAGGGATTTTAATCTTGTTTGTCAAGTAATTTATCACAGTTGTTTTTGTGTATCTCAGAGATAATCAGCATCTGCGGCCAATGGAGCCTGGATTAAACACGAGCTAGAGCTCTGTTCTGCTGAACCGCGTCCTGTACCGCGGCGGGTCAGGTTTTAGCTGGGCGTGATTTCAGTGGTGCAGCGCAACACAAGGTGGCAAACACGGAGAAGAGGGTTTTGAAGCGTGGTGCTGCCTCGTATCTCTGTCAGCCAGCTTTTTTGTGTCTGCTTCCTCGCTCTCCTGGGCCGCATCTAGAAAAACGCGCTTGCCCTGACATCAGAATGCCAGTCTGAGCTTCAGATTGCTGGGTGCAGGTGATTTTAAAGCAGGTCGTCATTACGGAGCAATCACTGCCTTTCTGCAACAGAAATGGCAAATGGTTCCCATTATTAAACCTTACTCAGGAAACTGAGGATTTTGCTCGTTAAAAGGTTCTTTCTGCCTGGAAATTGTTACCCTTTCCACTAATTTGAGTCAGATCTTTGGAGCTGCGCTTTGCATGTCAAGCTCTTTAGAGCAAAGCCTCTTCATGATACGTCAATTCTCTGCAAAGTTCTGAAGCTATCTAAATTTCCACATCTCAGCACTAGTTCCAGCTGTCACCTGAGGTTACAAAGGCTTCTTGCCCCGAGCCAGAAGGAACCAGAACCTCAAGATACCGTCATGCAGTAACGAGGGGTGCGGGTTATCAGGTATATATTTGGGGCACGGGTGCCAGCAGTGCCATCTCTTGGTGCTTTTGTGGCTCCCATGTTGAATTTGTGGCACGCTGAACTGCCTGAGATGCGCGGCAATCCGACTGCGCACCGGGGCTGAGCGCAGGCACTTGTGCATAAGTTGGCAGGAATGGATTTTAAATCGGCGCTTGAAGTGCTCGCTTCTTTGAGCTGGGACCAGACACTGGATGCAGTGCAAAGCACTCGTGCTTAGCCAAAGCCTGGAGATCTGTCTCAATTAGTGTGTTCTCCAGTTTGCAGTTCAGGGTGCCTTTGGCTTCTGCGTCAGCCGTATTTTATCACTTCAAAATGCTGTGTAATGCTGCATCAATAAATTCTGTATTAGTGAAATCTGCAAAGAAGCAAAAGCCTTATCTTAATTAGGCAAAATATATGACTCCTGCTACAGTCCATACCAGGAGCCAGTCAACCTTGTAACAGCCATTTTTTTTCTTTTCCTTAATACTTCTTTGGTTTATTTTTATTTTTTCCCTATATTACTGTAGGAATGGGTTTTGGGAAAGGAAAATATGCATCACAGACACATGACAAGTGGAAGCGACAGAAGGGAAGCGGGTGACACTGCTTGATCAAGTGGTATCTCCTGTGGTCTCCCCTCTGCTAGCCCCTTCTGTACCTCTGAAATATGGACTGCTTCTGCAGATCTGACGCTGGTACCATCCGTCTGCCTCCCGGGCACCAGGGCTGGCACCTTGGAGGTGAGAGCTCAGCTCCTGGGTTTGACTGTTGAATTTTGGAAATCATTTAAAATGACTTAGAGCAGAGGAATCTGTTTTCCTACGTGTTCTTCTGCCTTGTTTTGTTTTGATTTGTTTTTCTTGACCCAGAAAATTCAGACAGCTGCCTGATGCTACATGAAGTCGAGGTGTGTGCCTTGCAAACGAGGAACGTAAAACCTCCCTCCGCTCTGACCCCGGCTGTATCCCTTAAGCCACCTTGACTGCTTCCTAGAGACATCAATCACACAGCCTTAGCTAAGTGTTTGCCAAGCTGGTTTTGCTCAGCATCTCTGAAATGTATTTTCAGAGAATTTATTCTTTGTTTTTCCTTTTCAGAAGGCGTTGGCTTGCCCTGCAGAGCGCTGCTGCCATGTTCTGCTGCGTCAGTGGCTGGTTTTATTTGGAGGCGCCTGACCTCTCGCTCTACATAATCAGCAAAGCGCTCTGTGTTTTTACAGAACGAAAGGCAGTGTCTAAATGCAAGCTATTACTCAACGTACTGATCTGGGATCATAACTCCCCAGGGAGAGGCTACATATGCGGTGCTTTTGTCTGGCTGAGGAGCTCCGTGCCAGGATTCCTTCACTCCATCACTTGATTTACAGCCGCTGCTTTGCCTGCACCCATCTTTCTCTAACTTCTTGATTTGTGCGGGGAGGTTAAATGACTCTGGGCTTAGGCAGGTAGGTGAGCATGCTTCTAAATCAGCTGCAGTGCCGCATTTCAGCGCTGACCATTAAAGTCCAGTTAGCTCAGACTACTTCCTTGCTTAAAGGCAGAGTGGCAGCCGCCTCTCTTGTTCCACTGGGTGAATTCAACTCTTTTAGAATTCATTGCATCCTTCCCAGCCAGCTCTTCCTGTGTTTACGTTGTAAGTTCCCCAGATAGGACACCTCCAGTCAGACAGGCTTGGTAGGAGGCTGTGGCTGGCTCAGCCGCTGGTGGAGTTTCATGGAAGCACAGAGTGGTTTGGGTTGGAAGGGACCTTAAAGATCAGCAGTGCACCTGGAGAGGAGCCTGCTTGCCTCTGGTATCTGCCAAACGGAAGCAGTCCTTCCCCGCATCGTAACCTGAATGCTTGCTGCAGAGATGATCTGTTTCTAGCTCTTTCTTGGTCCTTTTGCACAGATTTGAATAGTTTGCATGTGCTTTAGACTGCGCGTGGCGTGCTCCCAGAAGAATGAGATGCATTTTTGTACAGCTTTGTTGCTTTCCTGTGCAGGCTCTGCTCCAGGTTCTCTCACAGGAATTGGTGCTGCTTCGTGACAAAAGGAGAGAGCCAGCAGGGAACGGGGATGCTCTGTTAGCTGTTGGGGAAAGAGTTCTAGGGCTGGATAGTTATCACTGAAGATAAGGTTCCTAAACAAAAAGCTGGTGTTAATGAAAACAGTGCTGGCTGGATGCACACGAGGAGGGCTGAGGAGCTAGAATCCCTTGGAGCTGGTAGATGGAATTGGACTGGAAATGAGAGATGCTTTACTTCCAAGTTTTAGTTGAGATTTTTGGAAAATAAATAACTAGCAAAACCGTGGTGGGGGTTTTTCATAACGCATGTGGGATTTAGGGGTTCTACCAGACCTGAGTTGGGAATGGATCTCTCTGTTCCCAATGGCAATTTATGCCGACTGTTATCGACATGAGACTCTTTCTCCTGCGGAGCAGAGAACAGAAGCTAGCCCTGAGCCAGCACTGCTTACAACCGAGTCAGTTCACGCAGGTGTGCAAGCAGGATCAGGGTGATGCTCCTTGAGCTTCATAAAACAACAGGGTTGGGGCTGTAACACTGCTCAGTCCTCCTACCCCAACTCCTACAGGCAATCCGATGCTATTACTCATTGCTGCTTTCCAAAATCAGAGGAGTGCAGATGGTGCCACATTATTTAGGGGCTACCACAGGCTGTGAGAAAAATTCTTTGTTACTAGTGATTTCTTTCTGGTTCCATTCTTCTACTTTTTAAATATGTTTATTCAGTGAAGGAGAAAGAAACCATGGGGCTTTTTCATTTTAATTTAGAAACCTCACTGGCTCTCTGCTGTTGCCATTTAAAACGTAGTTATGGTCAGAAAAATGATGCTATGAAAAATAAATGACCTGGGGAACGCCATAAATTCTGCTTGCTCTCTCCAAGACTCCCAGATCAAATTTTCTCTGCTTGCAGATCCAAAAGATGTCTGTGCAGATTGCCAGTGCTGCAGTCTATTTGAAATTGCATTGGAAGCTGTTCTTTCAGCCTTTCTTGGGATCTGTGCAGTGCCTGAATTTCCACAGTCAGGACCAGCCAGGTTGCTATGGCACTCGACCTGGCCATAGTCTTGTATCTGATTTTCAATAGCAAAAGCATCAGGTACTTTTGGGGAGGGGGGGAAAAAAAAAAAAAAGGAACATTTCTCCAAAGGGAACTTTTTGTAAGTGATCTCATGTAGCTCAGGATAGCTACAGGTCCTGGGAGGGCTGGGTGAGTGCACTGCTGAAGCAGTTGTGAATGCAGCACCCGTCCCTTTGGGGCTGCTGCCCACGTCCCCAGCTGGGGAAGGGGTTGCTGTCTGGGTTACGCTGACCTGGAGGTGCCTGTTCTTGTGTTGCTCTCCTGCCCAAACCTCCTGCACCAGCTCAGCAGGGACCGTGTCCGTGTAATTCCTTTCCTGATAGCTGCTGAAGTTTTACATTGGCACGGACTTCTCCGCAGGAAATCCTTAGGGCTCTGCCCCGCTGACCTTACAACAGCAGCTGGGAATGCCTGTCATATTCCGTGGCCAGAGCCGCTCTCGAAACGTGCTTGGGCTGTGTCATAACGGGGCAGGCAGCCTGTGCAGTAGGTTTGCCCTCTTTGCGGGGGGGCATTCCCTTCCTTCATCACTCAGACCTGACATTGTCAAGCGTGAGTTTACTGGTTATGCTCTGCGCTGAAAAGAGCCTTGTCTAGGAAAAGAACCTTGGAAGCAAGGAAATGACATGCAAGAAAGCTGCTAACAGTAACTACTTCCGCAAGGCAAATACAATTCCCTGCAGTGACGCGAGAAGCTGAGTTCTTTTTGCAGGGCAGACCTGCTCTGCCACCACAGGCCAGGAGCACAGCTGGAGGAAACTGGAACATGTTTGCTTTTGTCTTTTTTTTTTTTTCTTTTTAACTGTACTCTGGTAGCTGGGCATGGTGGCAGCATGGTTGCCTGGATTGCACAAGCTGCCTTGGGTCCTCCTTTCACAAAAAGGAATGCTGGCAATCTGGCCAGAACACCTTAAGCGTTTGAGAGAAGGTTTTGGTTCCTTTTCCGAGCCTGTCTCCTTGTATTACACAGGAGAACAGGGAAATTCTTGTCCTATTCATGCGTTAAGAATGGATCACTCTATTTTGTTACCAAATAACAGAGGGAAGTGAAGCAGCTGTGACAACTTAAGCATTGAAAAATCATAAATCATTTTCCCTTTCCTCTGTCCCCCAGAAATCATGAAAAATAAATGTGGAGCCCTTTAGGAAATATTTTCACGCTTTTCATTCTTTATAGCTAGGAGGCTTAAAAATGTAGTGCTTCTGACATCATCACTTGCCTTTAGAATTGGGGATTTTAATAAATAATAAGTGCAATTAAAATGGCAAGAGATAACACTAAAGAAGCTTGAAAAAAATAGTTTTCCAATCGTGTTCCTAGACACGAATGTTCAGAAGCATGTACTCAGTTTCTGATAGAAGTGGCCATGATACGGGGGCTTTCAGCTGATAAACAGGCTTTCGCAAGAACTGTGTTTAGCAGTGGGGCAGGCAAAACCCTTTTGTTGAGCTTATTCTGGTTTTCAGTTGCTGATGTTGTGGGTTGATTAGTGTCGGAGCCACATGACTCCATCTCCTATCTTCCAATTTTTTCTTACAGCAGATAAATCGTGTCTTTCTAATTTCTGTCTGTTTTCTTTCATCCGATGAACCATGCTACAACTGTAAAGGATATTCTTGGCCACAGCCGTGTTCTTAATATTGATTTCACTGCTTGCAGATGTGAAGGCTCCTACATTACTGTCTCCTCAGAGCTCTGCTCTATTACTGAGCAGAGGACTGATGGCTTCTTCTAGACTGTGCCATTTATTTTTGCTTGGCTATTTGTTTTCCTTTGGGGAAGAAACCTTTATGTCATGTACCAAGAAGATGTACTGGAGTCTTTCAGGCGCAGATACTTGGCTCAGCGGATGCCTCCTCCGACCTGCTGGAGTGTTTCATCCTTCCCAGGGCCCAACTGATGTTTGTAAAACAGCCATCTGGTTGGCTAAGATTATGCACACAAACGAACTCATTCAGCTGAAGGCATGGTCCGAATTGTGTGGATTTGTTAAACCCGGACTTAACTGGGAACAGCACGCAGCAACAGCTGTTTCAGGATAGTTTCTGCGGTGGACGCTCCGGTTTCGTGGCGAGGTGTTCAGGAACAAATGCCAGCTCTCTTCATGTGGCCTCTGTATGGGCTCTGGGGACTCAGAGCACATAAGCCTTTTGCTTAATATAACCAAACCTCAGAAGTTAACTGTCCTATCGTTTGCCGTATCACTGCAGACTATAAGAAAAATCGCTTCTGTTCTTGGGCTTGAAGAGATGTTTAACCTTTTTCCTTAAGGTTAATCAGACCTATTGGCAGAAGTTAATTAGAGTAATTAGGTAGGATAGCATATTCTGCTTGGTCTTTGCTAAAACTGGGAATTTAAGGACTGCAGTGCACGGGGATTAATGAGGGTTTGATGCTATTGTTTGTTCCCTTGTATTCTGGAGAGGTGATCAGAGTGATCCATTCTCCTCTAAATGATTCTTTCTTTGAAGACTTCTTCATAAATATTGTAAGTAGCCATAGACTGTTCTTTGCTGACTTACTTACTCCGTTACGTTTTCATCCTTTTCATTGCACCCTCTCTTGGTGAGAGAATTGGTGCCTTTAAGGCTGTGTCAGTGGATGGAGAAGGGAATTACGCTGTGCTCAGTCCAAGGAAGGTGTTCAGATCTCTTCTATGCCATTACTTCTGTTTAGTCTTGCAGCTTGTCTTTAGCTATTCTGACATCTGCTTTTGGAGCTGTGAAGTTTTGGCTACCAGCTGTTTGCTCATAGACTGCCGCCCTGCCAGCACCGGGCAGTCAGGCTGGATACCCTTCAGCCCAGTGCTCATCTTGGATCAGGGAGGGTGTGCTGGGAAAACTACACTTCTCCTTTTCCCTGTTTTCTTAGCCAGACCTTGAAACAGGTCCTATTTAACTTCCCCATTAACCCCATTTACCTGTGCCTTACAATCACAGCTCATCCAGCACTGGTTAAAGTGCTCTGCTCTGAGTGCATCTCACCTCCCCTCTGAATATATTTGTTGTGGGAGGTTTTTTTTCAGTAGCCTTCCCCTATATAACTGGTCAAGTTAACAGGGTCGTTGTCTGCTTCTTACTGCACTCCCTTACAGAAGGAAGTTATTGTTCTGAAGGCAGGGCCAGTGCTAAGCACTGGGGTTGGTTTGTGCAGATGGATCAGTCCTTCATTCCCTAGAATTAGGATTTGGACACCTCTTCCTTTTTGTTTGCCCTATCCAGAAAGGGGTCCTTTTGGGGTCAAAGGTAATTTCAAAAATGCAGACAGTTTTTTCACATCCTACAAAAGAAAAACAACCCCAAACCAAAAACCTCTGGTTAAATCTCAAGAGAAAGGAGAAATTCAGGATGTGGGAGGCAAAGGTTACCTGAAGTGAATGGGAAAAAGATGGAAAGTTGCAGCTGATAACACTCGCTGAGGTGCAGCTCATGCATACCAAAATATGCCCTGAACTACTCTGCACGGTGTTGCCTCACTGCTCCCAAGTCCATGGCAGCAAGCAAACGCAACCTGATAATTCAAATTTGCATTACAGTGCACAGAGAGGTGAGTCTGTTCCTTCTTGAAAGATCTTCAGTCTAAATGGAAAACCCAGACAAAGCACTAGCTGGGAACGGGATACTGATTCCGTTTTGTAGATTAGTGAAGCCGCAGGCAAGCTGCAGAGAGCTTTCCAAGGCGTAAAGCTGGGAGGTTGCCAACCAATTTTTAGCCTGTCCTCGGTTAGCTTTGCCCATGATCAGTCTGGAAGTCTCTGGCTTGAACAGAAATTGAACCCATGTTTCCTGGTGATTGCTGATTTGAGCTTCTGGACCAGTGTCTTCCACCTTAAACCTGGGTGGCTGGCTGAGAAATGGTGACTTTTGTGTGCTGTAGAGTCTGATGGTAAATTCATGCATGTATAGAAAAAGAAAAGCTGTCAGGTTGACCTTGAAATATGAGAAGAGTATGGCAGAGACAGACTAAAAGCAGTGCACTTCTGCCTCTCCCATCCATTTCCCATCTGAACTGGACAATGTGCATCCATGTCCCCAAAGCACGGTGGCAGGAGATGGCACCAGCACAGCGAGCGTGGGCGCAGGGCAGCGGGTGGAGGCACGGCTCGGTGTGGGCGCAGGTGAGACCCGACCGTGCCCTTGGGATGTTCTGGTAACCCCAGTCCTGTGCAAGAGCCTGGCTCAGAGATGCAGAGGGACGGGGTTTTGGAGTCCCACAGACTCATTCCTCTGCTCATCCACATGCTAAGGGCTCCCTCTTATGCTGATCTCTCATCTAATTTCTCATTAATCACTGTGGTAGAACATCTGCCAGCTTTTACCATTGACCATCCCCCACATTTATCACTTCCCTCATAGGAACGTGGTGTCCTTAATTCTGGAGAGGATTCTGTGCTAGATGTTGTACAAATACCAGCTCCACGCAGCAGAACCCAAGTGTGAATAGAGTCAAGGTTTTTGTTGGGAATGATGTGCCAGCCTGGATCTTGGGGATGTAACTTGGAGGCTCCCAGGAGAGGAGTAACTGGCTGAAGTTTGATGGCTTGTGCTCTGCAGGAGTTTGGAGATGATGTTCCTCTCTAGTCTTAAAATTTTGAAGCTGCCTGCATGTTTTCCCCTCGCTGCAACCCGAGGTGCTAAGATTCAGGTTAGTAACAGAAATTCCCTTGTATACTTATTTATGCAGATCAACCTGCAGAGCTCCCAGTGCTTTACAGTGCCAAATGAGTGGTGGTATTCCCACTTTTAATAAGTGGGGTGTCAGGCATTGCTCAAGGTCATGCACAAGACAGAACCAGAGCCGAGAGTTCAAGTCCAGGTTTGACTCTTGCATTGTGCCCTATTTCATGCCCATAGAAAGCTGAACTAGGTGAAACTTTTCCCCTAGACCTGTGCAAACAGTAGTAGGAGTAAAATCCAGCAGGAAAAATAATTGAGTCAAGGATAAAGGCACAAGGTTACTAAATCGCATTTGTTATTCAGGGATAATATTTCTCACTGTCCAAAGAGAATATTAAAGCACTGCTGAAGAAGAAAAAAAAAAAAAAAAAAAAAAAGAGAGAAAAAAATCACTAAGCAGAAAAAAGTTATTAAGAAAAGATAATGGAGGGAAGGGAATATTATGCTGATTCTCCAAACCGTTATGAATGAATATAGATACACTGCCAGTGATAAAAGAAACACATTTCCCCAAAGAGCATTGGGAAAAACAGCCATTGCTAAACACTGATCTGTCTTTCAAACACTGAGCACCAGAATAACCCACCTTTTCAAGTTTTCTGTTGATAACTCCTAATGAGAATCTTTGAGTCATGAAAACATTTAGAGATTTCAATCTTGTCGTATAAGAGCAATAAATCAAAAAGACGGGACAGGCAGCTACTTCTCAAGGAGTCCCTGAATCAGTCATGGAACATGCAAAAAAAAAAAAAAAAAAGTGTGAAAGAAAAACCTGTCTTCTGTATGGTATTTATAATAGATCAAATGTTTCTATTTTACAACAGTAATCAACAAAATTGTGAAAGCAGCTCCTTCACAAGAAGCTCTGGAATTAGAAAATCAAACGGTGTCTCAACGCTGAAGTCTGTTTGCAGGAAGTCAATTGACTGCATTACCAGAATGAATTACAAACCAAAAGCGAAAAACCTCCCAAAAATCAGTTACCCTTTTGAGTCCAGAACCCCCGTGAAGCTCAGGCCCTTGCACATCTGGCTGATTGATGTGCTTGCAGCTCAGGTGAGAGCTGGGCAAGCACAGCTCCATGGGTATTCTGCTGGGGGAGGAGGTTTGTGTGCGTAGCTACTACATAAAATGCTTCTAAAATAGGCACCGCATTTGAGATTGTATCTGTTTTGCTCTCAGCCTGGCTTCTGGCTGAGATTGACCAGGTCTTAATTTCAGTTTAGGATTAAATCTGGGCTCCTCTAATGCCAGCGAGTGAGAGCAATAAATCACGCCTTCGCCCTAGGGCAGTGCTGCCGTTAGATCTGTGCAGCAGCAGCAGCTGATCATCTGTTCTGCCCTGGATAACTCAGCGTCACCATGAGGAAGGCAAAGATGTGTCTGATCTCTTCTCCTGACCCTTTTGGACTAACAGGTAGCTAATTAGATGGTTCATAGGGTACGGCCCTCAATGTGGCGTGGCAGCTGAGCTGAAGGTTCCCCTGTGTTCTCTGCATAGCCCTGAGCTATCACTTTCCTTTCTCTTCTATTCAGAACGCATAACATAGCAACATCTGGGTGAAAAGCCCTGTATAAAAGAATCACTTCTTTTAGTTGACTGATATTGTTCCAATTTTAAGCTCATGTTGTGATGTTTATTAATGATTTTCTTTTGGAGCATGCTCCTCTCCTGCTGAGTTCTGCAGCAGAGCAGGGTATCTTCCCAGGATTCCAGCACAAAGGACAGTATTCCCTCTGCTCCCCATTAAGTAGGAGCTGCACAGGCTGCTGCAAGACCACGTGCAAATTTTAGCTTTCAGGGCCCTATGCAAACTCTTTGAATGCTGTTGTGGTGCTCAAATGAAGCATGCTGGATTGCTCTAAGAACATTTTGGGGTGCAGATCGATAGGCTGCTTGGTTCCTCTAAAATTTTAGAATTCTAACGTAGGTAATTTCTGTCACCTGAGCTAGATTTTCATATGTGCTTTGTGAGTTGCACGTTGGTTTTGGCTCAATGCAGCGTGGTTTCCAGTGTCTCTGATGGAAATGTGAGAGTGTAGGGAAGGGTTAGTGTGAAAAGTTTAGCCCTTAGTGGGCTGAAAGGATTGGAAGGATTCATAGGAAATGTGTTTTCAAACTGGCACCACTCTCAGCCTGGTGCCTCAGCCAATCTTCCACCTACGTGACCTTCACTGAGGCCAAATTTCTTTAGCTTCCAAATGCTGGTGCCCCGAACCCCGTATGGGCTTTTTCCTTAGCCAGTCTCCTCGGTCTGCCCCTTGATCTGTGCTGATACGATAGCAAAACCATTCCAGTGGCAGCGTTTTTGTACTTGGAGCTTTCGCTAAGCTAGATGTGGTGTGGGCACAATGTGTTTGCTACTTGCACAGCTGGGTGGACGTGGGCTCCTCTGCTCTCATGTCCACATCTGCTCTTCAGAGGAGCTGAACCAACAACAGTAACTTAGTGATGTGCTGACGTAAGACTGGAAAGAGTTCCCACTACAATTTCTTCTCAAGCAATTTTTGCCTGCACTCTTTTCTACCTAAAAATTTAGGCTATACTAATTGCTATAAAATGAATTTGACAGCTAAAGGAACGAGCAAATCATCACTGCAGTCTGAAAAGGGAAGAGCTAAAAATCATCTGCACTGGAGTTGCCTGTTCTGCTCAACATCTGCAGTGGCTTGTGGTTTGAACAGCCCAAAATGCCGTGTGCTTGGTTTGGTGTTTGTTGATCTACAAGGGAGGAATGTCACCCGACTCAACTGCCTCTGCATACATTAATTAATTGCTGTTGGGTTGGAGATTTAATTTGTGTTAACCATGGCAGACCTGTGCAAGCCTTGGATGCTGGTTTACACGTGGCTGGAATTCGATGCTCAGGTTGGTAATGACCTTTCCCAGCGCACTCCAGCCGAAGAAATATTAAAGCATAGCAACGCAGGTGCTTGGCTGTATAAATGGGATCTAATTTAGCATTAGCTGAGCATCTGGCTCATTTGCTCCCTGCAGCCTGTTGAGGAGCAAACTATTAAACAAGCAAACTTGAGGGAGCAATTTCTGCTTATCCCTTCTGCTGTTTGCCATGGGCTTTTCCAGCCATTCTGGCAACCCGTGCGTGGTGCAAAGCGTCCAGTTGAGCTGACCTGAACGTGAGAGGTAAAGCAGGGATCTTGGCTTCATCAGCTGGGATCAGAGTGATGAAAGCTGACACTGATGCACACTGGAAAGTGAGGACTGGACTGCGCTGTCCTAGGAGCAGCGCACAGCACAATCACAGCGGTGGAGAGCTGGGCTCTGAGGTCCCCATCCCTGCAGCAGCTGAATGGTCACGGCTCCTTCACCCCACTCTCTTCTGGGGCACGGTTTGCCATGACCATTTCTTCAGCTTCTTGCACGTGTTGGCGAAGAAGCTCGGGGCAGGGTGGGGCTGCAACGAAACCTCGGCGGTGTGCCTCGGTGCTGAATGTGTAAATGAGGATTTCATTCCAGGGGCTATCTGGCAAATGCAGAGGGTTGTTATTGCTTTCAGGAATTAAGCAGTCCTAAAGGTTAAGCCTGCAGGGTGTTCTCGGCCCTGCAAGAATTAATATGATGACATTTAACTGCTATTAAAAAATAAAAGTTTCTTTTCCCTGCCCCCCTTTGCTTATTACTTGAAAAGCTAAGTGAGAAATTTGTTCTTCATGCTATTTAAAATAAATCAACAGATCATGCAACTGTCCCTGTCATTTCTTAGGCCAATGCAGAGACAGATTATGGTTATCTCTGCTGCCACAGCATGGCAGCAGTTGGCACATGCTGACTGTTTAATAGCCCCTGTATTAACTCTTCTGTATGGAGGCCTCACCCTCAAATGCAAAGGGATGGGATCCCCAGCAGGTGCCAGATGGCGTGTCTCCACTGGGGATGGTTCAGTTGTGTATTTTTCACAAATTTGGGAATTTTCACGAGCTTGGATCACTTTCCCACTGGGAAGACTCTGTTCAACCCCTCAAACAAAACTAGACCCTGTTGTCAGCTTTGCATACACGAAGTGGATGCAGTTTCATTGATTTATTGTGACTCCTATGGTGCAGAAGGGAGGTGATGAGTGGAATATGATCGAGGGCTGTTTGTCTGTACTCAAGTGTGATTTTCCTGCTATCCAGTTAGATCAGGTTTGGTGCTTTCTGATTTTTGGACTTTTACATATTTGTATGTTTAAAAAATGTCTTTACCTGCTTGATGTGCTTCCTCTTTGGGGCATCTCATTCAAGTGGGTTTTAAAGAAGTTTTCTGCCTTTTGCAGTCCAGCCTGCTGAAGTAGAATAAGTAGAATGCAACTACCAACGTAGAATGCAACTACTAATTCAGTGCAAGAAATGAGAAATAGCCTGGTTTGGGGTATGGTCCAGCGTCCACTGAAGTTTTTTCTCAGTGGTTCCACAGGGCTTTGTATCGGTACTTTCCTCCCAAAGCATTAAATGCAAGTCTATTAATGTTACCTGTATTTTCTGAAAAAAAATAAAAGCACTGAAAAAATAAATAACCTTTATCTAAACTTATGGTAACAAAAAATAGCTGAACTACCACACAGTTTACTGCCATGTAGGTGGATGACCGTTGTAGGACAGTGTTAAAACAGGTCAAAAGACTCAGAAGAAATTCTACACTGTGAGGGTGGTGAGACACTGGCACAGGCTGCCCAGAGAGGCTGTGGGTGCCCCCTCGCTGGCCGTGCTCAAGGCCAGGCTGGACGGGGCTCTGAGCACCCTGGTCTGGTGGGAGGTGTCCCTGCCCATGGCAGGGGGTTGGAACTAGATGATCTCTAAGGTCCCTTCCGACCCAAACCATTCTGTGATTCTATGACCTCGTTTCCCACAATGTTGTCGAGAACTCCAAAAGACTAATAACTTCTAATGCTGAATATTGGGAGCATACAACTGCTGTAAACCAAAGTCAGGATCTGCTTGCACCGTTTCCATAGCTCGTGGCATTTATATGACCTTATGAGGGTCTTTTTCCACTTAAACGAGTTCAAAATAGTTGCAGTTAGATCAAGTCGTATGCAGGAGAAACAAGCTCTGCATGGGCTCAAGGTGGGCGTTTGGTGACAGTGCGCAGTGTGTTCCCAGTCCGTTATTCTGTGTAACGACGCGTAAACCATGCAGCTCACCTCTGTGAGAAGTTCCAGTCCAACAAAACACCTCGAACGCATGGCTGCACTCTGAGGTAACTAATAACGCCATTGATTTCAGCTGCGCCCACAGCTATGCAAGGAGAATTAAGACTCGAGATTGGATCACTATTGACAGTGGGGCGCCAGAGGGGAAAGTATTTGCTGTGTCTTCTTGGCAAATAACTATCTTGCTTTTGTACCAGTTTTTTAAATTGTCATAGCTTATTTCATCTTATTATCTAAATCAAGTCTCTGGAGGGTAGCTTATCCCAGCTTTGATCCATTATGTTGTTTACTCTTGTTTCACAAACCATTAGGGATGCTCAAGGATGTAAAATAAGATATCCATCAGGCTAGATTTTATGAGCCGTTTACTGCAGATGTAGCCTTGTCCTGATCGCAGTGACAGGATCTCAGTGTCCTGACAGAGCCCTTTTTGTGCTGACAGAGCCCTGCTCTCCTGCTGCAGGGGACATCACAAACCCTCCCATGCTGCCTGGTGGTGGACAGGTCGTGCCAAAACTCTGCACAAACCCAGCCTGCCCTTGGTGCCCGTCAGCTCCCGGTAGGAAGCAGGGGCCATAAAGCATAATGTGGTGACTCAGATGGGAACGAATGCGTGTAAATTGGGGTCCTCTTGGCTACTTTTGGAGAAATGCGCTAGAAACCAGACGTGCCAGGGATGGCTTGTGGCTTCTGTGTAAGCTGAATGGCAGTAGCTTGGTTAATTTGTAGTGAGCTAAGCTCTGAGTGGTTTTAAGCATCTCGTTCACTGGAAGTTTGGGTTTATCCCACAAAAGGGCGGAAAATAAAGGCAGCGGGTGAGTCCCGCGTTCCAAGTGTTGAGACAGGTTCACAAATGTGCAGGGGTGGTGGCTTGTCGTCTCCGTATTTTGTGCATTTAGGTGGGTTTGCTCTTCAGTTGCCTTGACGTA
>VXAV01001345.1:13213-47779 GCA_013399715.1 Alectura lathami
TCTGCTTTGCCTTGGGCTGTAAGTTCTGAGGGTCCAGGGTATGTCGTGGCATATTCGTTGTGCTTCCTTTCTGTAGCCTGTACATAGCAGTAACATTAGATTACTTACATATTCCATAGAGCAGTTGTCATCTACTAGATACAGTGGCTGTAGCTGTAGTTTAGATCTATCCTCAATTGTCTTATTTATATCTTACCTGGTTTTGGAAAACAAGAAAAACAAATGAAGAAACAAACAAAAACAAAGCAAAATTTAAGAAGCCCTTTTTTTGCACATAGAAGTTAGAATTTGTGAAACATAAGACAACTGGATTGTGTAGTACTACATGATTGAAGCTTCTGGACATTTCATAGAGTTTTGTATGACACTAACAGCGCATAGATCCTTCCTCTGCTAGCGCATAATTTGCATGTGTGTCATGGAAACACTGCAGTTCTGGATTCTGTGCAAAAATGACTAAATGTGTGTTTTCTGATCATTAGTATTTTGGGACTTGGCCTCTTTAAACTGGCAGAGCCAAAACGACCATTAAAGCCAAGAAGAAAGGAGAGGAAGAAGGTCACAGCACAGAATTTATCAGATGGAGACATAAAACTGTTAGTGAACGTCATCAGGGCCTATGATATCCCAGTGAGAAAACCCGTCGCCAGGTATGTGCAGACGCTGGTGCGCAGTACAGACTCGTGCTTCAGCTGTCCAAGGGCAGCTAGAACAGCTGGTGTCGAAATTCAGTCATGTGCGTTGTTTTGATCCTCATAAGAACATGTGTAGATTTATCCTGTTAATAATAAGGACTGAGCCTTGTGCTGTGTCCTGCAGAGATACCTGGGTCCTGGCAGGCTGCTTCTGCATCATCAGCAGTGTGTGAGCACTGTCTTCCCTTTGTCTCTCCCAGAATGAAAACACCTTGGAGGTATTTTCATCCTGACTAATTATTTAGCTTTTAGCTGACTAATTTAGCACCTTCTGCTGTTTCTATCTATTTGTTATAGTAAAGGTTCTATTGGCTTTCTATAAATAAGTTCAAACTGAGAAATAAGCAATTCATACTAGAAACATCTTGACAGGAAGGAAAAGACGAAAAATTCAACTCACTGTTAGTATTACAAAACAACTGAAAACCCACCCAGTCTCTTTGGATTCTCAGGAACCTTATTTTGAGCTGTTCTTTTTTTCATGAATAGTTATTCTTCCATAATCTCTGTTATGGTGTTATTACCAAAAAAGGTTATGTGGAAACACTACAAAAAAAAAGCATGTTAACATGGATTTTATTTTACATGGATAACATGGATTGCTGTCTGTGTTTAATTTTGTCATACAGGCTTTGCATGGATACTGTGAAGTCTACACAGTTTATGAATTCTTTGGGGATTCATCTCAAACTGAAAAATCTCTAATTCAAGGAGATTGTTCAGGGGAGGCAAGAAAAATTCTGGGCTTTATAAACTCGTCAGAAGAGACTTGAGGCATGCAGCTCATTGCAGAAGTGGTTTACAAGAGCTATACACTCACTACCCATCTCTGGCATTTTTTCCTTGTAGTTTGACTGAATAATTCCTAGGTTAAAGTCATAGCATGAAGATACCAGGCTGGACGGAGCTCTGGGCAACCTGATCCAGCTGTAGGTGTCCCTGTTCACTGCAGGGGAGTTGGACTAGATGGCCTTTAAAGGTCCCTTCCAACTCGGATGATTCTATGATTCTAACTCTGTGTGGTTAATGTATGTTATGAAGGTTTCATATTTGGTAATGGGCTCTTTGTCTTTTCATGATGTTTTTTTTCTGTTGCCTCTCACAGCAAACTTCAGCAGCCATCCAAGTCTTCAAGGTCCTTTAATGAGATGTTTGCAGCCTCTCCATCAGCTCAGAGCCCAGCCGACAGCGTAGATTGGGCTTTCAACCAGGTGTGTTACAAAACTCATGAGAATTGTACCGGTCATCTGCCATGATGAAGCTGTGAGCATTCCTCCTTCCTACAGGCAGCAACACTTACCATCAGAAAGATACCTGTTAGTGAGGTTGGCTTGCTGGCTCCATGAGCTCCACAAATACAGTTCAGCTGCAGAAGGTTCAGAGAAGGATGATAAGAATGTCAGAAATACAGAGCGGCTACAGTGCAGTGCAACATGGAGGGGCTTTTCAGGCAGAACGGCAGCAATTGGGCACAGGGTGGAGGAGGAGTATGGTGGAGATACACAAAGTGATGGCTGACATGGGTAGGGATTGCCTGTTCACTGGCTCTTTCAGCAGAAGGGTGAGGGATCATTAAATGAAGCTGGTAGGAGTGAGGTTCAGGTTGTGGGTTGACACTCCTCATGCTGCAGCTGCTGTGTGCACAGAGGAGTTGCTTATGTCTGTTGTGGACAGAAGAGGCTTGCCTGCATTGCAGTGGACGTGGGACAAGTATCTGGAAGGGTGATCCACTGGGAGATGCCAAATAGGAAATTTGTTACAGGCTGAGGAAAGTCCCTTTATCTGAAGATGTTCGAAGCCTGGAAAAGTAACAAGAAAATAGCATATGTACTTGCTGCTTCTGTGTCTTACTCTTCTCTGTGTGTGCTTATGGCAATTTTCAGTCTGAATTTTGGGCTTCCTGTACTCTTGGTCAGAACCAGCACGGCCAATATTAGAACTGATACTGAAAATGTTTGCTTGCTATGGAGAGCTGAGTTCAGCATCCTTCTGAATGAAGGTGGAAGCCCATTGGTGTGTGATTTCTTTCTGATTTTTGTAGGATTTCTTTCAAATGTAGAATTTCTTGAAATGTAGAAAAGGTTCAGGCCTGTGCATGTGAATGCTGATGGAATGCTCCATTCATGCTTTGTTGTGTTTAGTAACAGTTGCCTGTCTGAAATAGGGGCCATTTTCAGAGACAGCCGGGTTGTAGCCGTAGGCTTCTTGGATGACAGATAAGAGGACACAAAGGCACTTTTTTCCCCTGCTGACTGGATCACATGTTGTTTCAGTTCCCTTCTTTGGTTAGTTAGCCAGTAGTTTTTGTAGACTTGGGGGAAAACATGGTTTTGCTGGTGTATGTAATATTAAATATTCTGAGTACCCATCAACTTTCTGAAATGTCAACACACAAAATTATTTTAAAAGCTTCATAAATGCTTAGAAACCTGGCAAGTGCAATATTTAAGGTATATTAAAGTGTTTTGGCTGGGCTGGACCAGTGTGACCTCCACAAAGTGTATGCTTATTTTCCTAAATACATGAAAATACGTAGTTTAGTATATTCTGGTGAGTGTTTCTAGAGGTCTGTTCCCTTTGTTGGGATCTCTCTTTACAGGTTTTGGTCCGCCCTTTTGTAGAAGTTTCTTTTCAGCGAACAGTCTGCCGGACAACAACAGCAGAAGGTCCAAACCCCAACTGGAATGAGGAACTTGAGTTTCCATTCAGGTATAGCAAAAAGAAACCAAATTCTTTCTGAGTAACAGGAATTCACTTTGAGCATGCAGACCTATTCAAGTTCTCCTGTTCAGATCGCTTCTCTTTATTTAACTTTTTCAGAGCTCCTAATGGGGACTACAGCACCCACAGTCTGCAGTCAGTGAAGGATGAAGTGTTCATTAATGTTTTCGATGAAGTACTTCATGATGTTACAGAGGTGGGCTCATAACCGAGGGACAATGTGCTTTACAGAATATTACAGACTTTCTGAAGCTGTCAGAGTAAGGCTTTTCAGTGTAGTAGCTCTCACCTTCCTGTGCGTCCTTTTTCTCAGCGTGCATAAAAATAGCAGCTCTCAATATTCTTGAAAATATAATGCAAGAGTAAATATCGCATGCATTTTACTGAGAACAGAATTCTGCCCTCAAAACGCAAATGGTATGTGACAAAGCAGAAGGAAGAAAGGTACAGCCTTGAAGCTCAGATGTCACTCTAGCAATATTCTGTTTTTTAAACTTGTAGGAAATCACCGAGAGGCAGTACACAAGCAAACAACGTTCTCATTTCACAGCAATTGGTTATTTTCATACAATTTTACCTTCAAAAGGCTTTTTAAAATTCCAGTAAAGAGTGTCATGAGAAGACCAGAGCTTAATATAAGTAGTCTGGGGAGACTCTTGTGGACTCCTTGTCAGATTTGAGATCTCCATCACAAGTTATACAAGACTCAAACCTTGAAGTGCAAGGACATTGTATCATGGACCGTGACTTTTTTTGTTCACATCTGGCATACTTGAAAAGCATGCAGAATAATCATTGCCATAGTAGTAATTGATTTTTACATTTATAGTAAGTTAAATAATTAATACAGGGTTTTTATTTATGCCTTGATTAAACTGAATTGAATTAAGAGAATGAAGCTGTCCTGCAAATTTTTATGTTGGCCAACTTTTTAATAGGATGATCGTGACAGAGGAAGTGGTATCCACACTCGTGTTGAGAGACGCTGGCTGGGATGTGTTAAGATTCCATTTACTACCATATATTTTCAGGCTAGGGTAAGTGTCAGTAACTTGGAGCATCTCTCTTAAAATAGAGTGGGAAGGGGCTGGTAATGCAAAGTCAGATTTAAGCATGTTGTCTGTATTCGTCTGTTTATTTTTATGGAATTGATTGAAATATCTTGGAAAATACTGTCCTTCGTCAAATTTGCTGAGTGTTTGTCAGCAAGTTCAACATTTTGAAGGGATAAAAGACAGACAAACATACCTCTGCACTGACAGCGCAGCCTGGCTTCCTTCAGTAATGAAGTTAAAAACGCAAATTCTTTAGATGGTTTTGACAGTGGCTGTTGAGATCTCTGATACTGCATTGTCCAGACAGGTGTTAAAGAAAGTTGTCCTAACTCTTCTTTTTTCACACCTCTCATGGACTGGCTTTCCCAGTCCCTCTTCTCCTCCTTTACAGAATGTTTCAGGAGAGCCTTTCAACATGCACTCCTTCACAAGGAGAAGGCCGGAAGGCCTTTGTGAACTTACACTGAGGGAGTTAATTTTTCACATCAGTACTTGCATCATAATCCAGTTGTAACTAACACCTTTTACAATGAAAGGTCTCATCTGTTCCCCACATTAATTAATATGCATGTCACATCCTCTTGCATTGTTGTTCTTTAGTTCCGATTAATAAAGCAAGGGAATAAAATATTTAAATACAAATAGCAAATGTATTTGAGAAGGAGGTTTTGCTTTTTCCTTGTTCTGAGAAATGTTTTCGTTTTGTCATGGATAGTTGATGTGTACGTGCTGCTGTTTGTGCATGTTGTAGATTGATGGCACGTTCAAGGTGAATACTCCTCCAGTGCTCCTTGGCTACAGCAAAGAGAAGAACCTGGGCATCGAGAGGGGTTACGATGCCGTGCGGCATCTGAGCGAGGGCTCCTATATAACGCTGTTCATCACCATTGAACCACAGCTCGTTCCTGGAGAGTCAGTCAGAGAAAAGGTAACTGACCGGTCCTGCTGGTTGTTCCCAGTGGTACACAGAGATACTTAGGCTTAGCGTGCTGGAGGACAGTAATAAAACTCTCAGTGTTCTGCTCCAGATTTTTCTTCCTCAGTTCAATTTAACTAGATGTACCATTAAGTTAGATGCACAAGGAATAACTTCTACCAGGTATCTAGTTCTAAGATTAATAGAAAGCAAATTTGCATTCCTATCTGTGAGCACATAATGTTCTCATTTACTTCTGTGAGCAATAAAACATTCATACAAGGATTTGTGAACAGTGGACAAAAAACAGGTGGCAGGTGCATCCACAGCATTTTTTTTGTTCTATGTCTATAGTAGTCAATTTATTACTTAGCGCTTCATAATTGCCTCGAGATCTTGAAGGCAATTACTTCTAAACAACAACTGTTACTTTTTCGGTTATTTTCCTAAACCAGAAATGCCTTCCATTAAAAACAATAATGTGTAGTGAGAATGAACATACCACTTGCCATTTTATGTAACACCCGGCAATGATTTTGCCCAGAGAAGCTGTGGGTGCCCCATCCCTGGAGGTGCTCAAGGCCAGGCTGGATGGGCCCTGGGCAGGCTGGTCCAGTGGGCGGCAGCCAACCCCCAGCAGGGGATTGGGGCTGGAGGGGCTGTAAGGTCCCTTCCAACCCAAGGCATTCTGTGATTTGGAGATCCATTTAATAAGGCTGGATGTTTTTAATTCACATACAGCAGCAGATTTTTTTTTTTTTTTTTTTTTTGCAACTCAGTGCTGCACCGTTCTTAGAGAAGGGTCTACCATGATACTGTTCTTTTTTTCAGAATTATGATGCATTCCAAAAATCCTTTTTCCTGTTAAATTATAATCTTGGAAATTACCCAGTGATAGGGATTTTTGCTGTCATGCAGTACTGTGGGAATTAGTACAGCTGAGTACTGTTTAAAATACAGAAAGTGAACCGTGTGCATTCACGGGGGCCTTTCAAAGTCAATTGGCTTGAACACGAAGATCGTTACTAGGACTTCAGGCAAAAAATAAATACATAGCAGCCTTTGAAGCATCTTTAATAGATAGGCCTATAATCAGGAGTTTCACAGTCTTCATGCAGAATAATTAGTTGCTGGGGAAAAAAAAAAAGTCAAAGCTAAACTGGACCAAACAGAATGCGCTGTCGCTGAAGTGCGAGTAGGTAAAACCAGAACAGGGGAGAATGTTACCAAGGTAAGAGAACCATTGGTACGGATGGTCTGTCTGAGGAACGGGAGAACAGTGCAAAAACAGCTGGGATGAACTCAGCACGAGGAGTTTTGCCAGATTTTTACTTACTCTTTACATTAGAAATTTTTCTAAAAATTCTGCTTAGCGGCAGATGATTTGTTTGCCTTTGACACTAAGCCAAACTACTTTATTTCTTTAGTAAACATTGTACAGGATTTTCAAATAATCAGTGTTTCAAATCAATATAGACAGAAGACGACAACATGCAGTTTCATGTTAGAGGAAGTTCAGTAAAGCAGGACCAAATTCATTAAGAGGCTGCCCTAGTGGAGGTGGTGTGCATCTAAGGAAGCCTGTCCATAGAGACGCGACTGAAGTGGCATGTGCTTGTGTTCCAGCTTTACCTGAAATTATTACTAACTTCAGTGCAGCAGTTTCCCAGATGTGACATACATACTTCCTGTAGCAATTGTTCAGCATAAAATGACAAAAAGTGAACTAAGTATTTTTCCTGTCCTTTGTTCCTGTTCCTAGGCATTCCTGCTGTAGTTAAGGGATTTGAAATACTCGTGTGCTGTTTCAGGATGCTAAGCTTAATTTTATGTTACTTTTCTAATACCTTTTATTTCTTCACCTATTTTTCCTCTCTTTCTTGCTGTCCTTCCTGAATCTCTGTATAGATGAATGAAATGCTTAAGAAGGTACAATATTAACAAATTAAATCAATTGAGAGATTCTTCTTGTTCCCTGTTGAAGACTTAGCTTGCTTTCGTGCCATCTGACTCTGTTGTAGTTGTTTATTTGTCAGTAATATTTGCAGAGAATTACTCCAACAAAATCTAAAAAGTTTTGGCAGCTTTGTATTTCAGCCATCAGTTGTGGTTAAGAAGGATCAGCCTTGCGTCTCTGCTTTGCTGCCCTGGAGGTCTGGCTACAGAGCGCTGCTGTTCTACCTCTGTTCAGTTTGAGAAGGGCGGCAAATGGTGAAGCTGATTCTGAACTAAAATATGAGCTTTAATTCCCAGCACATTAGAATAAAACAAGGGATTCTAGGTCGGTTCGTAATTATTTTGACTGATCCTAAGCTCTTTAAAAGATAACATTTTAGGTGACATAAGAGCAAAAATTGGCATTGTTACATAAATGATGCGTGCTTCTGAGTCTTAGATTTGTTTCTAGAAGAGTTCAGCTAAAAGCCTTACAAATTCAGAGCATAGTAAGGATTCATCTACAAATGTCTCTGACCTTCTCTGCAAATATTTCTGGGTTGTGCAGGATTGTCTCAGCAATATTTGTAAACCTTATGGGGCTTTTGTGCCTAACCTCAGTTGTGGTTTTAATGGAGCGAGCGTTACGTCAGCGTGTAGGATTAGTCGTCTGGTGCCCGCCCGTAGTATCGCACCTCTGACTTAGGGTGTGATGCTGCACAGTCACCCCGCGGTCTGTTTGACCTGGCTGTCACTGCGTTTTTAGTGCTTTAATACAGCCACCCATAGGTGCAGGGCACTGTGTGTGTTCTTGAGTAGATGCTAATCTCATTGCTGATGTTTCATTGCAAAGTATTTAATGCAAGAAAGGTTCAAAAGGTGACTAGGAAAGAATTTTACACTCCTTTTATGCTCCTGCAAATGGTGAAATAAGGCCAAACCTAGTAAAGACCTAAGCCCAAATTATAAATAAAACTATTTTTTGTGTATTTTCTACTGTCTTTTGAAGTTTGATACCCAAGAAGATGAGAAGTTGCTCCAGGCAGCAGAGAAGTACGAAGCTGAATGTACATCAAAGTTTCCAAACCGCCAGTGCCTCACGACTGTAATCGACCTCAACGGGAAAACGGTTTTTGTTACCAGGTACATCAGACCTCTCAACCCACCCCAGGAGCTGCTCGACGCCCTCCCAAACAGTTCCCAGACAACAGCAGTAAGTGCTTAGAAAAGACAGTGGGGTTTCTGGGCTGTAGATTTCACAACTTCTGTGCATGCGTGTGCACGTAGGCACATAACATTTGACCTGTTTGCTGTATAGCTGTGCTTTTTTTGAAGGAAAAACTAGAGATACAAAATAAAGTAGTAGTGACCATGCGCCATACGCAGTAAGTGTTTCCATAATGGTGCTTGGAAATGGTATTTGTCTTCTCTGGAAAAACATATATAATGGGTGTTGTCTTCTAAAAACAAAAAAAATATGCCAAATCTCACTGGGAGTAACTTGTATGAGTCTTTGATGTAATTTCTAAAATGAGTGAGCTGGTGATATAGCAAGGTTAGTCAGTGTTTTCTCATTGGTATCTGTGGAAACAGCACTAGAATAATAATAATGGAATATAATGGACTGTGGAAACAGTCCAGTATAATAATGCCTTTGTTAGATATCTGTGGAGTGAACTGAAATATTTGTTGACTTGTTCTTTGTATTTATCAGGAATTGGTGGCTCGATACGTTGCTTTGATTCCTTTTTTGCCAGACAGTGTGTCATTTGCCGGCATTTGTGATCTGTGGTGTACATCAGATGTAAGTAATGCATTAAGCAGAAGTTTTTTATCCTATTGAACGTGATGTAACATCTGGGCAGCCCCTGCTTTTGGGGGGAGTGTAGACTAGATGAGCTCTTGAGGTCCCTTCAGACCTAAAATGTTCTATGATTCCATTACTGTAAGGACTGTTTTTTCTTAAGTAATTCATTTTTAAAAAATGCAGCATTTCTTTACCTGAGGACCAGTGCATGAGGAAAAATTTTTTGTCCTAATATGAGCTAAGATTTTAATCTTTGATGTTTTGCGATTGATTGATCATAAGAATACTTAAGGTTTTAAACTCCTCCTGTTTTTTCAAGTATAAAACAATCCAAAATAGGTAGTCATGTACAGGGGATGCTGACTTTAAAGGATGGTGACTTTAGAACTACACTTTAAATTGATCATTATAAGTTTAAGGAACCACAGAAAAAAACATTGCTTGTAACTTTCAGCAATACTGGGAGATTTAGCATCCACTGTCACATACAAATAAAAATAGCAGGATATAGTAAGTTATCCACAGATGATGATTTTTGCCATCCCAGAACATTTGTGCACGTTGTGGTTTAACCCAGCAGGCAGTTAAGCAGCATCATAGCACCACACAGCCGTTCACTCCTCCTCAGTGGGATGGGCCAAGAATTGAAAAAGATAAATGTGTGAGAACGTGTGGGTTGAGAAAAAGACAGCTTAATAAGAAAAGCAAAAAAAAAAAAAAAAAAAAAAAAAAAAAAAAAAAAGATGCACAATGCAATTGCTCACCGACCAGTGCACAGCCAGGCCATGAGCAGCAGCTGCCCCCCAGCCAACTTCCCCAGCTGTTATTGCTGAGCACGATGCCATACGGTATGGGACATCCCTTGGCCTGTTGGGGTCAGCTGTCCTGGCTGTGTCCCCTCCCAGCTCCTTGTGCACCCTCAGCTCCCCCTTGGCAGGGCAGCACAAGGAGCTGAAACGTCCTTGGCTCTGTGTAAGCACTGCCAGGCGACAACTGAAACACCAGTGTGCTGTCACCACAATTTTCCTCAAAAATCCCAAACACAGCACTAGCTACTATGAAGAAAATAAGCTCTATCCCAGATGAAACCAGGACAGTGGAAAATTCAGAATAACCCAGAAGACCTTGGTTCTTGTGGTAAAATGTCAGATCTGCATGGTGGGTTTTCACAGCGTTTACTTCTGCTCTGTGCATTCTGCATTTTGAAGGAGTGCCTAATAAATAATAAAGATCCATGAGGATTTTGCTCCAGAATGCTTAGGAAATACTGTTATGTTCTGTAAGTTGAAAACCCCAATTATAACTGCATAGCAAACCTTTTTGTGTACCTCCATTAGCAATTTCTCGATCTTCTGGCGGGAGATGAGGAAGAACATGCCGTGCTCTTGTGTAATTACTTTCTTGGTATGGGGAAGAAAGCCTGGCTTATCGTTGGAAATGCTATTCCTGAGGTAAGCGGATTTTTTCATTTGGTCTGAATATTAATTTTCATTCTCTGAAGTCCTTGGTTCCCATCAGTGGGTAGAACTGTCTCTTGCCTCTTGCTGACATTTTTTTCTAGGAAGTAATCTAAACATTGGTGCTGCTGGAACAGATTTTTTCAG
Source organism: Alectura lathami (assembly GCA_013399715.1). Classification (NCBI taxonomy): domain Eukaryota; kingdom Metazoa; phylum Chordata; class Aves; order Galliformes; family Megapodiidae; genus Alectura; species Alectura lathami. Next base: position 23,947 of record VXAV01001345.1, read on the forward strand.
AGAGCAAAAAAAGTAATAATAAATTGAAAGCTTATCTGAGTGTAAATATAATCTGTGTTGTTTGTTTTTCCTGAATTCTTTAACACAGCTGGTAGCAGTTGTGCTTGTGGTACTGTACTGTCTGTACTATCTGTAAACCTGCATTGGATTTGGGCACCTACAAATGTTGTGCTCTGGAAAAAGGTCACAGAGAGTCCATTCACAGCCCGTAACAGAGTTAGGGCGGGACTGGTATAGGCTGAGAGTTGGCAGGGGAGGGTTAGGGGCTTGCCAGGGACTCTCACTGCTGTGTACATGTCCCTTGATTCTCTGTCCAGCCGATGGCAAAGCTGCAGCAAGAGTAATGGTAGATGTGCTCAGTCTCTATCAGTTCCTGCCTTCTGTAATGCAGGTGGTGTAGGCACCTCGCTTTGTCACTGTGTCATTGCTGCCTGCCCACTGTGGCAGCAGGCTGGCTCAGAAGTGGAACATTCTTCTGGCCCTTAGTAGATACAGTTTTTTTTTTTCCTCAGGAAAGCACTCCAAGTATCAATACTGCTGTTTTCAAAAAGATGGTATGACTGTTTATAAGGTGAATTTCCACCATTAGTGTCTCAAATTACCAAGCACTGTGAAGGTTTTGCTGAACAGCGTTTTGGTTTAAAAAAAGAAAAAAAAGCCCTGTTGAGACTAATTTCTTTAGTGTGTTCTCAGACAGTGCAGGAACAGTACTGAGTTACACACCTCCGCACCACATCTGACGTTGATGGCTGTCCTCAGTAAAACATTCAGCTTATGCATGTTTTACAGAGAGGGATTATTCTGGTTATTTCAGGGTACCTGGAAGATGTGGGACATAACAAATGGAAAAGCAGTTCAGGGATTCCTGATCTTTTTCTGTTCTCTGTGTACCTGTATGCGGAGGGCTGGTGGGTGAGGCATGAGGCGTGCTGTCTCGCAGCAGTCCCTAAGCCAGAGGCTGTCTGGGGATGAGTTGTGGCAGAAGCCACGTAGGAGGTGCTGATGCTGAAGTGGCACACAAACATTGCTGTGTTTGGAATTTCACATCCCTTTTTAGCTGAACTCTGAGTGTGTATTTTGAAACTGGCTCAAGGCTGTGCGTGTCTAACATTTCCCTGCCACAGAAGAGACAGGTTACTACGTGTTAGTTGGTTGAATATTAATGAATGTCCTTTCAGAAGTTTGCCAAAAAAGTACTATTAGTCCCAAAGCAAAAATGTCATATTCCAAACAGTACACAGTGTCCTGACATTGAAGACAGCTTTAAAACATCCTTCTCATATTTTTTCTTTGTAGGGACAAACTGCGTATGTATTAACTTCAGAGCAAAGTCAATATGTCATCTGGAACCCCAGCACGGGGTGTTTTTACAGGCAGTATGATACTTTCTGCCCACTGCAAAGCGTGTACTGCCTGATCAGCTGCGATAATGTAAGTGTGCCCGGTTGTTCCATGCTTCTGTATGCCAAAGAGTTGCTAATTTGGCATTTGTCTTGACCTTCTGCATCATGTGTTTATCAGTTAAATAACATGACAGTGTTTATGTAGTGATTTTTTTCATCCACTTCAACTAAATACATACTTATTTTTTTTAATCATGATTTAGGTAGATCATGATGTTTGTTCACAGAACTTTCATTACTGGGCTTTAGTTACCCTGAAGTGTGTTGGAGCTAACGTGTTTTTATTTTCCAACTTGGACAGCCTGTGCTCAGTTTACCACTGCTTGGCTGAGGGGCAATAATTCAGCAAAGCTGATAGTTTACAGGTAAAATGTACTTTAAAACTGGAAAGTACAGCATTCTGGGAGGAGTTAATTGAATTGCATATGTGATGGTGGGGGAGCCCTGAACAGTCCAACGTGCAAAACACAGGGCTGGCACTGCAAGGCTTAACAACTGCATTGGTTTTCTGCCTGGCATTGAGTCCTTGTGTCTGTTTTCTGTTAAATACCAGTAGCATTAGTGCATGCTCATGGTACTGCTGCTCTTGTGACTGCAAACACTGTAGGAGAGAGCAGGCGGGGAGAGAACACACCAGTTAGAGCTGCTTAGCTCAGGAAGGCAAACCAAAGGCTACAGAACGAGGCAGAGCTCAGCCTGTGCTGGGAGGGCCAGGAACCCTGGGCAGTCAGCTTCTGGGAGCACAAACCGGGGGCGGGAGAGCCAGGAGGAGGGATGTGCAGAGTCTGACACAGGAAACAGCGAGAGCTTAAAAAAGAACCCTGAGTTTTATTTATTTAAATGGAAACTGGAAGAGGAGTTAAGAGTTTGCTCATCAGTTCTTTGAAACTGTTATAAGGAAACAGTGAAGCTCCCACTGCACACCAAAATACAAACACTGGTTTTTTATTTTCTGCTTGGAATACATGCCTGGAGAAGTCCTTTGAAGTGTCATGCGTTATATGTGTTTTTTGTTTTTATCTTCTGGGATTTAATTCTAAACACTGATCATGAATTTAGAATATTCTAAAGGCATATTTATTTCAAAAGTATCAGTTCAATCTCTTTTTGAAAGCATTCTGGGGATTGGTTTGGTTTGTTAACTGTGCAGGTTGAGTACTACGCCTTAAGTTTAACTTGCGTACTGGAACAAACTACTGAGGACTTCAGTGCTGACAGCCTTGTCACCTAACCTCGACCTGCATCAGCAGCAGCTCTCCAGACAGCCAGTTCCAGCCCACAAGGGCTGTGGCTGAGCAGGTCCCTGCCAGCAGCCAGTCACCAACTGCACATCCACCCCTGGGGCGGGGAAGCCCTGTGGGGTCACACAGGCTGTAAACAGCACCGCTGGTTACAAAAGGTTGCATATTAATAACTACTTGTTAGAACAGTTTGCATCCTAGCAGTGGTTGTTAAAAACCTGTACTTAGAAGCACAAAAACACAATAGGCCAGCACCACCCCTTCTGCTGTGGGAATGCAGAAGTTGCACGCTGAGCTGTGACCATCCAAGACTGCCTTGTTTCTTGTGAATGCACCCTGCTAATTGATTTACGAGGTCAAGATTATGGAGTATTCTATATGCCATGCAGGTAAAATGTGCTCCACCACTGTGGTTACATAGTAAAACAAGCTTGCTTTCCTCTAGATTTGGTTTAACATCCAACAGCATGACTCTCCAGTAAGGATCAATTTTGATACCAGCAAACCAAACCTTTGGAAGCCTTTCTTCTCAAGAAGCTTACCGTACCCTGGGCTCTGCAGTGTTCAGGTACTAACATGTCTGTGACAACCCTACGGTGAGGGGCTGGGAGGTCACTGATCCAGTACAGACAGAGCTCTTTGGGCTGCTGTCATTAAGTGTGCTTCTGTGCTAGGACTGGGTTCGGAAAAGACTTCCCAGGCATGCCCTAAGGAATTACAGCAGTAATAGCGTGGAAATTATTTGGTTTTATACAGAATGAACACACATCTGTTGCCCTCTAAATATCTGTGTAAGATCTGAGGACAATGGTGAAGTGGGACAAATCTTCAACACAACCCTCACTAAAGCAGCACTTTACATTATAAAAAAAAAACATCTTTTGTATTACCACCAGAAAGGCATCGTTTCAAGCTGTGCATGTGTCTTTATAAACAAGAAGGAATTCCTCTACAGTTAATAAAATTTACAAACAATAGCTGCTCCTTTTTTTTCTCTGAGTAAGCTTCATTACACACAGTTATCTACCTAATGTTTTATTACACCTGTATCGCAATAGAGATTATTTTGGCATTATTGTGAGCTTTGTGTACACTCAAGGTAGTAATACCTGAACTTACATCTTTGTGCAGTTAGAAGAGACGGTGCTTTTTAATATTTAAATGTTGTGCTTTTCTTATTACTAGCCGGAAGAATTAGTGTACCAGCATTCAGACAACGCTGCTGCAGTGGAACTACAGGGCAGGTAATTCTCCCATTAAATGCTGTCAAAATGAGAAGGCTGATGGCTGGAGGTGTAGCACCTTCTACATTTCTCAGCTGCATTCACACCTAGGTCCTAGAAACCAGCTTGGATACTAGCTACGAACTGAGCATGGCCTAAACCAGCCCTGCACTTTGAAGGGCCTCTTTAAATTCTCTTTAACAGAGATAATCAGACAGAAGGAACTGATCAAGCATTGCTGTACAACTTTCTAGAACCCAAAATGGTGCAGGAACAGAGAAGGCTGAGAGCGTAGACTACAAAGGCATGCAGGCCCCTCTTCCCACAGTTACTAAACATAGGGCTGCAGTATAGCTACATGGGCATTGATTTTCTTGTGTGTGCTTTTAGGTAGTAGTCAGGTTTAACTGAGGGCTTGTGTTGCCCATAATCCATTAAGTGGATCAAGGGAGATCAGGTCAGAAGTCCAGTAAAGATGATAAATGTATTTTATTGCAGGATTGAAAAAATACTAAAAGAGAAGATCATGGAATGGAGACCAAGGCATCTAACACGCTGGAACAGATACTGCACCTCTACCCTGCGTAACTTCCTGCCTCTGCTGGAACAAAACCAAGGCAAAGATGTGGAAGATGACCATCAGGCAGAGCTGCAGAAACAGCTCAGAGATTACAGGGTACAGCTGTGAATAGAATAACTTGTGCTGTGAGGTACTTGAGCCGAGGTACCTGAGCCATGGCTGTGTTTGTAACATCACCCACACTGTACCACGGAACCATGTCCTAGGCTGCTTATTCCCACTACTACCAAAAGCCACAAGGAGCTTTTATACTATAGACCAATAAATTGTTCACAAAATGAAGCAGTAACAGTTTTAAATGTTAAGAGAGGGATATAAATACAAGTGTAGTGTCCCGTACTGGAGGTGGTGACTGCTGAGGTACAGCTGCAGTGTAAGAGCGGTGCAGCCACTTGATCTTCACATTCAGCAGTGAGATTCTGACACTTCTAGCACCAGATGCTCACAGGTTGATTGACAAGACTCAGGTGCCATGTACCTGTAGTTGCCTGGCACTGTGTACTTACGGGCAGAAGTCCACACAGCAGTGAGCTTTAGTGAAGTCTTCTTCTCTTTAATTTAAAGACAAGAAGACTGGCAGCAGCACTCACTAGCCACCAGTGTACCCATGCCTTCTTCCTCAACGCTGTTCTGAAAGCTAGGTCCTTCTGCTCCTCATGTGAAAACATACCTGGTAATGATACTAGAGGCAAATATGGAAACTTTCAAAATGAGGTTTCAGTTCCTGTTGGACCTGAAATGTATTTATGGACAGATAACTGGGAATACATTTCACTGTATTTTCATAAGAGGCATAAAAGCAGCTACATCAGTCTGTGTGTGTTCATTAATACAGTTTTTTTCTGGTTTACTTCTAAACAGCTTCACTTTGAACTGAACCCAATCTAATGAAGAAAAATGGCAAAAACTTACCTAGAGTACATGAAATGGAAAGGTGCTGTTTAAATGCAAAAGTGGCTTTTTGTTGCATCTCATCAGGCCAGAGATTAGCTTACAAGCACAATGAAATAGAGCTCAAGACAATGCATTTATTCAGGTGCCTTTATCTTTTCTTGCCTCATGTGATCTTTTCTCTTCTCTCCTTCTCCCAGGTCTCTGGATTTCCTATTCATATGCCATTCTCTGAAGTCACACCTTTAATAGAAGCCGTACACAGTACTGGAGTTCACACCATTGATGTTCCCAACACTGAATTTGCTCTGGCCGTGTACGTTCACCCTTATCCCCAAAATGTTCTCTCAGTGTGGATTTATGTTGCTTCACTTGTTCGCAGCCGGTAGCACAGACTGATCAGAGCACCTCACATCTGCAGGCGCAGGGGGAAGTAAGACTTCTCACGCTGCTGATCTGAGCTATCCCACGTAGCTCAGCAGTCCAGCGAGAACCTGATTTCAGTAGCTGCAAACACATTAGCTTCATTCAGTCCCAAACCATGGAAAATGTTATTACTGCTAAAGAGGAGACTGATGAAATTTGTACAGTATTTTATAGCTCCCCGTGGGATGTGCCACTCTTAAAAGCATTACAAATGCACATATTCAGTGTTCTCACAGGTTAAAATGGTAGAGTTTGGCCTTCTGATTTTGAGCTGAAACTTGGTTCCTGGAATTACTGTGCCTTGAAGACTGACTTTTTAGTTACAGCCCTTGTGTTTGAAGAGGCGGTCATTCAGATGCAACACAAATAGTTTTCCATGACCTGAGTTCCTGCATAAAGACCAGGACCTATTTACCCTTGAATAAATTTCATGCACCAAAAAGCCGTAATTGAAAATCATGCTTCCTTTTTGAAAAAGGTTTCTGCTACTTCACACTTTGTCTGCATAACAGCAGCAGCATTTAGACATTTTCTTTAAAGGTTAAAGACTAAGTAATAAATATTTATACCAACAACTAATTGAAAGCTCATTCCTTTCAGATAAGAATTTGATTAAATCACTTTGGAGTGTGAAATCTTTATCTGCAAGTACCCACAGTAGGTGATCAAAAATGGTTTACTAAAAAATCCAACTAGCCTGTTAGTATGTAAGCAGTGGTAACTGTTACTGCTGATACATATCTTCTTCCTGCAGGTAGGGGCTAATTAAGCTCTTCCAAGTGAAAGTGACGGTGGGTTGAGCTTAGAAGCATGTTCACCAGAACACAGCTTTACGTTGAGCTTAACTCCAAAGTAGATTCAGCTCATCTAATAAACACTAGACAAAACCTTCGGGGTTGCCAGACATTCCCCTCTAATCAATAGAAAAGCAGCTGTACAGAACAGCCATGAAGCAGAAAGTAGCTGCATTGCCACCCCAGTGCGTTGAACAGCACTGATCACATCTCCCCAGCCCACCACCCTTTCAGAGAAGGCAGAAGAAGAACATGGGGTACGTTAACAATTTTCTGCAGCTGATTCAGCCCTCTGCCAGTCTGCACAGAAAGCAGTCTCCAGCAGCAGGGACAAGAACCCCTAGCTGCGCCTCCCCAGCCTCAGAAATGAGTTCTAGAACAAAGGCAGATGCAAGAAGGGCACAAGTACAGTGTTGCTGCTCTCACCTTGCCATAGCCAGCATGAGCACCATATACTTCACCCAGATTTAACGCAGCATACTCGAAGGAACAGTTGCTGTAAAAAGAATCCTTCACTCCTCTTGTGGTCAGCTTCCCACTAAGCAAGACACATCCTTCCCTCTGGCCTGAGTTCAGCTGTCAGCCATTAACTCCACTAACTACACTAACCACAAATTCAGTAGTAGCTTTGTCAGTTCTGGTGGGAGAAAATGCTCTCAAACCCTGCAAGAGTGCTGTATGGATACCATCTTGGCAACGCAAACTGCAAGTTATCTCCAGTTAATCTCAACCTTAGCTCCCACGGTCAAGAATCTTTAAAGTTAAATATTTAGTAGAACAGCAGTCCATGGCAGCATAAATCTTGCTAAAAATAATTTACCCAATTAGTAAAACAGATAAAAATTGCTAGTTTAGCAGACTGCCAACCTGCAAAACCAGCTGGGGTGGGGGAAAACTCCTCTGCCACCTTGAAGGCTGCCAGCTACTTGCCCTGCATCTGCCTGAGAGAAGACTTACAGCCTTAGCAGAGCAGGTGACCATGAAGCTTCCACCTGACATGGGTTATGGTATTCTCACCCTCCCCATGCCACCCCACGCAGGCACTTGTGCTGTCCTCAAGCATCACTCATCTCTCTTCCCAGCAGTTTTCACTCAGCCCAACGATGGATCCTCTGCATCCCCGGTGCTCCCTGCTGTTCCATGAAGAGGTCTTTTTAAAGCAAAGCAGTAGGGAAAATGTCCTCCACAGATTTGTTACGAACAAAAACTGACTTTACTGGAAGCTGTTTCAAAGTGCATCTTGAAACAGTCACTGGGAGGGAAGGAGGGAACACATCCTGCAAGGTTCACCAATCTGCAGCCACCATACAACCCGCACCAAAGCTCTGCAGCCTACCAGTACTTCCTGCACAGCAGACATTACACCTTAAAAGCACAAACATTCAACTCCTATGTAACATTCTTAGTGGTGGAAATGTTTTATTTGTCTTTCAAGCCCAAATACAAAACCAAATGCAAAAGGAAGGTGGGAATTACGCTAATTTTGCAATATAAAGAACAACTTCAGGATGAGAGGAAAGGGGGACAAACAAGGCTCCTAGAGATGCATTATTGTTACCCAGATGCAAACAAATTTCAAATTATCTGCAAAGCTTTATATTGTACTTACAGATTAAAAATTAAAAACCATTCACTTAACACAAAATAATCCAGTAGAGTATATTTAAGTGCCAAACTTGGAAGAAAAGTGGCATTAAAAAAATCTGAACGTTTTCCCATCTTCCCCAAATTAAGTGAAGTGAAACCCAACACCCTTCAAACCCAATGAGATCTTGTGGGATCGTTACAACACTGTACAGTACACTCGGTTAAGATTCTGAAGTTGTTAGCAGGGCCAGGCTAGTAGAACAAATCTCACTCCAGGGATTGTTAACACAAGATGCGGACTGTAAGTAAAGTGCATGAAAGGAAGCCTGCTCAGCTAAATGAAGTAGACTGAAAGGTCAGAAGTCAGCGGTCATTCGCCAGAGCGGCAGCAGGCCCGAAAACCACACTGCAAGTTCTGGCATCCACTGGCGGTTTCAGCATGAGGACCTGCACGAAAACAGAATAAATGTGAAAAGGAGGAAACAGGCCATTGATTCAGAATCCTTCTAACCTGGTAATTCATAAAATGTCTCTTTTAGAAGACAAACCTTCACTCAGCACCATGGAAGCCTGAAACCCAGCCAGTAACATCACTGTATGAACACCCCACTTGGAACAGTCATTTTTCAAGACATTTTTTCACTGATAGCCTGGTCCCACAAATATAACATTCAAAGTGCCACAGATGTAGGATGAGCCACACTAAATCAGAAAATTTAAAAGAGCTCTTGGAGCTACCTTTCAGAAGCGATGTACGTTCTTAAAACGCATGTTTAACTCCCAGTTCTCAACTTCAGAGGTGACATCATGGTATCACCAAAACCAACTCAACTCCAAGAACTGTTTCTACTTATATGGAAACAGTTCTTAGTCTGGAAAGTGTTTTTTCCATGAACACTTCATAGTTGGCTGGAGCTCCTGTGCTCTGACTGGAAATTCCACGACTAAAAGAGAATTGCAGTGATAGTGAAGGCGCTTACCGCTGGCTGTAAGGCTAAAACCAAGCCCCTCAAAAAGGAAAGGGAGCACAAAGAGAATAAACCAAGACCATAGCGCTACCCACCTCCACTTACCTTTTCTCACCGTTTCCCCTTAATTTGAAATGTTAAAAGCAATCGTAAGGTAAGAAACTATTACATTCATTAGCACAGGACTGTACTTCCCGCAGCCATATGCCTGCTTCAGAGACACAAACATCTGCGTTCAGGGCGGGTGAACTCTGGCACCCAACATAACTCAGCAGCACGCTTTCAGTCAACTAAAGCGAGCTGGTAAAGAACCAGCCAGGACAGCCCATTTTCCCCCTTTGCATGTGAAACAAACCAAACACTATTTATAGCAGTTTTAATACATTTAGAACAGACTAGCAAAATAAGGTAATGAATCGGGGCACCGTGCTACGTCCGGCTTGTTTCTCCCCCTTGAACAGTAACTTCAAGGCATAATTCAATTAATTCCCCAGAACCTTGTTTCTTCAAAGCAGTTTTCTGCTTCATACCACATACCAATGAGCAATATTCTACAAGATAATTAACAAGCATGAGACTGAATAAAACAAACCTGAAGCTATAATTGAGGACAGTGGTTGCAATTAGCAAAAGTTATATTTTCATTTCTTGACAAACTCGTGTTCCTTCTCCAATCTTTTTATTCATCTGAGCTATGTTTTGATCCTCCATGTCACTTACGAGCTAGAGTTTGAAAGCTTCTTCCAAAATTCCTTAAAAAGGAGAGCCGGTGCTTCTGAACAGATGGTTCAGCAGAGCATGTTCTGTGCAGCAGCGTCTCCCAGGTCATAGCTGACCTACCTCCTCTCTGCCACAGCTAAGCAGCACGTCAGTGGTTGCCACACTTCTGGTAGTAATGCTTGGGACAAAACTTACAGAACCACAACATCCCACGGAAGCGAATACTCCTTACGTTCTGTACCACTTTCCATCCCTTTATCGCTCTTCCTCACGCTGATAACTGGAGCACAGAAGCTGCCCTTCTAGGTCAGACCAATGCCCACCCAACCCAGCACCCTACCTTCCACGCTGGCAACAGCGAGCATCATCCAGGGAAACCATACAAGCCTCTGGTGCACACCTTTATGCTCCCTGCAGCATTCGCTGCTGCTGTGGTAGAGATGTTAATGCACTTCCTCTAGCGTTTGACCGTTAATTTAACCCCTTTTCAAACCTTTGATACTGCTTCCACAATTCCCCCTGGAACAAGTTCCAGAAGCTCACCACATGGTGCATCTGTCTTCAGCCACCCACCTAACCGCACCAGCTGTCTCTGAGCTGCAGCCCTGCAGAATCTGGTGAGTTACCATTGCACAGTCACCCCACCCACTGCCTCCACAGATCCGTGGACAGCCATCTCCCTTTCAGCCTCCTCATGCCCAGCCTTCTGAGCGTCTCCATGCAATCCCTCTGAGCGTCTCCATGCAATCCCTAACACTTCTTAGCAGACCTCTTCAGTATCTTCTGAAACTCCACTACACACACTCCTCAAGGCACAGACCAAAACCGCACGCAGCAGCGCCAAGTGGGGGTGCCCGAAGGCTTCCAGGAACAAGCAGCAACGCTATCTTGTTCTCAATATCCATTCTCTCATGGTGTAGTAAGCCATTTTTGGCTGCTGCCCAAAGATCTCAGAATTAGCCCTGACACCTCTTTGCAATTACTGTCTTTGAAACTGCCAGCTCTAAATTCAGCTCCATGCAATCACGGTTTGATCATTCCATCGCCCCAGACATACAGCCATAGAGACAGCTCCACTGCAGCCTGTGAGAAAGTCCTTATGACAATCTTCAGCACCAGTGTCCTTATTTGAGGCAGCCCAGAACCATCCCTCCATGTATCCAAGGCCAGGCTGGATGGGTTCCTGGGCAGTTTGATCTCGTGAGCTAGTGGCTGGCAGCCACGGCAGGGGGGTTGGAACTAGATGATCTCTGAGGTCCCTTCCAACCCAAGCCATTCTATGATGCTATGATTTCAAAGATGTGGAAATGACTCCACATTCCTCACACCAAGACAGCAGAAATGCTGAATACAACCCATCCCAGCACTGAGCTCTTGCAGGGGGACGTATTAGCTCCCGTTAAGCCCCATTCTTTCTTCTTATCTTTTAACTAGCTTTCTGTTATTCAGTTTAAGATTTACGTTGTCATAGGACTGGCTTAAGAACTTAAAACCATCTAGGTGAACTGCATCATCTGAAAAGTTTGTCTGTTTATTTGCTGAATTATTAGGCACCGAATGAAAAGTTGCAAACCTACCCTGCTTCCTATGCTGCATTTCTTCTCCCATGCAGTGATGGTATGAAGATTAGACATTTCCTTTAGGGCCTCTAATGCAGAGCTCTGATGAAATGGAGCACTCAGGTTTCAAACTACAGCTGCTGAGATCTCCTGCCCTGGATCTTTTCTTAGCACATACAGGCCATTCCCATAATTTGGGGAGCATTTTAGTCGTTTGTTGTAGTAAGAGCATTAATAGTTGTTTTAACACACCAAGTCTATTTGGCTAGGACTCTGTCATTTCATTCTGATGTTGTGACATCAGTTGATCTGTCACACGTCCAGTACCTCCCTCTAAATATCCTGGTCCTCCTTAGCTTGTTCATTTTACATTTGCTTTTGGTAGTCACTGACTGCTTTTGTTTTCCCCATGCTTTGCTACTGACCTCACTGGACAGGACCTTGTTTTCAAACTGCCTCTTACTTAAGCACAGATGGCCTCTAACTCTTGCAGAAATACTCTCGCCTGTTTTCTTTGGACTCTAGGGCTAGTCACCCCCCGACACCCGACCAGGTTAAGCAATTGTGACTACATAAAAGGAACTGTGCACAGTTCAGTGGGCGCGATCATTTGGGGTCTTCCCGTAAGGCTGCATCATTTTCTGGGGGTCCCTCTTCTCCTGCATACTGACAGCTTTATCAGTGCTAGCAGGGAACTGCCAAAGTAAAATGAGGTTTGGGGACATTCACCTGGGGAAGCAAGGTTAATCAGATTCTCATGTAACCTGCCCCAGTCTGCATTACTGGTTTAGCTGCCTCTAAACTGGATTACTGCAATGCTCTTTACATGCACATCTGATTACTCAGATGCCTCAGGTGGCCCAGAACAGAGCTCTGCTTACTCCTGCTGAACAGCCATCAGTGCTTTCCAAAACCATCAATATGAAGGCATCTTACAATCTAAGAAGGAAGCACAGCTACTTGATTACTCCACTTTGACCATTTTTTGTTTAAGTAATGCATGTAGCAGAGTGTTAAAAGCAGTTAAGCATTCCACCAGAATGCCAGCAGACCCAGACCACGGTGAAAGGGCCCCGCACCCCATCAGCCACAGCTCCAGCTCTCACCTGCAGCAGCAGATATACACAGGTGGCCTACAGCAAGCCTGATCCCCAGCCCACCTGAGAAGGAAAATGGCCTTCAGCTACCCCAGTTCCTCATTTAGATTGGCAAGCAGCCACACAATGACTGATGCAGGCATCAGGAAGGCAGCAAGAATGAGCTGGGAGGAGCGCATCAGGAGGGAAGGGCAAACAGTCTGTTTCCACAGTCACTGCTGCAAAGCCACAGCCCAAAGCAAGGAAGAGAGCTGCAAAGGTCCAGGACTACAGCTCAGTGGGAGGCTCCTTCATTCTCTACAGCAGGCACCACACTTGATGGTAACACAGCAAAGGTAACATGTTGCAAGGGAACTACAGAAGGGTGATCAAGTATTGACCGTGACAACACCTAAACCCAGATCTGAAATCACACCGGCTGTAAGCACTACTCTTTATCAGCCTTTGGTGAAGTCACGCAACAGACTATTATCAGGAGAATTTATGGAGAGATCAAACCCTTGAAGTCGAATAATGACACACGCCTGTACACATCTGCACGCACAAGTCCAGAGGTCTAAACAGAAATTGCAAAGTCCACAGCTCCACTGCTGGAAGGCAGATCAACCTGTGTGCAGTGAACTTTCAACAGTCACAAGACAAGAGCGAATCATCACAAGTCACCAAGACTTTACTATGCCCTATTCCTTTCGTTACAGCACCTGAGGACTATATTTAGAACACCAGCAATTGAACCACACGGGAAAGCTGCACCGAGGCACTGCTACAGGAACTAGGGAGCCCCATTTTTCTAATCCTGAAGCTGACTGCATTACAGGCTTTCAAACTGAAAATACTGAGCACAGCTGGACAGAACAAAAGGTAACTCAAACACTCAGCTTTCCCTGCTGAGTTTAGTGTGATTCACAAACACGTGTTTCAGACTTCAAACAGAATCAGCAATCAGGAGGAGTGCATACCAACAGATTCGTTTTCAACTGCAGCTGAGGGTTACCGAACTCCAAGTCTCCGGTGTAGAGAGAAGCAGGAAGAGGTTCCAAACTGAGCATTACTGCGCAAACCAAGAACTGGGTTCACACAGTCAATAAACAGAAAATAGATCTGGAGACGTGTGCAAGTTGATGGGCTCTGCTCATAAAAGCTGCATCATACTCCTGCTGTACCACAGCTGTGACTGACCCAACGAGATGGGTGCAACAGCTTTGTGCAGACCAGCACTCGAAATTGAAGTGAAAATTGCAAGCATGCCTACCACAGCAGTCCAACAAGATCTCCACAGAGAACACCCAGTGAAGTCGTGTGTGCTGGGCCCTCTGTCAGTCCCAGTCTTTATAGAAAAGACATCTGGAAACACGCTGTAGGTGGAAGTAAAGCCCTTGTATGTCAAAGACAACAGTGGCATCTTTATTATTCAAAGGTGGCTAAATTCCTTGCTGCTGGCTCCATTTTTTGTTCCACAAGACTGACAGGTTGTCCAGCATGATCCCAGAACATATTTCCTTCCCCGAAAACAATCCCTGTTAAGCTGGTGGGCAAAGAAAATTATGAAATTATTCTCTACATACTTACAGGCCAGTAATCTTTGTACAGCACTTAGTAATATAATCTGTGTAGGAGCAAAGAAATGTAAACAGCTTCTGACAGGGATTCATTTAAACAAAACAGCTCTTGCTTCCCCTGTTACTTTAGAAATACCAAATGACAGAAAAGAGTTCAAGCCGTCATGGAAATCCCACAGCATAGAGCAATGCATTTGTTTAGCACTGTCACAATGAGGTTCAGGTGAAAATAAAAAACAGTATCTTGCTAAAGCTGCAGAGAATTCAGTCATAAAAGGTTATTGCCTATTCCAGAACTTTGCTAGAAAACCTCTAAGAGGAAAAAAAAAAAAAAGAAAAAACACACCACCACCACAAATCCTGAGATGCTACTACTTCTCAACAGATGCAAGAAGACCACTACATCTTCTCACCCCTGTTGACTTCTCTCTACAGGAGTAATCGTTCATCCAACAGCATGCAAGATGCTTTACAGAATACAGCAGAGCTTACAAATCCATGGTTTCCAACAGGCAGTAAAAGGAAGAAAAAACAGGAGGAGAATCAGGATAATCTTACAGAAAAGGTATTCTGTATTCTGTTTATGTATACATAGGTTCTTAAGGATACTTTGGAACAGCCAAGCTTTAAAGTGGTGGAGGACTTGCACAAGAGATTCTGGCTGTGTGAACTAAGGCTCCAAACTGTAGTTTAGGGACTTAAACAAGGGAGAGAGACAGAAACGGCTGAAGACAAACCAGCACATCGAGTCTGGTCTTACTGACAAGAGGAAACAGGAAAAATAGGAAACAATAGGAAAAAAAGGAGTAAGATGTAAGAGAGGAAAAGGCTTTTAACTGGTCTTCAAAGACAGCACTAAATTCAACACGATGTAGGAAGAGGAGGCAGTGAAGCATTTTTAAAAGGCATCTTAAAACTTGCAGACCAAAATGCAAAGAGATTTTTAAAAGCTGTAGTCTGGATGGAATTTTAGATATCAAACAGTGAATGCATCAAAAGAAAAAGTGTCAAAAAGGTGCAAAAGAAGTGCAAACATTATGGAAGTAAAAGTGAGTTAGTACTTTGACTTCTGATGATAGGATGCAATCCAATGAGGCGCGCCATCCTGCACCAGTTTCAGCGAGTTGAACGCCCAGAGCTCACCGCTTTACACGCAGCACCAAAGCTCTGGCATCCCGTATCCCTGCTGTGGCCACACGTCAATGCAGATGCAAACCGGGCTGAACGCCATGAACTGCCAGGGAAATACAGCTTTGTTTTACACACAATTAGCTCTTTTAATCCTGTGAGCTCAGTTATCCTGTCTCTCCTTTCCACCCTGTTGCACTTACCTGTGTTAAATTCACACATGGAATGAAATCACACCATGGATCCAACTCTAATGCTATGAATGCTTACTGGACCTGACACAACAGACCAAATTCCAGTGTGGCAAACACCGGAAACACTTCCACCACAACCATATTTTATGCATTTATCCACATCCTTCTCCACCTGAGATTTAACCCTAAGTAAGTAATTCAAGCAAAACCAGAAAACTAAGTTATGTTTTCCACAAGGACACATGATGGTATGCCACACCAAAACCAGCGTAACACATGAGGCGTGCATCACGGTAAAACACGTCATTTCTTTCCCTAAAAAAAAAAAAAATCACTTTCCCACCAATCTGATGAAGCCTCTGAAGTTACCACCATAAAGATGACACAACGCCCTGGCTGACAGGGAAAGAGATCGGGAGGACAAGGGTGCCGTCAGCTATATACTTATTTTCTAAGCCTCCATTACTCACGATAATCTCAAGTAAGAGAACACGGAGTAAAAATGTCTCCTAGGTAATACAGAGCTGTTATCAGAGAGACTGAAAATAGCCTGACACAACAGTTTTGATTTTGTAATTAATATTTAAAATTCAGTGCAACAGTCAAGAAAAAAGTTTGGACACTTTTAGCTTTTGTGTTTTTCGGTGGTGGGGCGTGTGTGTTGTTTTGTTGCTGTTTGGTTTAGTTTGGTTGTTTCTGTTTTTAAAGTATCTTTAAACCAGACATTACTCCCCAGACAAGCATCACATCTGCATAAAAAGACATTACCGTTAATGTTGTCACAGTAGTAAAAGTGTTCATCGTTTAGAGAAGGGCATGCAGAAACTAAATCCTGCAGGCCTGCACCAGTTACAGTGAGACAGCCTGAGAGGTTGAGGTGTTCCAGGTGCGGCAGTCCTCCTCCCAGAGTCAACGCCCTGTTGGCAGACAGAAGAGGTGTTAAGAGCTTGCAAAACACTAGACAGACAGGCACTCCCGCATGTCACCACGTCACAGGCCTACCAGCATCCTGCAACAACAGCACACCTTGAATAAGCCACTGAGCTTGAAGTCTGGCACCCCGTAAGGTGAATCACCCTTGAAGCCGTGTGACAGGCCTGAAAAGTGAACCACTCTCTACAGAAAACAACCACCCCCTTCGACAGAAGCACAATTAAGTGGGAAACCACTTTGTTTATTAGTGACTCCAGGGACGGCCAAGCATGACAGGCTTCTCCAAAGCGCTACTGATTTATGGTGAGTCCTCCAAGGTGATGTGTATTTAACAGATTCCAAAAACAGAACTACATAACACTCCCAAAGTCTGGTGCACAACACTTCAAGAGTTTTGAGTTTTTCTGGCTGAAGTCATTTTCAGACTCAAATTCTGTTCTCCTAGGTCCGACACATCTCCACCAGCAGAGCCTCTCTGCCAACGCACCCCCACGCCAGCCAAATGAAACTGTTTTTCCCGCCAAGTGCAAGAGAGCTTGGCTGCAGATAAAGCAGTGTTGCATTGACCCAGTACGGTGTGAGACCGACTGCTTCTGAGAGCTCACATGACAGCTACCCCAAGCTCACCCACCAGAAAACAAACAAGCATGCCTGAATCAACATGCTTCAGATTCAAGCAGAGGCATTTTCAGTGTTATGTCCAAAGAGCACCAGTATACAACTTTCAGCAGATGGAAGCAGAACTGCTAACAACAAAACCAGCTGTCCGTTAACAGTTTGTAAGAAACAAGCTGCCAAATGTTTGTATTGGGAGGTCTCATTCTCCTTCCCTGGGGACTCAAAGTATTCTGGTAACTGCAAAAAACACTTGTTGCAGAATATACCTCAATATTCCTGGCACAACCCTTCCCTCGGCTCAACAATCAAGCCTTCCTTCGATTCTAGATGACTCAGCTGCGGAAAAAGGACCAGTGACATGCCAACCACACGCAGCAGTAGCTGTTCACCGCCAAGCACGCCACGCTCAGCAGAACCAGCCTGTTCCAGTGCCTGAACAGCACCAGGCTCAACCAAACCACAGCTGTATGTCCCAAACAACTGCCAGCAGACACCTGAGCAGCTGGGACTTGAGGCCTTTGCCAGATAGGAGTGAAGCCTCTGGCGAGGCAGATCAATGACAGCAGAGCACACAGTCCTCAGATTCCAAGCAGCTCTCCATCAGTCCCATGTGCTGCAGCACATCTGAGCAGGAAGGGGACTGCAAGCGTGTCAGGCTGGTCTGGTTTTCATTATGAAGCTGTAACTACACTTTTCTGACACAACACAAAACAGCAATTGCATGTTATCTCACAGTGCTGCTTTTGTAACTGTCATGAAGCTGTCTCAACACTCAATTTCTATGCTTTGTACGTTATATGAAGCCGTATTTCACATGTTCTTATGCACAAAATTATGTCATCATCCAAGCAAATGAAATGAGATGCGAATATTCTTCAAACGTTAAAAACAGAGTAACATGGTTGGCAGGCATAATGGACAGGAAAAGAAAAGGGGGAAGAAAAAGTGAACCAAGACTGAATTTCTTAAAAAGAAGTCACTACGAATCAAATCTAAAGGCATAAATACTGCCTGTTTGCCTACTGCAAACAAACTTAGAAAAATACTTCATTCCAGAGATGTCTAAAAGAATTTCTAAAAATCTTTTAATTCAAAGGAGAAGGTGAATGAAATTTTCAAGTCTGGTGCTGCCAATATTTGAGATGCAAAGACTACTTACCAGATTTTCCTCAAAAAAAAAAGTTTAAATTGAAACTAGGCAGATTCAGCCCAGAGCAACCCAACTGTGGAAACATCATGAAAAACCCACACTGCAGCAAAACAGCTCAAAAACGTCACTTCACCTGAGAGCACGATCTGTGACCTGGTAACACCCAGACAGACTGAGAAACTGAAGAACTCGCGCAGCCTCCTCATCTGGTTTGTCACTCCCAGAGTAGGCCAAGTCTGTTTGCTCTGGCTGCTTAGTCCTTGTTGGTTTTTTACACAGTGCGGAGGACTCTGGAAGTGCTTGAATAGTTCTTAGTGCTGTCCCAGCACAACAAAACGAGTGACCGCAGTAGATCAAGTCAGTAGAAGCACAGTGCTGCTGCCACCCTCTAGTCCTTAACCCATAGATGTCTCTATTGTAGCAAGATGCAGAACAATTAACAGGGGATGCTGCTTCCACAAGACAAAATCCTTCAACGTTTCTGTGTCTCCACTCTGCAGCATCTTCAATGTCAGCTAAGTCATCTGCATCCAGCACCCACACATACGCAGAACTGAAGTTCTCAGAGCTGTCAGGCTTAGTCCAATGATGCTCACGATCTGTTCTCTCAAGAAGGTCTTCATTGCTGATTTCATTGTACTTCTTGCTGGACTGCAGAGTAATTTCTCTGTTTTTCCACACAGTCTTAGCATTCCTGCTTCTGCAGCCCTTCAGAACACCTCTGATAGGGTGAGTTGATATGACACCCAAAGCTCTGGAAATCCTCTCGATGGCCACATCTGTGATTTTTTCACATCCAGACAGATCGAGGTGGCGAAGGTTTTGACAACAACCAATTGAAGACCAACTGAAATCAGAAGAAAAGTGATGACTTTTGTCCAGAAATGCATGTTACAGCTAAATATACAGAAGAACATTTCATAAGGGAAACACTTCTATTAACTCACAGAATATTTAAAGAAAAGTCCCCTCGGATTACAGGTTAGGTGTAATACTAGGTGTAATAATAGGTGTAAGTATTTTTCAACTGGAACAGAAATTTGATCAACACTACTGTTGTTGCATTATTAACTACAAAAGTATATACACCTGCTTTACCTTTGCCTATCCACAGTTAATGTTAACATTTCCCATGCATGATAACTTAAATCTACAGCAAATCAAAGCCATGCAGACATACAAAGGAGGGGCCAGACAAAGGCTCATAAAGACCAAGTTCAAGCCATGCAAGTTCCATAAAGGCCTTTCTTTCATTTAAAACTTCTTGTACAAGCTGCAGAGCATTCATACCTGCAACCATGCTGAAAACATTTTAATGTGTTGTGAACACGCAGAACCTGAGAGCACTGTATGATGGGTATGATGAAAATGTTGCACACAAACAGCCACCGAGGCCCAGTACCATATTAAGACCCAGCTGTGCAGGCTGTGCATCCACACATCATCCCACTAGTGTTAAGGGAACTTCTGCAAACTTCTGTAAGGCTCAGGAATCTACAGCAATACACCTAGGCACTAGAACTTTACCCACCATCTGATCAGCATCTTAAGGAGCAGTATCCCAAACACTACCTGCTGTGTGGGACCAAGAGCTACAATAACTGAGCAGCTCCTAAAAATAGATCTATGAGCAATTTCAAGTAGTTAATAGTAGCACAAAATTAAACTACTACAGACAGCTATACTTTGGTAGGTTTGTAATAGTTAAGACAGATGGTTTGTAAATGGTCATTACAAAGTTATGCTTTACTTGCTAGTTTGTCTAGTCTGTCATCACATGTGAATCCAGGCTGCTTTATTTCTCTCTCATGCTGGCAGTAACACATGCTTGAATGTTCCCCCCCTCATTTTAACTCATTTATTTTTAGGAAACAATAGCTAGCTAACCTTTCAAATGCAGAGTCCGAAATATCAGTTTGAGTGAGATCCAAGTATTCCAAGTTGGGACAAAGCTCCAAGATCTGTCTAACCTGGAAAAGGAAGAACAGTCAGCAAACACTAGC
The DNA here is from genome assembly GCA_013399715.1 of Alectura lathami. Taxonomy (NCBI): domain Eukaryota; kingdom Metazoa; phylum Chordata; class Aves; order Galliformes; family Megapodiidae; genus Alectura; species Alectura lathami. The sequence continues at coordinate 44,021 of VXAV01001345.1, forward strand.
CAAAGAAGGCTGCAAACAGCATCAGAGACAACCCACAAATTTACGTTCTTTAGAACTGCAGCTTGTTTTCACAACCAGCGTGCTTTAGGCCCGGGCACATCAGTTACTATGCGCAGGCTGCACCGCCACGATTACCAAACGCTGGTTTCAGATGACATACCATCTTGCTAGACACTGCAGAACTGTAGGCCAGTACTAAGGTCTTCACCGAGGAGCCTATGTGTGGGAGGACATGATGAATTAAGCCATGAAGCAAACGTTTTTCCATTTGTGCTATATTAATGGCAAGTGAATCTTCTGCTGCTTCTTCTGCAAAAGAAAACCAAAGAGAAAGGCTTCAAATAGGCGCTGAGTCATCTGGAATCCACGCTGTCATCACACAAGTTACCAGGAAACCAAAGAAAGCTTAACAAAGCTTAAGTTTCAGAAAGTGCCCTACATCAAAACTTCTGCTGAATTCTAGCTCCATACCCAAGCTCCATCTTTAAAACCTGTTCGTCTTTGACAGGCCTGAAGAGTTCAGCTCCAACAGCAAGTAAAAACAGTAGAAGTTCACAGAAAATCATCATTAAAGGGCTCAGAAATGCTTACTACAGATTATGTACTGCTCAAAGCAGCCTGCTGTTTCCACTGACTTGCTTTATACACTGCAGTACCGTCTCTCGGGGCATTTCACATCCTATGATTAAACAGCTTAACACATGTTCTATTTTATATCTGGAATGCATTGGATGCGAGACAATTCATCTGAACTTCCCAAAGTCCATCTTTTTCTTCCTTTCTAACTCCTGACATATCCCCATACCTCTTCTTTCACCTGCTCTCACGTTTGCTCTCTCCTAGATGAAGTGTTTCAGCGCACTAAAAGTAGCTGCCATTTTTTTTTTTTTTTTTTTTTTTGCAAAACTCTCCCCTCTCACCAATATCAGCATTTACCTACCGGATTCATCTATGTCAGCATCTTCATCCCATTCCTGGAAAGCACGACTTTCATCTTTTCTGTTTTTCACCCATTCCTCATCAGGTTCTGTCTCAAGATCTGCTGCAGGACCACTATACCAATCACCTGCTCATCCATTAAACAAACAAACAAACAAAAAAAAAAAAAAAAAAAGAAAAAGACAAGATTTTCTCTGATCAGAAAACAGCAGTAATTTCTCAGTACTCTTGACCTGATCTAAAAGATCTGAAATGTGAGTGAACGTTGCATTCATCATTAAGGCTAGACTGAACCTGTACAGAGTTTGTCTGATCGATACATTAAGGCTTCCTGAAACAACTGCAGGACTGTTGCAGAACTCACTGCCTACTGTGCTGTTCTGAGTCCTGTCTTTGGTCCTCAATTCCTTAGGAGAGACAAAAAGGATTGCAAAAATAACAGGAATGATTATGGAGTATCTGGACTATGTATGTGCTGAAGTTCTTTATGGCAGATAAGTCAACCACCAACTTCTCACGCAGCACTTGGTTTGAGAGAATTCTGTTTTCCTTGGGAAACCCACAACCATATCATCAACCAGTATGTACTCTATTGGTGCATTTTCGGTCACTGCACATACAACTCCATGATCACAAAACTCCAACACCAGAAGCAGCCTACCTACAACAGCAATACAGAACTCATCTACAAGGTGCACAGGGCTCAAATCAAGAGTCAACCACTTTCCAGAATGCCCGGGTGAATGCACACATCGGCTCTGCTGTTCTAACTGGCAGAGAGCCTTCCTCTCCCTAGCGGCTATGCACCGACACAGCTTCCTGCTTGGGCATGCTGTTGTGTCACTCAGGATAAGCACGTCTACTGCCCTCCTTAGCATAGATATGCTTAAAGCAGGAAGAGCTAATCCCACCGTCTTACTAGCAGGGAATCCTATTATCCCCAAAGAAAAAGCAGCCCCCACTGAATGCTATCTGAAGGAGAAAGGTTTCCTACTAGAGCAACACAGACAGTGACTACGAAATCTTAATTATTTGTCAATCAACTATGAGGGAAAAGGTTTCAGCGGCGTTTCTCAACCAAGCCTGTAGTCTTATGCCATTTTTAGCATGGTGATTTTTTTTTTTTTTAGAAGCTTCCACTCAGTTTAGAGCACTTCCCACAAATGTGGTAGCATAAACAGTACGTCATGGGAGCAGCTTCCTGTTGTGCCAAAAGCAGGTTTAGGAACATGCCAATTTAGGCAGTTGCCAATTATCTCTTTCATGTAGCATTTGAGTATCAAGTTATCTAGGTTTTAGAAGCAAATGCAAAGAATTTGAATTCTGAAAGCCCCCTACACACAGTCCGTTGCAGCTCTGAGACCAATCTATTATTCTAAATTCTTTTTTTTTTGGCTGAATAAATCTAATTTAGACCAGAAAGTCATTTAACTTCTCTCTGCTCTTTAAGGATTTTAGAAGCCATCAAGGTACAAGAAAAAGTTCTTTGCTTTTAGCTCAGAATTCAAGTTGCATATTGTTAACTTTCTCTATTAATGTCTTAGAAAGATGCATCAAATATAGGCTATTAAAACAAACAAAAATCATCTCCTTTTTACTCAACCACAGACGTGGCATCAGTTGTGAAGTCTGCAATGCCATACTTGAGTGATAGCTCAATATTCACAGAGATCTGGACAAATACAAATGTTTTAAGCTACAGACACACTCTGACTTGTAAGTGGCCTTCGGAGAACACAGCATTTTGTCTATTTAAACAGGCACTTTTGCAAAGGTTACACTTCCTAATGTGAAACTTTAAAGAACAGGAGAGTTTGAGAAACAGATGGCGTAACGCTGCTGGGCAGTCCGTCCTGCAGAACAAGTCGCTGAAGGCATTTACAGAACCGATAAAACTGACGCATGCAGCTTCTTTGAAGTCTGAACGCAAAAAGTAAGCAAGAATAGGTTACGACAAGGTGCTCAGCTTCAACTCTGCAGCTGATGTGAGTGACAAGACAGGCGTCCCAAAGGAAAACATACTAGTCTGGAACTAACAGAAATGCATTTTATTTCTAGCTAGTAACATAATGAAATTAAAATATGACTGAAATAGTTGCAGCAAAAGCATTGTAACTCAAAACCCTACACTATCATTAAGATGTGTACTACTGAACACATTCACTAGCACTGATGTAAGAAAACAAACCTCAGTAAAACTAACAAACAGTTCGCATGAAAGAGCTCCTCATGCGTAACGCCCAATGTAGATTTTCTGTATTAAGAAACGAGGCAAGATGGAGGTATTTCACATTTTACCAAGTTTCAGGGCCATCCATTTGCCATAAGGGTACACCCTTCCAGCATGCTCAGATGATAGCTGGTAAGACATTCTCTTCTACAGACTCCAATTCTGTAACTGACACGCTTTCAAAGAGAGAACTGAATTCAACTTACCTCTGGCCCAGCGAACGGGGTAAAGGTGTTTCCAGAGAGATCCAGTTTTGGCCAGCTGTGACCATTCAGTGCTTACTTGACTACACTGACATAACTCCTGGGGGTTAAGGTAACTGAAGATGGTCACCATTACTTCAGGGGGAAGATTGGTAATATTTGTGGTGTGCCCTGTCACTTCAGTTTCTGAAATACAGAAAGTTTGCGTTAAGTGAAGCACATCCTCACAGCTTTAAATAATAATGGCGCAACTTGCATTTTGAACAGGTCGATGAAACAATAAAACATTCTAAGAAGATTTTTAACAATTGTTGTGACAAAAGAAATGAAAAAAATAGGTGTTGCTTTGGCTTTAAAAAACTTCAACTGCAATACAACCTTAATAAA